>SJYQ01096441.1:557607-630035 GCA_006410935.1 Redunca redunca | reverse complement strand
ATTTCTTTGGAGGGAATGATGCTGAAGCTGAAACTCCAGTACTTTGGCCACCTCAGGCAAAGAGTTGACTCACTGGAAAAGACTCTGATGCTGGGAGGGATTGGGGACAGGAGGAGAAGGGGACGACAGAAGATGAGATGGCTTGATGGCATTACTGACTCAATGGACGTGAGTCTGAGTGAACTCTGGGAGTTGGTGATGAACAGGGAGGCCTGGCGTGCTGTGATTCATGGGGTCGCAAAACGTCAGACACGACTGAGCAACTGAACTGAACTGAACTGACTGAGCTATTTCCTGGTTATTAGAATATATGTTCAGGCTTACATCTAAGAATGAGTTCATGTTTTCCCAGCCATCGGCTTGGGTCTAAGTTAATAGTGGCTTTTGGTTCCCTTCCCGTGACTTACCTCTATCTTTTGCTTTGCAACTCACTGTAAAATAGTCCTGATGCTCCTCACCATTGGATATGGAGCTTTCGCATCTGCAAGAAACCTCCTTCTGCCTCAGTAGTACTGCCATGACTGCCTGCAGAGCACACTGTAGAAATTTGGGGCTTTACTCCTGTCTTGCCCATGGATGTGGCCCTCCCACCATGCTGCTCATGGCATGGCCATCTGATTAAGCTTCCTTATGGGCAGAAATAGAAGTGAGCTGCTGGGATGGTGTCTCCCAACTCCCAGACTAAAGGTCCTAATAGTTTCCTCCAATCCCCTAGTAGAAATTCTTTCCTCTGAGTTAGCTGGGCCATGTCAGTTCACACCAAACTGCATGCTGGTCAGTCATAAAAGTGTTTGATGAATCTTTTGGGTTGCTCCTTAGTTTTTCCAGTAGTCATGTAAGGATGTGAGAGTTGGACCATAAAGAAAGTTGAGCACCAAAGAACTGACGCTTTTGAACTGTGGTGCTGGAGAAGACTCTTGAGAGTCCCTTAGACTGCAAGGAGATCAAATCAGTCCATCCTAAAGGAGATCAGTCCTGAATATTCATTGGAATGACTGATGTTGAAGCTGAAACTCTAATATTTTGGCCACCTGATGTGAAGAACTGACTCATTGGAAAAGACCCTGATACTGGGAAGATTGAAGGCAGGAGGAGAAGGGGATGACAGAGGATAAGATGGTTGCATGGCATCACCGATGCGATGGACATGAGTTTGAGTAAACTCCAGGAGTTGGAGATGGATGGGGAAGCCTGGTGTGCTGGCATCCATGTCGGTGCATAAAGTCAGACAGAACTGAGAGACTGAACTGAATTGAACTGAATTTAGTTCCCAAGGGGCTTCCTTGGTGGCTTAGATGGTAAAGAATCTGCTTGAAATGCAGGAGACCTGGGTTCAATCCCTGGGCCAGGAAGATCCCCTGGAGAAGGAGACGGCAACACACTGAAGTATTCTTGCCTGGAAATTCATCCTATGGACAGTGGACCCTGGCGGGCTACAGTCCATAGGGTCGCCAAGAGCCAGATATGACTGAGTGACTAACCCTTTTACTCTCATGTTAGTAACCAACTCTCAGGAAAGAAGTTCTTTTTCTCTTCTTATAAAGAAGAAAACACACCTTGTAAACTCTGCCTCCCCCAAGAATCTTTTTTTCCTCCTCTCACCCCCACCACAGCCATCTCTTTTGTGAATTAGATCAAGTAAGTCTTTGGTCCCTGTGCAATGATTTCATTGTATAAAAATCAAAGAATTACAGTCACATAGAATGGAAGGGCTTCCCAGGTGATATTAGTGGTAAACAACCTGCTTGCCAAAGCAGGAGACATAAGAGGCGTCCATTTCATCCCTGTGTTGAGAATGTCCCCTGGAGGAGGGCATCGCTACCTACTCCAGTATCCTTGCCTGGAGAATCCCCTGGACAAAGGAGCCTGGTGGGCTATAGTGCATGGGGTCACAAAGAATTGGGACACAGCTGAAGCAGCTTGGCATGCTTACAATAGAAGGAGGCAACAGAAGCTAACATCTTTATTCTAGAGATGAGGAACTCAACAGAAGATATCTGAGCAATTTACTGAAAGCCTAAAAGGAAGTTAGCAGCAGAACAGGGAATAGAATCTAGGTTTCCTCAATATCTGTTCAGTGCTTTGGTATACATCAAAGAGAATATTTGTATAAAAGTGACCTATAGTCCATGAAGCATAATAAAAAATTAAATAGAGAGACTAAACATGTTATGCATTTATTCAATAAATATCTTGAATGCTTATTATGTACTAGACACTGTTTTATATGAAACAGGAAGCAAAATAGAAAAATATCTTCACTTTCATGGAACTTATGTTTTGATGGGTGAGACAGATAATAAATAAGCCTGGAAATAAATAAGGTACCTAGTACATTAAGTGCCACAGTGAAAAGTCATGCAGAAAAAGGGAGTAAGGAATGCATGAAGAATTAATGTGAATTATAATTTGAGAAGGAAACACTTCTCTTATGCAGTAATATCTGGAAAAAGGGCTTCCCCAATGGCTCAGTGGGTAAAGAATCTGCATGCGATGTAGGAGACACAGGAGATGCAGGTTCAGTCCCTGGGTCAGGAAGATCCCTTGAAGAAAGAAACAGCAACCCATTTCAGTATTCTTGCCTGAAAAATCTATGGACAGAGGAGCCTGGCAAGTTACAGTCCAAAGGGTTGCAAAGAGTCAGACACGAATGAGCAATTAAGCATGCATGGACAATGGGCAAAGGCTAAATTGTTTCATACAGCTCTTCCTGCATAGAAAGTTGTGCATTCACTCCTTTCCTGACCAACTTCTACTCATTCTTAGTGTCCCTTCTCTCAAAGAGAATTTTTGTTACCTATCACCCACCCAGATAAGGTCCACTAGTCCTATAGTGTGTTTTGAGCAGTTACACCTATCATGGTCTGAAACCATCTATTATTTGATTATTTGTTCCTGTCCTTTCCCCATCCCTAACTAATCTATCATCTTTATGAGATACAGGGATAGTAGTTATCTGTCTTTTTGGCATTATATCACTAGCACCCAGGGAGAGATAGACTCATAATAGGTTTTAAATATTTGTTTAATAAATGAATGGGTGGATGGATGGATGGAGCAGAAATTAGGAGGAACATGGTGTGATTGATAGCTTCCAAAGACAGTGCCATAACACCCATCCCTCCCTCCCATTATAGACATCTGTGACAGCCTGAAAGCAGAGTAATTTCCATCCTCTGTATTCTGGGTGGGCTGTCATGACTTGGCTGTCAAAGTAACTTGGCAGAGGTGACATCGTGAGACTTCTGAGGCTATGACTCAAAAAAATTGCAACATCATCTCACAGCTCTCAAAGCACTCATTCTGGAGAAGCAGGCCACGATGTTAAACTGACTATGTAAGACCTCCACAATGGGAAGAAGCTTAAGGTAGGCAAGTCAAGAGGCCATGTGGAAGGAGAGAAACTTGACCAGCCACAAGTGTCTTAGTCCAGCTGTGAGTCTCCAGCCCCAGCTACCATCTGTTTGTGACCCCATGAGAGAATTCAAGCAAAACAGTTCAGCTGACTCCAGTGGTCCACGCCACGGAGGACCATAAGACACTGCTGTTGTAAACCACTAAGTTTTGGAACATTTCATTACATTGCAGTGGATAACTGGCATACCCAGAAAAATAATATGTTGAGAAGCTTACTACATCGTTTGAAACATACAACGGTCATGCAGAGTAGGGAGTCTCTGGTGGCTCAGCAGTGGAAGAATCCATCTGCCATTACAGGAGACCCGAGTTTGATCACTGGGTCAGGAATTTTCCCTGGAAAAGGAAACGACAACCCACTCCAGTATTCTTGTCTAGACAATACTGTGGACAGAGAAGTCTGATGGGCTATAGTCCATGGGGTCACAGAAAACTTGGACACAATTTATGACTAAACGACAACAACATACAAAATAGAAAAGGTAGGGATGAATGGATCCATTTAACACATGACAAAAGCTGAAAATCACAGAGGTTAGCAGAAAGCCAGTAAGTAATATAACAAGGATTATATCTAGCCCTAGAATCAAAAGGAACTCAAGAGATAGAGAGAGGAGATGGAAACAAAAGGTGCTGGGCCTTCAGAGCAGCCTTAATCTTTTCTCAAATGCTTTTTCACTGACTTGAGCTGAAGCCAAGAGTATATAATCCATGTAGCCCTCACTGAGCTAAATAGTCCCACCCAACCCCCAGACTTATATATGAGCTATAATTTTTTTAAAAAATTCAAAGTCCTCTATGCCTGGAATAGCATTAGCCTTCATCCTCCCACTCTCCATAAGGCACACTCCTGGGAGATATGTCCTCTAACTCTTGGGTCTTTCTAGCTGCTTTTGGACCTGATCCAGTGATTTAGTAACTACCAGGAAACCCAGTAGAGCAAAAAGTTCAAAGCTACTTCCTGCTAATTAGCGCAGGCAGTTTTGAGGGTCCCAGCTGTACAATTCATTTTCATATGCAGTATCCCCAATTAGGCCAGCTCTGTCTGAAATTTCTGGAGCCACAACTTGGTAATCAGTAGACAGAGTAACCAAGCTAGCATAAGGTCAAGGTATATTTTCTTTAGAGGCTCCCTCAAGACAACACTTCAAAATAATTTACTAGGGTAAAATCTATATTTCATATTCATTATGAAAAATAATTATTCAGTCTTTGAAAGGGATGTATCAGTGTTAAAAACCTTGCCATTTCTCTTAATGCTATAAGCTAAAGAAAACACTGTAAGGTTTTGTTTCCCTGACTTGTCTGACCCCTCTTCTCATATTTTGAGACAAACTTTCCATAGATGATGAGAGCTTTTCTGTCTTTTCTTTTCCTTTTAGTCAAAAGATCCTTATTGGATTGCTGACCAAAGAATCCACTTAGCTTTACGCACCTGACATGTAGATGCTATTTCTTTTTTTATTATTTTTTTTGTTTGTTTTTTTAAAAACAAAAAAGGCCTGCTTTTCTTAATAAGTGAGTTCTAGTGCCTAGAGATTTTCAAGAAAAAGTTGAAGGATATTCCATCAAGGATATTGAGAGCAGCGATGGCTACACTGCATATCATGATGGGTTGAAGTGATTTCTAGGCTTCAAAAGCTAGTTGCCCATAGTTCTATAATATTTATCTTATTAATAATAATAGTTGACATTTACTGATGCCTCACAGAAAGCCAAGCTCTAGATTGAGAGAGGTTTATTTTTTTTTTTAATTACAAAATCTCATGATTTTACAACATGGATGAACTTTGAAAACATTATGCTAAGTAAAAGAAATCAGACACAAAGGGCAATGCATTGTATAATTCCATTTTTAATATAAATTTATTTATTTTAATTGGAGGTTAATTACTTTACAATATTGTATTGGTTTTGCCACATATCAACATGAATCTGCCACAGGTATACACGTGTTCCCCATCCTGAACTCCCCTCCCACCTCCCTCCCTGTACCATCCCTCTGGGTCATCCCAGTGCACCAGCCCCAAGCATCCAGTATCATGCATCGGACTGGCAATTGGTTTTATATGATATTATACATGTTTCAATGCCATTCTCCCAAATCATCCCACCCTCTTATTTTTTATTTTTATTAAACTTTTTATTTTGTATTAGAGTATAGCCAATTATAGGGAGACTCTTGAGAGTCCCTTGAGCAGCAACGAGATCAAACCAATTAATCTTAAGGGAGATTAACCCTGAATATTCACTGGAAGGACTGATGCTAAAGCTGAAGCTCCAGTATTTTGGTCATCTGATGCAAACAGATGACTCATTGGAAAAGTCCCTGATGCTGGGAAAGATCGAGGGCAGAAGGAAAAGAGGGCATCAGAGGATGAGATGCTGGACAGCATCACCGATACAATGAACTTGAACTTGGACAAACTCCAGAAGATGGTAAGGGACAGGGAGGCCTGGAGTGCTGCAATCCATGGAGTCACAAAGAGTCAGATATGACTGGGCAACTGAACAACATAGCTGATTAACAACTTTGTGATAGTTTCAGGTGGACAGGAGAGGGATTCAGCCATACATATACATGAATCCATGTTCTCCCAAACTCCCTTCCCATCCAGGCTGCCATAACATCAGACCGAGTTCCTTATGCTTTACAGTAGGTCCCTACTGGTTATCCATTTGAATATAGTGATGTGTACATGTCCATCCCAAACTCCCTAACTATCTCTTCCCCTCGTCCTTCCCCCTGGCAACCATCAACTTGTTCTCTAAGTCTGTGAATCTGTTTTGTTCATTTTATCCTGAACAAAATAAGTTCATTTTATCATGTCTTTTAAAATTCCACATATAAGGGATGTCTTACAATGTTTCTGCTTCTCTGAGTTACTTCATTCAGTATAATGCTATTTCTTAAAGAAAATATTCTTTCCTCTATAAACTATACAGAAGACACCTTGATCACAGTTCCTTCCATGCAGACAGTCCCTTTAAAAGGAAATTGACACCCACAAGACCTGAAGAACTGGGTTTTGGCCAAGACAGCCAGTCCATGGCCAAAGCAGTGCTCAGCTATCTTGCAATTAAGTGGAAAGTCAGGCTGAGCCAATCAAATGCTCTTCCTCTCTGCAATGCAAAAAGAAATTTTGAACAAAAGCAGCCTGAGCAAAGAAGCAGTTGCTCAAAGCCTCAGCAGAGTGAAAGGTTAGAGGGCACATGCTGGATCTCCATGAAAGAACCAAAGCGATGAATCTATAAAACAGAAATGAATGAAGGGTGAGAAAAGCCCACTGGCAGCAAGAGGAGGCAGGAGCACATGTAGAATGTGGGGTCACCCCAAGACAGTGAATGAAACCATGCAGGTCCCTGGCACAGCCTTGGTTACTGAAGGCCCCTTGGTCTTCTGAATCCTAGATTTGTCCTGGTCCATGTGCATCTTTACAAGCTGCTTTTCACTTAAGCTGGAGAAAGTTCAGGTTCTTTATGAGGATATTGGAATTGTGCTATGGAGTGGAAACCATAGCCTTAAACATTTTAAGGGAGACTGCTGTGAGATCTGGAGGTGATCTCCTGAAGGGTGGACTTGAGGAAGCACGCTCTTCCGAAGCCCCCCGTGAGGCTGCATGGTGGACAGCTGTGTGTGTGTCTGCACGTGTGCTCAGGCGTGTCCAAGTCACTGCGACTATTAAACAATTAAACCCAAAGTCCAGGAACTGTTCAAAGATTTTTGCTTACGACGAGTAAAAGCTTTGTGCTGAGCTTAGTCACTCAGTTGTGTCTGACTCTTTGCAACCCCATGGACTGTAGCCCACCAGGCTCCTCTGTTCATAGGATTTCCCAGGCAAGAATACTAGAGTGGGTTGCCATGTCCTTCTCCAGTGGATCTTCCCAACCCAAGGATTGAACCCACATCTCTTGCATCTCCTGAATTGGCAGGTGAGTTCTTTACCAGCTGAGTCATCCAGGGAAGCCACAGAGAACTCTTTACTTAGCCCAAGTCAATCTTCCCATTGGGAAAATATAAAACCTTCATGAGCAAGATTAAGCTTGCGCTCTTGTCACACAGAATGCTGAGCCGTCTTACTGGCCTCTCTGAAGCTGTTGAGTTTTAGCCAGAAAAACACTGACAGTCTCAGTGCTAAGAGGCTTCTGAGACTTGGTGATTTGTGGTAGACCCCTCATCCGCAATCCCACCGCACCTTGATGCCCCTTTCTGGTTCCTTGTAACCCAGATCCTTCAGAACCTAAAGTTTCTCCTCCACATGCTCCTCTATAGGCCCGAACGTGGGGACTTTTCACTGTTTTGTTTTTGCTTTCTTAATCTATCATTTCCTGTGCTAAACCACTTGAGACTGTAGACCACCAGGCTCCCCTGTCCATGGAATTTTCCCAGAAAGAATACTGGAGTGGGTTGCCATGCCCTCCTCCAGGGGGATCTTCCCAACCCAGGGACTGAACTCACGTCTCTTACATAACCTCCATTGGCAGGCTGGTTCTCTACCACTAGTGCCACCTAGGAGCCCCCAAGACCAATTCAAATTATTTTTTTTATCCCAAATCAATAGCAGTCTTGATTTTAATTTACCTTAAAATCAATATGTGTTTATTATACATGATCTGAAAAATGCAAAAAAAATCAGAGAAGAAACAAAATCCCCAGCCCAGAGACAATCAATATCAAAAATATGTTATTTTTCTGTCTTATTTTTTCATGAATATATTATTCATAGATATGCAGTCTGATGCTTTTGTATTATATATATTCTGATATTTTCTTTTAACATTGTTTCATGAATATTTTAGGCTATCATTAAAGTCTTCTAAAATATGGTTTTAAAGTTGCTGCATAATATCCTGTCTGATGAAAAGACAATAATTTACTCAACCATTGTTCTGTTGTTGTATATTTAGATCAGTGCTTCAACGGTCATAGCTCTTCCAGAACAGTTGATACTGTAGGTTGGGTCTCATTGCTGTACAGATGGCATGTGGACCAGATGACATGAGAGGTCAGAGGTCAGAAGGTGCGGGAGCTCAGAGTGCCCTTAGCAACCACCCCATCTGCATTTAATTCAGGCTGAACCATTTGCTTTGTGCATAACCTCTGGCAAGTTCTGTAATACGCTGAGTTTCAATTTCCTCATCTCTGAAATGGGGATAATAAAAGTAGCATTGTTGGAAGGATTAAATGACTTAATATCTGCAGCTGGTTTATGATAGTTCTGCTACATTAAGGTGTTTCTATTAGTTCAAGGTTGTTAGGAGGGGACATCCTTGTCCTAATATGGACTTTCTTGTTAGTGGACCCCTTTGGTTAAACCATGGCTTCCCTTCCTGCTACCCTTCAGAGGATGGACCTTCTTTCATGGGAATTTGAAAGAAGGGATGAGCATGTGCAGTGTAGTGGGTTTTAAGCTGGCCTGAAGCTCAACATTTAAAAAACTAAGACCATGCCATCCAATCCTATTACTTCATCACAAATAGATGGGGAAAAATTAGAAACAGTGGCGGAGTTTATTTTCTTGGGCTCTAAAATCACCACAGATTGTGATTACAGCCATGAAATTAAAAGCTGTTTGCTCCTTGGAAGAAAACCTATGACAAACCTAAACAGCATACTAAAAAGCAGAGACATCACTTTGCCAACAGAAGTCCATATGGTCAAAGCTATGTTTTTTTGAGTAGTCATGTACAGATGTGAGAGTTGGACCATAAAGAAGGCTGAACACTGAAGAACTACGATGCTGGAGAAGACTCTTGAAAGTCACTTGGATTTCAAGGAGATTAACCAGTCAATCCTAAAGGAAATCAATCCTGAATATTCATTGGAAGGACTGATGCTGAAGCTGAAGCTCCAATACTTCGGCCACCTGATGTGAAGAGCTGACTCCTTGGAAAAGACCTGGGAAAGATTGAAGGCAGGAGGAGAAGGGGATGACAGAGGATGAGATTGTTGGATGGCATCACTGACTCAATGGACATGAGTTTGAGAAAACTATGGGAGATAGTGAAGGACAGGGAAGCTGGGCTTTCTGCAGTTCACGGGGACACGACTGCAACTGAAGAGCAACAACAAAGTGGGCTGAATAGTGTGCCCCCTACCAAAAAAAAAAAAAAGATAAGCCAAGTCTTAATCCAAGAAACATGAATGTAACCTTAGTTAGCAAAGAGATTTCTGCCAATCTTGAGATAAGGTCATCCTGGATTTAAGGTTGCCATTTAAACCCAATGGCAAGCATCCTTTGAAAGGAAAGCAGAGGGAGTTTTGACAGAGAGATAGAAAATAAGATAAACGTGACATCCCACGTGAGGATGGAGGCAGAGATTAGAATGATGCATCCACAAAACAAGAATGTTTGGAGAAGCTGGAAGAGGGAAGGAAGAAGGATCTTCTCTCTAGAGCCTTCACCGAGAGTGTAATTCTGCTAACCCCTTGCTTTTGGACTTCTGGCCTCTAAATCTGTGGGAGAAGAGATTTCTGTTGTTTTAAGCAACTAGCCTCCCAGTTTGTTACAGCAGCTGCAGGAGAACTAATACATATAATCAGTCCCTTTTGCTTGGTGGTAAAGCCTCCACTAGGGTCACATGACTGACCCTGCTTCTCCATGTCACAGTCCTTACAGGGGTGGCCCCCACGTGGGCAGGGTTGGAGCGTTTGGCATTGACTGTGCTAGAGTAAATGAATCAGTCTAACAAGACCAAGGTTAGGAGCCCACTTGCTTGCATACTTATGTCACTTTTTTCTATTCCATTTTTTGTTGCTATTGTTCAGCATTTAAGTCATGCCTGATCCTTTCTGACCCCATAGACTATATCCCACCAGGCTCCTGTCCATGGGATTTCCCAGCCAAGAATACAGGAGCAGGTTGCCATTTCCTTCTTCAGGGACTCTTCCCAGATTGGGGTTTGAACCCATGTTTCTTTCACTGGCAGGTGGGTTCTTTACCATTGAGCCACCAGCCACTTAAGGGAAGTCCAAGAAAGTGAAAGGCACTCAGTCGAGTCTGACTCTTTTCGGCCCCATGGACTATGCAGTCCATAGAATTCTCCAGGCTAGAATACTGGAGTGGGTGGCCTTTCCCTCCTCCAGGGGATCTTCTTAACCAAGGGATCGAACCCACAGCTCCTGCATTGCAGGCAGATTCTTTACCAGCTGAGCCACAAGGGAAAACCAGGGAAGTCCATATCAGTATTGAAATAGATCTCTGGATCTCTGTATGTTTTACATCTTCGTTTCTCACTCTTAGTGTTTAGAACTCAAAAGATCCCAGAGGTTATGATAAATTCTTGGTACTTTTATCTCTCTTTTATTTATTTTTATTTTTTATTGGAGTATACTTGCTTTATAATGTTGTGTTAGTTTCTGCTGTACAACAAAGTGAATCAACTATATATCTCCCATCTCGAATCTCCCTCCCACCCACCCCTATCCCACCCCTCTGGACATGGGGAGAGGAGAACAGGGGATGGGATGAATTGAGAGATTGGGATTGACATATATACTTGTATCTTTAAACTTATCACTTATATCAGCTCTTTGGATAACAGTGATATTCTTTTATGGAAGGACCAGGATGTGTCTAACTGCTTTCATGATACTATCATCTGAACCACTTGATATTTATTCAGCTTTGTGGATGATTTCTAAATTTTCCTGCCCTAGTTCAGGCTCCTATGATCTCAGCATTGAATCGTGGATGCTTGCCTCTCACTTGCTTTTTGAATTTTCTCTTCACTTCTCAATGCTAACCCAATACCATGTAGATTTACTCACTCTTTGGGCTTGATCCAACATCATCTCTCATCTTCCTGGGCTACGCATCATGCTGTTTTTCCACCAGGTTCCTCTTTCCCATTTCCACTTGGCAGCAGACTCAGTACCTCATGATTGCTTATTAATAAACCCCATTATGATGAGTAATGTCACAATTCTGATTCGGATTCTCATCCCATGTGATAACAAAATATAAAATAAGGCAGGATACCTTTATTGGGATTTTATGCACTGTAGTGTTTATGCTATGCTTCTCCAATTCAATCCAATTTTTTTCCCACATACAAAAGTGATCTTTCCTGAGACCCATTCCTGCAACTCCACACTATGATAAAAGCTATCATCCTTGCGACTACTTGTTAACTAAATCATGTGATGCGTTGCGATGCTTCATAATGGTTTCATATTCCTAATTCATATTTGTTCAACTAGAATACAAGTTATTGGAAAAGTATATTCCTTAAAGCTTAGTGTGGGGCCTTTGCCCAGGTCTCCATGCTTTAGCATTTGCCTTAAAGTACACACACGTACAGTCACACACACAAATTTAGTAAAAGAAATAGAAATGCCTCTTTTACTCTGAATCAGGTGCTTCCCTTCATGTACACTGTTGTTGTTCAATCACTCAGTACTGTCCAACTTTTTGCAACCCCATGGACTGCAGCACATCAGACTTCCTTGTCCTTCATTATCTCCTGGAGTTTGTTCAAACTCGTGTCCATTGAGTTGATGATGCCATCCAACCATCTCATCTTCTGTTGCTCCCTTCTCCTGCCATCAATCTTTCCCAGCTCAGGGTCTTTTCCAATGAGTCAGTCCTTCATATAAGGTGGCCAAAATATTGGAGCTTCAGCTTCAGCATCAGTCTTTCCAATGAATATTTAAGGTTGATTTCCTTTAGCACTGACTAATTTGATCTCCTTGCAGTCCAAGGGGCTCTCAAGAGTCTTCAGCACCACAATTCGAAAGCGTCAATTCTTCGGTGCTCAATCTTCTTTATGGTTCAACTCTCACATCCCTATATGGCTACTGGAAAAATCATAACTTTGATTACTTGGACCTTTGTCCTGCTGATATAGTATGAACCTTAACCTTAAACATCCTCTCTCATAACACAGTAGTCAGCTGCTGAAAAAATGCTTCCCATATCTTTTCTCCTGTATCTTTGAATAAGAGATGACTACATCCCAGAGACTTGAAATTATGTGGGTTAAACCAACTGCTGACTTTGAATGTGGTTGCTCCTTCAGAATCCAAGGAGGATTTGAGCAGAGGAAGTACCAAGAAAAGACAGATTTATTAGTTTATCACATCTTTCCCTTCAGATGGCAAGAGTACATTAAATTATTGCACAATAAAGAAAAGTTTTGTAGTCATAACAGGAGTCCTTTTTGTTCTATTTAACGGTACTGGAGATATGAAAAGAAATAGGTAAGGAATACAGCATATTTTAACAGCTTATTATTTTTATTTATACGCTTTAAATATTTAGACATATGGTGTGTGGGCTTACATTTATTCTTCTGCTCTGCACCCTGCAAAGGAAAGGGGTAGAATTTCTGGGGATTTGGTAATCATGCCTCATGTTTCTGGATCTGCCTTCAGTGTTCAGTTCAGGACTGCTTTGTGTTTGGGAAGTGTCAAGTCACGTTTGTCAGATTAATCAAAGCTAAATATCAGAGACTGAATCTTCTTTCAGTTCTGAGACAGTAACTTGTCTTGAGATCCACATCTAGGAGTCTAAATGGGCTTATCAAGAGACCCTCAGACAGAAACCAAATTAACTCAGCTCCAGGGTAGTATTACTAGAGCACCTTTGCAGAGACAGGAATCTATAGCAGGAAGAAATTTGGAGTCGGGCGAACGGAGCACTCTGGAAATAGGGCTGATCCCAAAAGGTGCCATCTTTCTGTCTCGTTACTGAGGATGCAAATAAAGTTACTCTCACATAAGAAGGAAGCAGAGACCACGGAAGTAATCAGAGGAGGAGAACAGGACAGGAGAAACGGGGAACATGCTACAGGAGGATCTTCACAAGCCACATAGAAACCCCACTGCACCAAGGCCATGAGGGCTGAACTTTGAGCACCTGTAGCTCAGAAGTCAGAGATTCTAAAACTCTCTCATCAGTTAAGATGTCAGAAATAATGTAGGAGGCACTTCCAAGATGGACCAGTGAGGTTGGAAATGATACAGAAGCAGAGCGTCAGAGCTCTAGAAAGGAGAGTTTGGTGGCTATGTATACCTGTCAGATCATAATTACAGTAGAAAATTTAGAAACAGTTTATTATACAGGTATGAATTTTCTCAACAAATGGCTTGTCTTTGTGAAATCCTAAACTAAGAATGTTGTCAAACAAGAGAGGGGTAAGGCTATTGAGAATTTTAGCAAAATTTCTGGTGCCTGGATAGCGTGAAATGGGAAAAGATGCTTCTTACTGAATGGCAGAAGGAAAAGAAAAGAAATGAAAATAAAGCTAATGCAGAATGCAGATGCCACTGCCCAAGTTGAATTAATCTATTATACTACTCAAGCATACTAACACTTGAGGAAAGCTAGCATGCTCTATGAGCTACAAAGTACTAATTTAAGATATATAGAGTGTAATCAATATGCCCAAGATCATAAAGGTAGCAAACGGGCCTTGCCAGGATTCAAATTCAAGACATCTTACCATTAAACTCTGATTTTGACCCTTAACCCAGCCCTTCTGATCCTGGTACTAATTCATGGTTAACCTGAGACTGGACAGGTATCATTTTTAACTAGTGCATTAGCTTTCCATTGCTACTCTAATGAAGCTCCTCAAACTAGTAAGATTAAACCAATATACCCCTATCATAACGTACAAAATGGGTGACTCATGTCCCTTTCTTCCACTTTTTAAAGCCCACCATTGCCCTCTGCTTCTGTCATCCATCTTTTTTACGTATGTCTATCTGAATTACCCTTATCAGGACCTTATGATTACACTGAGTCATCCTGAATAAGTAAGCCAACCTGGAAAACCAGTCTAGATAATCCAGCATCATCTCCCCATCTCAAGATCCTTAGTTTATTTGTGTCTACAAAGTTTCTTTCACTTTGTAAGGTAATACAATCACAGGCTCTGGAGATTAGGACATGGACGTCTTTGGAGAGGATATTATTCAGCTCTCTGTTGATTGATAATGTCAGGCACGTTGTAGATATTCTGCCTTTATTGAGTGCTGACAGAGTTTAGAGCCTCTTACAGACAAGGAGAGGTCAGAGTCTCTTACTGACCCACAGCCCAACTGTATTAAACAGAACCTAGAGTCCCGTGATTGTAAAAACAAAATTCTCAGGGAGATAACAGGGCAGTCAATGTGAGTGACAACAGAAACAGTGTTCTTTGATTGATGATCTTCTCCGCCAAGATGGTCAGAGGCCCTGCCCCAAAGGCCCTGTCTTGGCAGGATCTATACAGCAAAGTATCCACACAGCTTCTTTGGGCCAGGATGAGTCTGAAGAAAGCAGTTGGTCAGGGAGACAGGATTCTCTACTGTGGCAGAAGAGATGAGATTGTTTTAATTCAGAAGTAACATACAAAATCATGTGATATGTAAAAATGAAAGGGCCAGGGAAGTTAAACTGATTCCAAGTTCTCTTTCTCTCACACTCAGATATACATCACCCATCAGCTCTGTAAATAACTTAACCATCCTGAACCTCAATTTTTCACCTGAAAAATAGAAATAACAATGCCCTAGAGATAACTGCCAGGAGAATTGGATGGCATACAATTCACACTTCAGAGAGCTCACCCTAATTCTTAGCTGCCGCTGCTGCTGCTAAGTCACTTCAGTCATGTCCAACTCTATGCAACCCCATAGACAGCAGCCCACCAGGCTCCTCTGTCCCTGGGATTCTCCAGGCAAGAATACTGGAGTGGGTCACCATTTCCTTCTTCGATGCATAAAAGTGAAAAGTGAACGTGAAGTCACTCAGTTGTGTCCGACCCTTCGAGACCCCATGGACTGTAGACTACCAGGCTCCTCTGTCCATGGGATTTTCCAGGCAAGAGTACAGGAGTGGGTTGCCAGTTCCTTCTCCATAATTCCTGGCATGTAGCTCCAAATAATGGTTTTCTCCATTGTGGTTCAATAACATAGCTTTACAGACCAGCTGTGTAACCTCTGGATTTGTTTCTAGAAGCTTCACTTTTCCAAACTGAAGGGGAGAATAATACCTTCTAGAGTTATTAAAGTGGGCTTCCCAGGTAGCACCAGTGGTAAAATAATCCTCCTGCCAGTACAGGAGAGGTAAGAGCTGTGGGTTGGATTCCTGGATTGGGAAGATCCCCCAGAGAAGAGGATGGCAACCCACTCCAGTATTCTTGCCCAAAGAATCCCATAGACAGAGGAGCCTAGAGGGCTATAGTCCACAGGATCAAAAAGAGTCAGACATGACTGCACATCTGAGCACAGGATTACTAAAATTAGAGAACTTATCAGAGGACACAATTCAAATGCTGTGGCCCATACTGATGGATGGCCTGTGACTGGTGGTTTATGTGACATGTTCAGAGCTATGTGGCAAACACATAAGAGGTCTAGTCTACAAACTTGATGTCGTTCAGTGTGAATGAATGAATGTATTCTAGTAAACATATTAATCAGTGAATGAACATTTGTCAGTTACTCTGTGCTTGTGCTCAGAAGGTCTCTGTGTTCTGTAATGTTTTCTTTCTTGTCCTCACATTATACTTCAAGTCTCTCCTCTCCATAAAATATGTCTTGACCCCTCTTTGTACCCTCTCATTTCCTATCATGTTTTCAGTACTTGAGTTTTAGCTTTTGGTTCATACTGACTCGTGTTTTCCTGTGAATAAGTCATCCCTGGTGCTACGTATGGAACTAAAGACCTCTCCTGGGCTGTATCCTCATCAGAGCTCTACAGAACTGAAGCATTCACCCCGCTCTGTTGGCTCCAGGTTATCTTCCTGGAGGTGGATGCTGGTCTTCCATGAGGATTCAGCACAATAGCCATCTCAGTTTGGGTTCACTCAGATGCAGACTTGGTATCAAGTAAGCAGGTGCAAGTAAAAAAAAAAAAAGCACTAGAGGACTAAGGAGTGAACCTGGAACAGAAAGCAAGGAATAAGGGTTTGTTATCACTTTGGAGAATTCTAGAACAATGAAGATGATGCTTCTAAGAGTTAGCCCATTTACAATATTAGTGAGCTGGAATATTTCAGTACAAATTCCTGCCATACTTGAGGACTTTTGGCGAGTTGGCATGAATTCTCCAGTATTTCTATTCAGCCACATCATAGGCAGAGTGAACTCAGGCTTTCAGAAATCAGAAACTGGCAACTAGAAATCCATCAGGGGACAAAAGAGGCTGGCAGGCTACAGTCCATAGGATTGTAAAGAGTCAGACAGGACTGAAGTGCCTTATCATACATTCATTCATGGTGAGGGACTGTGAAAGAGGCAAGGACAGCTTCTGCCATAAAGTGCAAGTTGCTCAGTCATGTCCAACTCTTTGTGACCCCATTGACTGCACAGTCTATGGAATTCTCCAGGCCAGAATACCGGAGTGGGTAGCCTATCCTTTCTCCAGTGGATCTACCCAACCCAGGAATCAAACTGGATCTTTCACTTTACCAACTGGATTCTTTACCAGCTGAGTTACCAGGGAAGCCCCTATAAACGTAAAACTAGAATTAATTAAAATTAGACTCTTCGGGGAAAACTCTGTTCAGTTTCTCTGACCACTTTTTAATCAGGTTGGTTGTTTGCTTTATGCTATAAAATTGTATGAGATTTTTATGTATTTTGGATATTAACCTCTTATCAATAAATGGTTTGTAAATATTTTCTCCCATTCTGTAAGTTGCCTTTTCATTTTACTGATTGTTTCTTTTGCTCTGTAAAGCCTTTTTAGTTTGATGTAGTCTCACTTGCAATTTTTTGCTTTTGTTGCTTTGTGTCATATTGAAAAAAAGCTTTCCAATATCAAAGTTCAGGTACTTTTTACTTATGCTTTCTTCTAGGAGTTTTTCAGTTTCAGATCTTATATTCTAATCTACAATCTACTTCAAGTTACTTTTTATTAGTGGTATAAGATAAAGATACAATTGCATTTTCTTGCATGTGGTTATCCAGTATTCCCAATACCATTTACTAAAGAGATTATTTTTTCCCTACTTAATACTTTAGTTTTCCTTATGAATTATAAGTTGATCATACATGTGTATGTTTATTTCTAGGCTCTCTATTATATTCCTTTGGTCTTTTGTTTATTTTAAAACCAGTACCACACTGTTTTAATTACTATAGCTTTATAGTACAGTTTGAGATCAGGAAATGTGATGCTTCCAGCTTTGTCCTTTTTCTCTCAAGACTGCTTTGACTTTCTGGACTCTTTTATGATTCCATAAAAATTTTTGTTTGTTTGTTTGTTTTCTATTTCTGTGAAAAATGACATTGGGTTTATGATAGGGATTTTAATGAGTCCATGAAATTAAAAGATGCTAACTCCTTGGAAGGAAAGTTATGATTGACCTAGATAGTATATTGAAAAGCAGAGATATTTGCCAACAAAGGTCCATCTATTCAAGGCTATGGTTTTTCCAGTAGTCATGTATGGATGTGAGAGTTGGACTGTGAAGAGAGCTGAGCACCAAAGAATTGATCCTTTTGAACTGTGATGTTGGAGAAGACTCTTGAGAGTCCCTTGGACTGCAAGGATCTCCAACCAGTCCATCCTAAAGGAAATCAGTCCTTAATATTCATTGGAAACACTGATGCTGAAGCAGAAACTCCTATAATTTGGTCACCTCATGCAAAGAGTGGACTCATTGGAAAAGAACTTGATGCTCAGAGGGATTGGGGGCAAGAGGAGAAGGGGCTGACAGAGGATGAGATGGCTGGATGGCATCACTGACTTGATGGACATGAGTGTGAGTAAACTCCAGGAGTTGGTGATGAACAGGGAGGCCTGGCGTGCTCTGAATCATGGGGTCGCAAAGAGTCGCACACGACTGAGAGACTGAACTGAACTGGAATTGATAGATGGTTTGTGTAATGTAGACATTTGGACAATATTAATTCTTCCAATTCGTGAGCATAAACTATCTTTCCACTTGTTTGTGTTCAGTTTCTTCCATCAGTGTTTTGTAGTTTTCAGTATACTGATATTTCACTACCTGCTGAATATACACAATATGTGATTTAGATGAAAAAATGTTCAACATCATTAATCATCAGTTAAGTTCAGTTCAGTCACTCAGTCGTGTCTGACTCTTTGCAACACCATGAACTGCAGCACGCCAGTCCTCCCTGTCCATCACCAACACCCAGAGTTCACTCAAACTCATGTTCATCAAGTTGGTGATTCCATCCAGCCATCTCATCTTCTGTTGTCCCCTTCTCCTCCTGTCCCTAATGCCTCACAGCATCAGGGACTTTTCCAATGAGTCAATTCTTCTCATGAGGTGGCCAAAGTAATGGAGTTTCAGCTTCAGCATCTTTCCTTCCAAAGAACACCCAGGACCAATCACCTTTAGAATGTACTGGTTATATATCCTTGCAGTCCAAGGGACACTCAAGAGCCTTCTCCAGCACCACAGTTCAAAAGCATCAATTCTTTGGCGCTCAGCCTTCTTCACAGTCCACTCTCTCATCCATACATGACCATTGGAAAAACCATAGCCTTGACTTGATGAACTTTGTTGGCAAAGTAATGTCTCTACTTTTGAATATGCTAGGTTGGTCATAACCCTCCTTCCAAGGAGTAATCGTCTTTTAATTTCATGGCTGCAATCAGCATCTACAGTGATTTTGGAGCCCTAAAAATAAAGTCTGACAATGTTTCCACTGTTTCCTCATCTATTTCCTATGAAGTGATGGGACCAGATGCCATGATCTTCGTTTTCTGAACGTTGAGCTTTAAGCCAACTTTTTCACTCTCCTCTTGCACTTTCATCAAGAGGCTTTTTAGTTCTTCTTCATTTATGCATAAGGGTGGTATCATCTGCATATCTGACATTATTGATATTTCTTCCGGCAATCTTGATTCCAGCTTGTGCTTCTTCCAGTCCAGCATTTCTCATGATGTACTCTTCATATAAGTTAAATAAGCAGGGTGACAGTATACAGCCTTGACGTACTCCTTTTCCTATTTGGAACCAGTCTATTGTTCCATGTCCAGTTCTAACTGTTGCTTCCTGACTTGCATACAAGTTTCTCAAGAGGCAGGTCAGGTGGTCTGGTATTCCCATTTCTTTCAGAATTTTTCACAGTTTATTGTGATCCACACAGTCAAAGGCTTTGGCATAGTCAATAAAGGAGAAATAGATGTTTTTCTGGAATTCTCTTGCTTTTTTGATGATCCAGCAGATGTTGGCAGTTTGATCTCTGGTTCCTCTGCCTTTTCTAAAACCAGCTTGAACGTCTGGAAGTTTACCGTTCACGTATTGCTGAAGCCTGGCTTGGAGAATTTTGAGCATTACCTTACTAGCATGTGAGATGAGTGAAGTTGTGCAGTAGATTGAGCATTCTTCGGCATTGTCTTTCTTTGGGATTGGAATGAAAACTGACCTTTTCCAGTCTTGTGGCCACTGCTGAGTTTTCCAAATTTGCTGGCATATTGAGTGCAGAACTTTCACAGCATCATCTTTTGGGATTTGAAACAGCTCAACTGGAATTCCATCACCTGCACTAGCTTTGTTCATAGTGATGCTTTTTAAGGCCCACTTGACTTCACATTCCAGGATTTCTGGCTCTAGGTGAGTGATCAGACCATCGTGATTATCTGGGTCGTGAAGATCTTTTTTGTATTCTTCTGTGTATTCTTGCCACCTCTTCTTAATATCTTCTGCTTCTGTTAGGTCCATACCATTTCTGTCCTTTATCGAGCCCATCTTTGCATGAAATGTTCCCTTGGTGTCTCTAATTTTCTTGAAGAGATCTCTAGTCTTTCCCATTCTGTTGTTTTCCTCTGTTTCTTTGCATTGATCGCTGAGGAAGACTTTCTTATCTCTTCTTAGTATTCTTTGGAACTCTGCATTCAGATGCCTATATCTTTCCTTTTCTCCTTGGCTTTTCGCTTCTCTTCTTTTCACAGTTATTTGTAGGGCCTCCCCAGACAGCCATTTTGCTTTTTTGCATTTCTTTTCCATGGGGATTGTCTTAATCCCTGTCTCCTGTACAATGTCACGAACCTCAGTCCATAGTTCATCAGGCACTCTATCTATCAGATCTACGCCCTTAAATCTATTTCTTACTTCCACTGTATAATCAAAAGGGATTTGATTTAGGTCATACTTGAATGGTCTAATGGTTTTCCATACTTTCTTCAATTTAATTCTGAATTTGGTAATAAGGAGTTCATGGTCTGAGCCACAGTCAGTTCCTGGTCTTGTTTTTGCTGACTGTATAGAGCTTCTCCATTTTTGGCTGCAAGGAATATAATCAATAAGATTTCTGTGTTGACCAGTAATGCAAATCAAACCACAATAACATATCACTTCATACCTATTAGAAACGCTGACCGTCTAAAAGTCAAGAGATCAAAATAATTGGTGGTGATTAGAAGGTAACTCTCATACATCATTAGTGTGAATGTAAATTGGTGCAGCCACTATAGAAAACAATAGGAGGATCCCCAAAATTAAAAATAAAACTATCATATTATCCAGCAATTTCATTTTGTGGCACGTATCCAAAGGAAATGAAAACAAGATTTTGAAGAAACATTTGTATCCTGGTATTTATTATAGAATCATTCACAATAGGCAAGATATGGAAACAACTTAAGTGTCCATCAGTAGATAAATGGGTAAAGAAGAGGTGAGATATGTGTGTATATACACACACGTATTAGAGTATTAGTCAGCAGAAAGACGGAAATCTGCCATTTTCAACAATATGAAAATGAGGAGATACTGATCCAATGGTGCAGACTTCCAGTTAGAAGATGAATAAGCTCTGAGGATTTAATGCATAACATTGTGAATATAGTTAATAATACTGCATTATATAGTTGGAAGTTGCTGAAAGAGTAAATCTTAAATGTTATCACTGCAGAAAAGAAATGGTGATTATGTGATGTGATAAATATGTTAGCTAACTCTACCATGGTAATCAGATTGCAAAATATACCTGTACCAGATCAACATGCTATATACCTTAAACATACATGATGTTATGTATCAATCATATCACAGTAAGGTGAGGAGAAAAGACTCGACCTGTTTCATCCATAAATGATATGAGCTTAAATCACTCTACTTATGTATCTAAGTCAGATTTTCCCCTAAAAGATGGA
The DNA here is from genome assembly GCA_006410935.1 of Redunca redunca. Lineage (NCBI taxonomy): Eukaryota > Metazoa > Chordata > Mammalia > Artiodactyla > Bovidae > Redunca > Redunca redunca. Next base: position 608,550 of record SJYQ01096441.1, on the reverse strand, counting down.
TATTAGAATAATAAGCGATTTTTGGAATTGTAGTAAGGATTAAATAAAATAATATAATTAGTATACCACCAAGTGCATCTACATGATAACAGTTATTATTATTGTTATTATTAAGCTAGTTTTAGGATGATACTGGAGAAGGAAATAGCAACCCACTCCAGTATTCTTGCCTAGAGAATCCCATGGACAGAAGAGCCTGGTGGGCTGCCATCTATGGGGCCGCACAGAGTCGGACACGACTAAAGCGACTTAGCAGCAGCAGCAGCATGATACAACAGCCTCCACACAGGAGTGCCTAACAAACATTACTGAATCTAAATTTATATATACCAAAAATCTACTTAAAACTCCAAAAGACATTATCTTGACTTTTCCTTATTTGTATTTTTAACCACACTACCCAGCATGACAGAAAAGTACAGATGTTATTGAAAATAAGTCTTCAAACACCAGGGACACATTTTAGTGTGTGTGTGTGTGTATATATATATATATATATATATATATATATGTGTGNATATATATATATATATATGTGTGTGTGTGTGTGTGTATATATATATATATATATAAATATAAACAGAATGGCTTTGCTTTCCAGCCCTCCACAAAAAATAAACTAATTAGAAGGAAGGAAAAAAACATAAAAAGAATTTTTTTCTTCAAGCAGGAGATGAAAAGAGAGCTATTCTTCAAATATTTATAGGGTTTTGGCCCCAGAGTCTCCCATGTTTTCCTCTCAATTCAATAGCCTCAGGAAGATGGGGAGGGTGCATTGTATAATGTAATGGGAAGAGACCCTCTGGAGGATTTCAAGGTTGAGATGCTGCACTGTGATGAGGGGGTACGGTAGGTGTTTTCTGCCTCCTTTTCTGGGTATTACAAGTGGGTGGGGAGGGAAGGGATGTAACACAATTTGGAATCTGGAAGACATAGAAGGAAGAAAGTTTGTTTGTTTGAATGAATAGGCAACTTTTAATGGTTACCATATTTCTGGTTCTGTAAGTCACAAATCACAGAACTCAGTATCTCGAGGGGAAGATACTGGGAAGACTCAGAGGGTGAGTTTTAAGTCCCAGACTTGGCAAGGGTTCTCTAGAGCTCAGCACAGGGCTGGGTGGTCTTCTAAACCAGCGAGGTGGTGTCATTAACACGACTCAGTGCCAATATCTTTCCATTTTCATGTGACAATCCCAGGAGACAGAACAGTTCAGCTGGGGCGAGCTGCCTGTGCGCTGGGTCATCAACAGTGGTGAAGGATAGAGCCCCCTGGCCCCGAAGTGACCCGGGAGAGAGGCAGCCAGCCTACTTGGCATTTAGTGCTAGTCCATGATCTTTCTTTTGCCCTTTACTCTCCTTCTTCTTAAGAAGAGTAGATGGGCTGAGCGTTTCTTCATTTAAGAGGCATTTTTGACTGCCGCGAATTAAAAAACAAACACAGAATAGGACCTCAGGTAACAGAGAGCTGTGACTTTACTGCAGTCAGTTAAAGGGATGGCACACTGAATGTGTCTTCTAGATAGTCCAAACTGATTCCCCTCAGAGTGTGAACTTGAGCTTCAGGATAGAAGTGGAAGAGAAAAGAACTAAACAAATGAAATAATTCAAATGCCACTGGAAACACAAGAGAAAATTTTCACCTATGGAGTATCATTTAACCCTAATAGCATCCTGATGAGAAGGGATCAATAGTTCCATTCTATATATAAATATATACATATATATATATAAAGGAAAACTATGTTGTAAGTGGACAGAATTTTTGTGTCAATGCTACTGCTGCTGCTGCTGCTAATACATGATTTTTATGCTTCTAGGTTGAAGCAACTTGAGTGAAAGGTCATGCCATTCCTGAAAACTCTTATTTTTTAATAATTCCAATTGAGTTATAATTTACATACAAAGATATGCATTCATCTGAGTTGTAAAGGTCAATAAGGTTAGACAGACATGTGTAGCCAAATCATCCTTACCTCCCACCACATCAAGAATGTTTCCCGTCACTCAGGTATGTACCTCATGCTCCTTCCCAGTGATTCCCCCTAGCAGTCTCTGATTTGATTTCTATTATTTCATATGAACAGATAAACACATTGGCTAGTCTCTTGGGGCCTTGATTCTTTTGCTCAACATATATATATATATATACACACACACACACACACACACACACACACACACACACACATTTATATTCATCCATGTTATTGTATGGATCAACAATTCCTTTTTTTGCAGTTGAGCAGTATTTCAGTGTAAGATTATACCATCTTTTATTTTTCTCTCTTAATTCTTTTCCCTAATAATGGGCATTTGAGTTTTTTTCTGTTTTGGAGCTATTACGGATGAAGTTGCTTTGTGGACTTCCATGGTGGTGCAGTGAATAAGAACCCACCTGCCAATGCAGGAGACACAGGTTCAATCCCTGGTCTGGGAAGATACCACATGCGGCAGAGCAACTGAGCCGCTGTGCCACAGCTTGTGAGCCTGCAGCCTAGAGCCCATGAGCCAAACTACTGAGGCCATGTGCCTAAACCGTGTGCTACAGAACAAGAGAAGCCACTGCAGTGAGAAACCCAAGCACCACAACTTGAGAGTAGCCCCTGCTCACCGCAATTAGAGAAAGCCTGCGCATGGCAGTGAAGGCCCAGCAGAACCAAAAGATAAAAATAAATCTTTTTTTTTTTTTAAGAAGTAGATTATTTTAAAAAAAAAAAAAAGAACAAAGTTGCTCTGAACATTTATTTGTACAAGGGATTTTTTACCAACATATGTAACCATNTGCGCCTCGAGCACGTGTCCCTGCCCCACCCCCACTTGCTAGTGGCGGGTGCTGGTTTATGTGCTGCTTTTCCACTGGGGAAGTCACTGCTGGGCTTGTAATCTGTCGGTTTTAATTATTCATTTATGTATCGTTCCTGTTATGATGCCCTCTGTGCTTCCAGGGCTCACCACAGACTCGGCAGGGAGAGTGTTTCCTGGTGTTTGGAAACCTCTCTTCTTAAAGTTCCTTTCCCGGGTCGGGCTTCCCTACCCGGGACGGAGCTCCCTCCCCACCTCCTTTGTCTCTTTTGTCGTCTTTTATATTTTTTCCCTACCTGTTTTTGAAGGCAATGATCTTCTTTTCTGGGTGCTTGATGTCCTCTGCCAGCATTCAGAAGTTGTTTTGTGGAGTTTGCTCGGCGTTGAAATGTTTTTTTGAGGAATTTGTGAGGGAGAAAGTAATCTCCTCGTCCTAATCCTCCGCCATCTTCCCAGAATCCTATATTAACTCTTTATTTATTCAAGGTTTTTTCCCCCCAGTTGTGTTTATTGTGAACATCACCCTCATCCACTTTGTGACTTTATTTTAAACCTTCTTTGAGACCCCATGGACTATAGCCTACCAGGCTCCTCTGTCCATGGGACTTTCCAGACAAGAATACTGGAGTGGGTTGCCATTTCCTTCTCCAGAGGATCTTCCTGACCCAGGGATCGAACCTGGGTATCCCGTATTATAGGCAGACGCTTTAACCTCTGAGCCACCAGGGAAGTCCTCTTAGGGCTTCCCTGGTAGCTCAGAAGGTAAAGCATCTGCCTGCAGTGAGGGAGACCCAGGTTCGATCCCAGGGTTGGGAGGATCTCCTCGAGAAGGAAACAGCAACCCACTCCAGTATTCTTGCCTGGAAAATTCCATGGACGGAGGAGTCTGGGAGGCCACAGGCCATGGGGTCGCAAAGAGTCAGATACAACTGAGCAACTTCACTTTAAACTTTCTTAATGTTATCTTTTAACCCAAATATTTTGTTTTAATCAGACATATTAATATTTTAAATTCAATTTTTGATTTTTTGGAGTTAGTGCTTTTTCTGTCCTAGAAAAGTTTGTCCAACTCCCACATTTTATAATTTTAGCTACAGTTTGTGTTCTGATCTTTCTTGAATTTAAATACCATATGAAGTGAGATACAGGTGGAGGTTCATCTATTTTCATTTTACTGATATGAGATATGTTTTTCTATCACTATTCAAAATTTTTTCTTGCCCTTGAATTTGCCTTGGTGCATTTGTAGGAAATAAGTTTAGCATTCATAAAACATTTCATGAACATCTGATTGTGTCAGAATTTTTTTGTAAGCACCATCTTTCACCAAAAAAGAAATACCCTGTTTTTACTCAAGTTTGAAATTTTTATCTCTCTTACCAAAACAATACATTCTACCAAAAATGTTTGGTTAACATCTGACTGGTTTCACTTAAATTAAACTTTAGAAAGAGAAATTTCTAAATGCTTCTAGGAAGGAAAATAAGAAACAAACTATTCAAAGGATCAGGAATCAAAAAGACAATTACATTTGCAAAGAGAAAAACTGACAACCATGAGACAGTGAAAAATGCCTTTGAAATTCTGAAAATAAAATATTTAACCTTGGATTCTATACCTCAAACATCAACTGCAAGTGAAGATAGACTAAAGACAAGTATTCAGGTAAGTATCTTCTTAATATGTTACTTTCTTTGCACTGTCTCATAGAAGGCTGCTGAAAGTTGTTTTCATAAAAATTAGGAAGCAAAACAAAATGTAGAATGCATGAGATCCACAGCACAGAAGATGCAAATAATAGACAATGAAACTCCCAGAAAAATCACTAAAGAAAATTTCTAGATCTCATCTGTACAACTAAACCAGAAATCAATCAGCACAGATAAGAACAGGTCAGAAAACTCAAGGCAGCACAAAGCTTTATACATTTCAACGCAGCAAAGTTTTCATAGTTGAGAGAACTATGGGGAACACATTAGTAACAAGTGCATAGATGATTACAAACAAGACAAAATATTGCACAGGGAAAGTTTAAAATCACCATAGCTTATTAAATGACCCAGCAATCAATAGATTTATGTGACCATGACAATTTAAATTCTCAATGATGATTAAAATAAAAATATGATATATATATACCACAGGTAGAAGGAAAAGCTGGAAAATGAACTGATGATTGATGCAGGGAAAGGAGATGTAAAAGAAAGAAAAAAATCCTTATTTTCCATACTAAGAACACATTACATAAAGTTTAAAAATTGTAAAAGCAATAAGCAGACATTTAGTTTTGTTATATAAACACGGAGATAAATGACAGAAGTGGCTATTCTTAGTGAGGAGAAAAGAAACTGAAAGGCATTTAAGGACAATCTCTTCCATAACTGTACTTGTAGAATGGTTTTACTTTTTATACTAAATGTCTGCATAACTGATTTTTTTTTTTTTTTTTAAGAAAGTATCCTAAACTTAAGAATCTGGAGGGGGCTGAGTTCAAGTGGAAACACTTCCATAAACTACAAGTGTTTTTCAAGTCACCTATGGATCTCAGTTCCCTTTCTTTTAATAAAATGAAGATAATTAAGCCCATTTTGCAGTTTTAGAAGGACAATATGAAGCTTTCACTACTAAAATGCACATGGAAAAGTCTTTAATGATGCATTTCTCAGCGATTATCTGAGTTGAAATTGTGAAAATGCAGGTCACTGGGACTTCCCTGGTGATCCAGTGGTTAAGACTACACCTTCTAACGCAGAGAGTGTGGGTTCAATCCCTGGTTGGGAAGCTAAGATCCCATATGTGTCATGGCCCCAAAACCAAAAAACATAAAACTGAAACCATATTGTAGCAAATTTAATAAACACTTCAAAATGATCCACATCAAAAAAATATCTTAAAAAAAATTCAGGTCCTTCCATCATCTGTAAAGCCTAAAACCTAGCCTTCATGCTCAAGGATTTGTATGTTTAGTAAAGACTCGGTTGGTTCTGATGCTCAATAGAGCTTGGGAATTAAAGGCACATGATTTTGATCCTTGCATAGATTAGTAACCTGGGAAATTTCCTTAGACTGCCTTGGCCTCTGTTTTCAAACTTTTAGAATAGAGTGAGATGATTCCTCCAACACATAAAAACTTTAGCACTGGGCCTCCTATTGTCAGACATTCAATAAATGTGCGCTCTCTCTCCCTCCATCAATCAACTTTGTCTCTGATATAAAATTATCTTGGCACATTACAGAATCAGGCAGAGAAAATAAAAAAAATCCCAGACATTGAATTGGATCCAGCTCCAATTGTACAAACTACCAACAGCTGGTTATTGAGCGACTGGTATGTGCCTAGCATTCTGTGAGATGCTGTGAGGAAAATTAGCATTTTGGGAACAGAAGTTTATGCCGTAAGAGGTCATTTTGACAGACGGCATCCATGCAAAGCCATTTGAGAACCAGACAATGTTAAAGATGGAAGGTACCTTAGAGGATTTCTGGTTAAACACCTCTATTACATAGAGAAAGGGACAGATCTGTATGGGCAAAATTTCCTTGAAACTGTTTAGATAATGATGGAGAAATATACCAGACTCAGGTGGAATCATTCAAAGGCTATCTTTCTTTTGAATTCACCAATGATTTTCAAAGTAATTATTTTATATGCTGAACATTTTTATTTTCTAATGAAATGTGACATGGCAACAATACATATGAGCAAAACTACTCTGTTTAAGATAGGATTCAGATGTCTGCAGTCATCCTCTCTTGGCCCCTTCATGGAACCTGTCAAAACCTGGCTATCCAAACATCACCAACATAACCTGCTGATAAGACAAGAATGAGTTTATTGCTTACAGAGGTAAAGGAGAATACCATCTTTGCAAAGATTTGGCAGTGTCTCAGCATAGGGATGGTAAGATCAGAATTCATTAAGACTTGAAAGTTCGGCGTAAGGAAAGAAAGTCTTTCAATGCGTGATTGGATAAGGATTGGCTAAGTATCATGATAAAACAACCCAGTTTGTGGAGATTGCAAGCAGAGACTTTGAGGTAGGTGCAGGACTCAGAATTTGAGGGTGCAAGCTATCTGTTGATGCCTTCCTTTGAAGAGCCAATGGGGTTCTTAGGAAATTCCTGAAATGAACAATCCAGTTGTTTGCTTGAGCAGAACAATTCCAGTAAAGTCAGGTGGTGTCCTGAAGACAGTAAAATAGCAAAGCCAGTTTACTATGGAAAATAAAGCATGATTTCAGTTCCGGGCTCAGGTTGAGGGGCCAGGGGATGGGTGGACAGCTTTGGTTCACAAACTCTTAGGGTTTTACCAGGCAGAGCTAAAATCTACCCTCACCCAGACTCTGTGCCTTCACCAATCAGTCCTTAATGTAGCTGACACCCAGTACTAAGGATCCCAGCTTCTCTCTCTAAGAAAATGATAGTGTCTTTTGTCATCTACTCTGGTGTTTCACCTCCATACTTTCTCCCCAGCCAGCCTCACCTCCATGGACGTCTCAGTTCAGTTCAGTCACTCAGTCGTGTCCAACTCTTTGGACTGCTGCATGCCAGGATTCCCTGCCCATCACCAATTCCCAGAGCTTGCTCAAACTCTTGTCCATCAAGTCGTTGATGCCATCCAACCATCTCATCCTCTGTCATCACTTTCTTTTTCTGCCTTTAGTCTTTCCTAGCATCACGGTCTTCTCCAATGAGTCAGTTCTTCGAATTAGGTGGCCAAAGTACTGGAATTTCAGCTTGACTGTCAGTCTTTATAATGAATATTCAGGACTGATTTCCTTTAGGATTGACTAGTTTGATCTCCTTGCAGTCCAAGGGACTCTCAAGAATCTTCGCCAACACCACAGTTCAAAAGCATCAGTTCTTTGGTGCTCAGCTTTCTTTATAGTCCAACTCTCACATCCATACATGACTACTGGAAAAACCATAGCTTTGGCTAGATGAATCTTTGACAGCAATGTCTCTGCTTTTTAATATGCTGTCTAGGTTGGCCATATCTTTTCTTCCAAGGAGCAAGTGTCTTTTAATTTCATGGCTGCAGTTACCATCTTTAGTGATTTTGGAGCCCCCCAAAATAAAGTCTGTCACTGTTTCCACTGTTTCCCCATCTATTTGCCATGAAGTGATGGGACCAGATGCCATAATCTTAGTTTTCTGAATGTTGAGTTTTAAGCCTATTTCTTCACTCTCCTCTTTCACTTTCATCAAGAGGCTCTTTAGTTCTTCTTCACTTTCTGCTATAAGGATAGTGTCATCTGCATATCTGAGGTGATTGATATTTCTCCTGGTAAGCTTGATTTCAGCTTGTGTTTCATCCAGCCCAGCATTTCGCATGATGTACTCTGCATATAAGTTAAATAAGCTGGGTAACAATATATAGCCTTGACGTACTCCTTTCCTGGTTTGGAATCAGTCTGTTACTCCATGTCCAGTTCTAACTGTTGCTTTTGGACCTGCATACAGATTTCTCAGGAGGCAGGTCAGATGGTCTGGTATTTCCATCTTTTGAAAAATTTCCCACAGTTTGTTCTGATCCTCACAGTCAAAGACTTTGGTGTAGTCAATAAAGCAGAAGTAGATGTTTTTCTGGAACTCTTGCTTTTTTGATGATCCAACGGGTGTTGGCAATTTGTCTGCTTCCTCTGTCTTTTCTAAATCCAGCTTGAATATCTGGAAATTAACAGTCACGGACTGCAAGGAGATCCAACTAGTCCATTCTAAACAAGATCAGCCTTAGGTGTTCTTTGGAAGGACTGATTCTAAAGCTGAAACTCCAGTACTTTGGCCACCTCATGCACAGTTGACTCATTGGAAAAGACTCTGATGCTGGGAGGGATTAGGGGCAGGAGGAAAAGGGGATGACAGAGAATGAGATGGCTGGATGGCATCACCAACTCAATGGACATGAGCTTGAGTGAACTCTGGGAGATGATGATGGACAGGGAGGCCTGGCGTGCTGCAATTCATGGAGTCGCAAAGAGTCGGACACGACTGAGTGACTGAACTGAACTGAACTTAAATGAACTGAACTGAACTGCTGAAGCCTGGCTTGGAGAATTTTGAGCATTACTTTGCTAGCATGTGAGATGAGTGCAATTGTGCAGTAGTTTGAACATTCTTTGGCACTGCCTTTCTTCGAGATTGGAATGAAACCCGAACTTTTCCAATTCTGTGGCCACTGCTGAGTTTTCCAAGTTTAGTGTAATATTGAGTACAGCACTTTCACAGCATCATCTTTTAGGATTTATAATAGCTCAGCTGTAATTCCATCACCTCCACTATCTGTGTTCATAGAGATTCTTCCTAATGCCCACTTGATTTTGCTTTCGAGGATATCTGGCTCTAGGTTAGTGATTGCACCATTGTGATTATCTGGGTCATGAAGGTTTCTTTTGTACAGTTCTTCTGTGTATTCTTGCCACCTCTTCTTAATATCTTCTGCTTCTGTTAGGTCCATACCATTTCTGTCCTTTTTTGTTCCCGTCTTTGCATGAAATGTCCCCTTGGTATCTCTAATTTTCTTGAAGAGATCTCTAGTCTTTCCCATTCTATTGTTTCCCTCTATTTCTTCGCATTGATCACTGAGGAAGGCTTTCTTATCTCTCCTTGCTATTCTTTGGAACTCTGCATTCAGATGCTTATATCTTTCCTTTGCCTTTAGCTTCTCTTCTTTCCTCAGCTCATCCATGTATATCTGATGACCCATAATGCCTCACAACACTCACCTCTGCACTCCACTATAAATAAGACATGGATAATCCAGAATTTATAAGTAACCAATTGTGAAAGCAGATTTCTATTTATTTGAAAAAAGAGAGAAAAAAAGCAAAATAAAATATCACCTGATGAAATTTAAAAAAAGAAACTGTGCATGTACTGATGGTCTAGCTTCATCATGCCCTGACCATTCCGTGACCATGACATCTGATCCACCCCGATTCGTAGACCTCAGACTAAGATCAGTCCAGAACATTTAGGAGGTGAAATTTTATTGTCCAGGGAAAGAATTTGACACCCAGTCAGCCTACCTGATGTGAAGAACTGATTCATTGGAAAAGACCCTGACGCTGGGAAAGATTGAAGGCAGGAGGAGAAGGGGACAACAGGATGAGATGGTTGGATGGCATCACTGACTCAATGCACATGAATTTGAGCAAGGTCTGGGAGTTGGTGATGGACAGGGAAGCCTGGCATGCTGCAGGCCATGGGGTCCCAAAGAGTCGGACATGACTGAGTGACTGAACTGAACTGAATACCCTATACCTATACTTTTGGATGATATCTTTTATTTTGACACAAGGCTTGACAATTACAAATACTAGGAAATATCTAAAGGCACAATTAAGACAAAAAGGTCAAAATGAACTTATTTACAAAATAGAAACAGACTCACAGACTTAGAAGAAAAACTTATAGCTTCCAGGGGAGAAGGGGAAGGGAGGAATAGATTGGGAGTTTGGGATTAACAGATACATGCTGTTATATTTAAAATAAACAACCAACCATCTCCTTACACCCTCTTTTCATAACTGCCTTAAATCTCTTCTTCAAAGGCATCAGTCCAGCACTGACACTATTACAATAATATCTCTTCTTGTAGTTAATGAAACTGGTTCTGAGAATGGATACATAACTTGCCCAAATTTATACAACTTATGGGGTCACAAAGAGTCAGACATGACTGAGCCTGAGCGACTGAACTGAACTGATACATGGTAGAGATGCTGATGAAGAATCGATGCTTTTGAACTGTGGTGTTGGAGAAGACTCTTGAGAGTCCCTTGGACTGCAAGGAGATCCAAACAGTCCATTCTAAAGGAGATCAGCCCTGGGATTTTTTTGGAAGGAATGATGCTAAAGCTGAAACTCCAGTACTTTGGCCACCTCATGAGAAGAGTTGACTCATTGGAAAAGACTCTGATGCTCGGAGGGACTGGGGGCAGGAGGAGAAGGGGACGACAGAGATGAGGTGGCTAGATGGCATCACCGACTCGATGGATGTGAGTCTGAGTGAACTGAGGGAGTTGGTAACGGACAGGGAGGCCTGACGTGCTGCAATTCATGGGGTCGCAAAGAGTTGGACATGACTGAGTAACTGAACTGAACTGAACTGATACATGGTAGAGATGCTGATGAAAACCAAAGGTCTTGACCATTAAGTCTTCTGATGACAGCACATGCTGTGAAGGAGTGAACCAAAAGACTGATCACTAGCAGGAGTTGAAAGATAAGACACCTTGGCCAGAAAGTTCAAGCCAATGGAGTGAGCCTGGAAACAGTGCCAGCGCATAAAAATCAAATTATGAAAATTAGACCAAGTAAACGTTGGATAAAGGGAAGCCCAGGTCAGATGCATGAGCCACCATCTATTAATAAAAGTAAGGACCACTATCCATAGCAATTAACCCAGAGAACCAGTGTTTTCAATCACACTCTTGCCATTTTGCCTTAAAATATAAGCTATGTGTGTTGCATAAGCCTTATTTTGCTGCCTTATAGCCATGAACACTTGTGAATATACAACAGGCTTTGAAATTTGGACAAAATATCTTTATTTCTCATACCTGGAGTCTTGCAAAAATAATTCAAAATACTTCTAAATTCCCACTGAGTAGGAAAGTATTGATGTTAATAAAATTTTGAAGAAATATACCCTCCCAATAGCAGCAAAGTTCACCTGTGTAAGAGTAAAGCTTAAACTTAAAGTAAGAATTTAGTTAGTCATTCATTATCAATATATATTTTGTGAGAATCTATTTTATACCAAGTTCTGTCTAAGATATAAGTAAACGTAAGAGCAGCAAAACTCCTGGGCTTAGGAAGGAATATTCCAGCTGAAAGAGTGAGACACAAAACAGGCTAAAAATAAATTATCTCTGACAATGTCAAGTACTATAAAAATGAAAGTATTAGACTCTTTGCAACCTTATAGACTGTAGCCCACCATGCTTCTCTGTCCATGGAATTCTCCAGGCAGGAATATTGGAGTGGGTTGTTATTCCCTTCTCCAGGGGATCTTCCCAACCCAGGGATCAAATCTGGGACCCCTGCACTGCAGGCAGATTCTTTATCGTCTGAGCCACCTGGGAAGCCCTTCCTTTCATTTCATTCATTTCCAAGTACTATGAAAGAAATGAAAAAATAAAAAAGAAAGCAAAATGCTAAGTGACCAGCAGAGAAAAGTGGCTTTCCACGAGTTGTTCAAAGATGGAAACCTATGTGGAAAGATCATCCCATGCACTGAGGTCTGTGTGTAATTAGTCAGATGAGAGCATGCCAGAGAGAGGAAACAGCAAGTCCAGTGCTCGGGAGGCAAACCAAGCTGGGAATACAGAGCAAAGGAAAAACTGCTAGGTAAAACTAAGGGAGTATAATATGACTTTTTAGGAAAAGGAGGCAGAGGTCTTGTCATATTTTAAGAATTATGATATAGAGGTCAGAATTTATTTTGAGTACAAAGGAAAACCACAGAAAAACTTTAAACAGCAAGAGGGGTGATACTGTAGCTACTTTTAAAATATCTCTGTAGCCACAGATTGTAGGGGAGAAACTGATGCTGTTTTATTATAATTACTGTAAGCAAGACAGAATTTCAAAATTAATTTTTATCGGCACATAGTTATTTTACAATGTTGTGTTAGATTCTACTGTATTGCAAAATGAAACAGCCACACATAAACATGTATCCCCACGCTTTTGGACTCCCTTCCCATCCAGGTCACCACAGGGCATTAAATAGAGTCTCCTGTGCTATACAGCATATTCTCATTCAGTTCAGTTAGGGGCTCAGTAGTGTCCGACTTTTTGTGAACCCATGAATTGCAGGAAGCCAGGCTTCCCTGTCCATCACCAACTCCCGGAGTTCACTCAGACTCATGTCCATCAAGTCAGTGACGCCATCCAGCCATCTCATCCTCTGTCGTCCCCTTCTCCTACTGCCGCCAATCCCTCCCAGAATCAGAGTCTTTTCCAATGAGTCAATTCTTCGCATGAAGTGGCTGAAGTATTGGAGTTTCAGCTTTAGCATCATTCCTTCCAAAGAAATACAGGGCTGATCTTCAGAATGGACAGGTTGGATCTCCTTGCAGTCCAAGGGACTCTCAAGAGTCTTCTCCAACACCACAGTTCAAAAGCATCAATTGTTCAGCACTCAGCTTTCTTCACAGTCCAACTCTCACAGCCATACATGACCACTGGAAAAACTATAGCCTTGACTAGATGGACCTTAGTCGGCAAAGTAATGTCTCTGCTTTTGAATATGCTATCTAGGTTGGTCATAACTTTTCTTACAAAGAGTAAGCATCTTTTAATTTCATGGCTGCAGTCACCATCTGCAATTTTGAGGCCAAAAAATTAAAGTCTGGCATTCTTTCCACTGTTTCCCCTTCTATTTCCCATGAAGTGATGGGACCGGATGCCATGATCTTCGTTTTCTGAATGTTGAGCTTTAAGCCAACTTTTTCACTTTCCTCTTTCACTTTCTTCAAGAGGCTTTTGAGTTCCTCTTCACTTTCTGCCGTAGGGTGGTGTCATCTGCCTATCTGTGGTTATTGATATTTCTTCCGGCAATCTTGATTCCAGCTTGTGTTTCTTCCAGTCCAGAGTTTCTCATCATGTATTCTGCATATAAGTTAAATAAGCAGGGTGACAATATACAGCCTTGATGTACTTTTCCTATTTGAAATCAGTCTGTTGTTCCATGTCCAGTTCTAACTATTGCTTCCTGGCCTGCATACAGATGTCTCAACAGGCAGGTTAGGTGGTCTGGTATTCCCATCTCTTTCAAAATTTTCCAGTTTATTGTGATCCACAAAGTAAAAGGCTTTGGCATAGTCAATAAAGGAGAAATAGATGTTTTTCTGGAACTCTCTTGCTTTTTCCATGATCCAGCGGATGTTGGCAATTTGATCTCTGGTTCCTCTGCCTTTTCTAAAACCAGCTTGAACATCAGGAAGTTCACAGTTCACGTATTGCTGAAGCCTGGCTTGGAGAATTTTGAGCATTACTTTACTAGCATGTGAGATGAGTGCAATTGTGCGGTAGTTAGAGCATTCTTTGGCATTGCTTTTCTTTGGGATTGGAATGAAAACTGACCTTTTCCAGTCCTGTGGCCACTGATGAGTCTTCCAAATTAGCTGGCATATTGAGTGCAGTGCTTTCACAGCATCCTCTTTCAGGATTTGAAATAGCTCTACTGGAATTCCATCACCTCCACTAGCTTTGTTTGTAGTGATGCTTTCTAAGGCCCACTTGACTTCACATTCCAAGATGTCTGGCTCTAGATGAGTGATCACACCATCGTGATTATCTGGGTCGTGAAGATCCTTTTTGTATAGTTCTTCTGTGTGCTCTTGCCATCTCTTCTTAATCTCTTCTGCTTCTGTTAGGTCCATACCATTTCTGTCCTTTATCAAGCCCGTCTTTGCATGACAGAGTCCCCTGGTGTCTCTAATTTTCTTGAAGAGATCTCTAGGCTTTCCCATTCTGTTGTTTTCCTCTATTTCTTTGCATTGATCGCTGAAGAAGGCTTTCTTATTTTTTCTTGCTCTTCTTTGGAACTCTGTATTCAGATGCTTATATCTTTCCTTTTCTCTTTAGCTTTTCACTTCTCTTATTTTCACAGCTATTTGTAAGGCCTCGCCAGACAGCCATTTTGCTTTTTTGCATTTCTTTTCCATGAGGATGGTCTTAATCCCTGTCTCCTGTACAATGTCACGAACCTCAGTCCAAAGTTCATCAGGCACTCTATCTATTAGATCTAGGCCCTTAAATCTATTTCTCACTTCCACTGTATAATCATAAGGGATGTGATTTAGGTCATACCTGAATGGTCTAGCAGTTTTCCCTACTTTCTTCGATTTAATTCTGAATTTGGCAATAAGGAGTTCATGATTTGAGCCACAGTCAGCTCCTGATCTTGTTTTGTTGACTGTATAGAGCTTCTCCATCTTTGGCTGCAAAGACTATAATCAATCTGATTTTGGTGTTGACTATCTGGTGATGTCCATGTGTAGAGTCTTCTCTTGTGTTGTTGGAAGAGGGTGTTTGCTATCACTAGTGCATTATCTTGGCAAAACTCTATTAGTCTTTGCCCTGCTTCATTCCGCATTCCAAGGCCAAATTTGCCTTTTACTCCAGGTGTTTCTTGACTTCCTACTTTTGCATTCCAGTCCCCTATATTGAAAAGGACATCTTTTTTAGTTGTTAGTTCTAAAAGGTCTTATACGTCTTCATACAACCGTTCAACTTCAGCTTCTTCAGCATTGCTGGTTGGGGCATAGACTTGGATTACCATGATATTGAATGGTTTGCCTTGGAAATGAACTGAGATCATCCTGTTGTTTTTGAGACTGCATCCAAGTACTGCATTTCTGACTCTTCTGTTGACCATGATGGCTACTCCATTTCTTCTGAGGGATTTCTGCCTGCATTAGTAGATATAATGGTCATCTGAGTTAAATTCACCCATTCCAGTCCATTTTAGTTCTCTGATTCCTAGAATGTCAACATTCATTCTTGCCATCTCCTGTTTGACCACTTCCCATTTGCCTTAATTCGTGGACCTGACATTCCAGGTTCCTATGCAATATTGCTCTTTACAGCATCGGACCTTGCTTCTATCACCAGTTACATCCACAGCTGGGTATTGTTTTTGCTTTGGCTCCATCCCTTCCTTCTTTCTGGAGTTATATCTCCACTGATCTCCAGTAGCATGTTGGGCACCTACTGACCTGGGGAGTTCCTCTTTTAGTATTCTATCATTTTGCCTTTTCATACTGTTCATGGGGTTCTCAAGGCAAGAATACTGAAGTGGTTTGCCATTCCCTTCTCCAGTGGACTACATTCTGTCAGACCTCTCCACCATGACCCACCCGCCCTGGGTTGCCCCATGGGCATGGCTTAGTTTCATTGAGTTAGACAATGCTGTGGTCCTAGTGTGATTGGATTGACTAATTTTCTGTGAGTATGGTTTCAGTGTGTCTGCCCTCTGATGCCCTCTTGCAACACCTACCATTTTACTTCGGTTTCTCTTACCTTGGGCATGGGGTATCTCTTCATGGCTGCTCCAGCAAAGCACAGCTGCTGCTCCTTACCGTGGATGAGGGGTATCTCCTCTCACTGCCATTCCTGACCTTCAGCATGGGATGGCTCCTCTAGGCCCTCCTGGGCCCGGGCAGCCACCACTCCTTGAGCGTGGGGTTGCTCCTCCTGATCGCCACCCTGGCTTCAGGCGTGGGGTTGCTCACTCTTACTGCCACCCCTGGCCTCAGGCGCCGCACCAGCCTCAGACCCTGGGTGGCTCCTCCTGGCCATCACCCCTGACCTTGGACACTAGGTAGCTCTTCTGGGCCACCATCACTGACCTCAGACGCAGGGTAGCTCCTCTTGGCCATTCCTGCACCATTGCAGCCTGGCACTCTAGGCCACTGTCCCTGACCTCGGACATGGGGTAGCTCTTGGCCGTGCTTAGTGCACCGGGTGCCGCTGCCACCACCATAGGAACCTGGAATGTCAGGTCTGTGAATCAAGGCAAACTGGAGGTGGTCAGACAGGAGATGGCAAGAGTGAATGTCGACATTCTAGGAATCAGCAAACTAAAATGGACTGGAATGGGTGAGTTTAACTCAGATGATCATTATATCTAGTACTGTGGGCAGGAATCCCTCAGAAGAAATGGAGTAGCCATCATGGTTAATAGAAGAGTCCGAAATGCAGTACTTGGATGTAGTCTCAAAAACAACAGAATGATCTCAGTTCATTTCCAAGGCAAACCATTCAATATCATGGTAATCCAAGTCTATGCCCCAACCAGCAACGCTGAAGAAGCTGAAGTTGAACGGTTGTATAAAGACCTATAAGATCTTTTAGAACTAACACCTAAAAAAGATATCCTTTTCAATATAGGGGACTGGAATGCAAAAGTAGGAAGTCAAGAAACACCTGGAGTAACAGGCAAATTTGGCCTTGGAATACAGAATGAAGCAGGGAAAAGACTAATAGAGTTGCCAAGATAATGCACTGGTGATAGCAAACACCCTCTTTCAACAACACAAGAGAAGACTCTACACATGGACATCACCAGATGGTCAACACCAAAATCAGATTGATTGTATTCTCTGCAGCCAAAGATGAAGAAGCTCTATACAGTCAACAAAAACAAGACCAGGAGCTGACTGTGGCTCAAATCATGAACTCCTTATTGCCAAATTCAGAATTAAATTGAAGAAAGTAGGGAAAACTGCTAGACCATTCAGGTATGATCTAAATCAAATCCCTTATGATTATACAGTGGAAGTGAGAAAGAGATTTAAGGGTCTAGATCTAATAGATAGAGTGCCTGATGAACTTTGGACTGAGGTTCGTGACATTGTACAGGAGACAGGGATTAAGACCATCCTCATGGAAAAGAAATGCAAAAAAGCAAAATGGCTGTCTGGCGAGGCCTTACAAATAGCTGTGAAAAGAAGAGAAGTGAAAAGCCAAGGAGAAAAGGAAAGATATAAGCATCTGAATGCAGAGTTCCAAAGAAGAGCAAGAAAAGATAAGAAAGCCTTCTTCAGCGATCAATGCAAAGAAATAGAGGAAAACAACAGAATGGGAAAGACTAGAGATCTCTTCAAGAAAATTAGAGACAACAAGGGACTATTTTATGCAAACACGGGCTTGATAAAGGACAGAAATGGTATGGACCTAACAGAAGCAGAAGAGATTAAGAAGAGATGGCAAGAGCACACAGAAGAACTATACAAAAAGGATCTTCACGACCCAGATAATCACGATGNATATCAATAACCTCAGATATGCAGATGACACCACCCTTATGGCAGAAAGTGAAGAGGAACTCAAAAGCCTCTTGATGAAAGTAAAAGAGTAGAGTGAAAAAGTTGGCTTAAAGCTCAACATTCAGAAAACGAAGATCATGGCATCTGGTCCCATCACTTCATGGAAAATAGATGGAGAAACAGTGGAAACAGTGTCAGACTTTATTTTCTTGGACTCCAAAATCACTGCAGATGGTGACTGCAGCCATGAAATTAAAAGACGCTTACTCCTTTGAAGAAAAGTTATGACCAAACTAGATAGCATATTGAAAAGCAGAGATATTACTTGCCGACTAAGGTCCGTCTAGTCAAGGCTATGGTTTTTCCAGTGGTCATGTATGGATGTGAGAGTTGGACTGTGAAGAAGGCTGAGTGCTGAAGAATTGATGCTTTTGAACTCTGGTTTTGGAGAAGACTCTTGAGAGTCCCTTGGACTGCAAGGAGATCCAACCAGTCCATTCTGAAGGAGATCAGCCCTGGGATTTCTTTGGAAGGAATGATGCTAAAGCTGAAACTACAATACTTTGGCCACCTCATGCGAAGAGTTGACTCATTGGAAAAGACTCTGATGCTGGGAGGGATTAGGGGCAGGAGGAGAAGGGGATGACAGAAGATGAGATTGCTGGATGGCATCACTGACTCGATGAACGCAAGTCTGAGTGAACTCCAGGAGTTGGTGATGGACAGGGAGGCCTGGCATGCTGCAATTCATGCGGTCCCAATGAGTCGGACACGATTGAGCGACTGAAGTGAACTCAACTTCCCTTTGATGCCCTCTTGCAACACCTACCATCTTACTTGGGTTTCTCTTACCTTGGGCATGGGGTATATGTTCACGGCTGCTCCAGCAAAGCACAGCTGTTGCTCCTTACCTTGGATGAGGGGTATCTCCTCACCACCGCCCTTCCTGACCTTCAGTGTGGGATGGCTCCTGTAAGCCCTCCTGCACCCACGAAGCCACCGCTCCTTGGACATGGGGTTGCTCCTCCCAGCTGCCGCCCCTGGCCTCGGGCGCCGCCCCTGGTCTCGGACGCGGGGTGGCTCCTCTTGGCCGCCGCCCCTGACCTCAGACACATCCATAATATCAATATTCCTCAGCCACAAAAAGGAATGAAATTGGATCACTTGTAGAGACATGGCTTGAACTAAAGTGCTGTGCTGTACTTAGTCACTCAGTTGCGTCTGACTCTTTTTGAGCCCTTAGACTGTAGCCCACCAGGCTCTCCTCTGTTCACAGGGAGTCTCCAGGCAAGAATACTGGAGAGGGTTGCCGTGCCCTCCTCCAGGGGATCTTCCCAACCCATGGATCGAACCCTGGCCTCCTGCATTGCAGGCAGATGCTTTACTGTCTGAACCACCAGAGAAGCCCAAGAATACTGGAGTGGGTAGCCTATCCCTTCTTCAAGGGAACTTCCTGACCCAGAAACTGAACCAAGGTCTCCTGCATTGCAGGTGAATTCTTTACCAGGTGAGCTCATACAAAGTGAAGTAAATCATAAAGACACACTATTTGGTATGGGCTGAAGTAGGTCAGTGGAAATGGAGAAACATGAATAAATTTAGGATGACTCTTGGAGGAAAATCTGCTGATGGATTAGGTAAGAGGTTAACGAGATAAGTAATAAAAAATAACTTCACTCGACACCTTAAGCCAACAGGTGTACTGGTGTTACACACTCAGAGAGATCAGCAAGAGGAACACATTCGGGGATACAAGAGAAAGCAGCTTCTGTTTTGATGTTGTTAGATTTGAAATTCTTTTAGATATCCAAGTGCAACAGTCAAGTAATCTGTTAGAAAACTATTCTTGAGCTCAAGGGAGTTTTCAAGACTGAAGGCATAAAGTGGGAAGTCATCAGCTTGTTGATGTTATTTAAAGCTGTGGATGAAATCATTCGGGAAAGAGTATAGATTGTTAAGAGAGGAAACAGGAACCTGCCCTGGGCACTCAACTGTTGAGATCTACAGAGAGGAGCAGAGTGTTTCCCACTGGTGCTGTACCAACAATATAAAAGCATCATTGAAGCTGAGGGGGGAATTTTGCCCTTAAAAGCACTGCTTTATCATTCAGCAAAGTGCTCAGAGCTAAGTCAAAGAAGCAGCAGAAGACCACAGCTGGGGAGGCTAATGTGGAGTCTAAAGGAAATTTTGTTCCTTCAGGGAACAAAATTGTTTCCTACACACACACACACACACACACACACACACACACACTTTCAAATGTTTTTTTTTTTTATTTTATTATTGCTCTCTATCTTATCCTATTCTGTTTTATGTACTTTTTTTATACATCATCAGAAAAAATAAGGGAGAAAGCTCTCTCTCTTCTTTCTCTCCCTCTCTTACACACACACACACACACACACACACACACACTCATCTGAAACCCAAAATGACTAGCAGAGAACATTGCATCTCAGAGCTATCAAAGATCTCAGAGAAGCTTTAGTATGTACATTAAAGTGTCATAACATCAAAGCAGGGCAACAGTCATTACCAAGATGGACAATATCATTCAATGCTAAGGCCAAAATTTTTCTGTATTCTGGCTCATTATCAGAAAAATGTGCGTTGAGGACACAGAATGGAATAAAAAATATACAAGACAGCTTGAAAAAGATCAGAGTAGGGTAGATGGAGGATTTGTAAGCATTGAGGACAAAGAGCAAAGAAAAACCCCTTCTATGCTCTCAGAACACACACAGCCATGGCGGGGTGGGAGCGGGGGGTACATGATGCCATGAATGCCAGGGAAGAAGTGATCACAGGCTCAGCAGATGTTTCAGGATGTGCAGTACATTATTAGGTCTGAAGTTTACTAGTTAAAAGGTTACCTTACATTTAAAAAATGGGTGTGAATATTGATACTCATTTGTTATAATATTGTAGAATTATTCTCCCATATTTTCTTTCTTCTTCTAATAATTTTCCTTTCTTCTTTAGTATATATTTTCATTTTAAAATGTACATTTTAAAGATGTCAGGTTAATCAGTATGATATTTGAAGCATGAAGAATGTAACAAAAATGGAATGCCAACCATCTCCATTATTGCTATAAGGGAACATTTTTAAGTTATATATCTATATTTAATTATATTTATAACATATATTCTACAGATATATGTATACATTTTAGTGAAAGGACCATCTCACATTCTTAATTTCCACTTCAGCTTGTGACTTCAAATGAGTATGTTGCAAAGAGAAAAGTTTTGATTCCATGTCAAAGCCACCTGGGCATTAAGAAGTTGATTCAACTTACAAGTTCACACCACCATGAGAAAATATGAATGTGGGCTCATAGCTTGTCACCGAAGAATAAGCTGGCTCCTTGCTCTGGGGCTTCCCTGGTGGCTCAGATGGTAAAGTATTTGCCTACAATGCAGGAGACCCGGGTTCGGTCCCTGGGTCAGGAAGTTCCCCTGGAGAAGGAAATGGCAACCCACTCCAGTACTCTTGCCTGCAAAATTCCATGGATGGAGGAGCCTAGTAGGCTACAGTCCATAGAGTCGCAAAGAACTGGACAAGATTGAGCGGCTTCACTTTCACTTTCTTTTCTTTTCTTGCTCTGGATCTGCGGTTGAATGCAAACGTTCTGTATATTTGTTCATTCTTAACTCAGAGAGTAAGATACAAGGTCAGACTCTCTGGGTTTGAAACTTATCTCTGAGATTCACATGGTACATGGCTTTAGGCAAGTTACTCTTTTTACATTAGCCCCTATTTATGCTTCCCTGATAGCTCAGTTGGTAAAGAATCTGACTGCAATGTAGGAGACATGGATGGGGAAGATCCCCTAGAAAAGGGAAAGGCTATCCCCACTCCAGTATTCTGGCCTGGAGAATTCCATGGACTGTATAGACCATGGGGTCGCAAAGAGCTGGACACAACTGAGTGACTTTCACCTTCTATTTATTCAGTGTTGGGGGGTGGGGAGAAGCATGGAGGAAGAAAGAGGGGAAGGTAGAAGAGGGGAGGAGATGGAGAGAAAGAGCAGGACTTTGTTGGGTTTTGAAGAGAATTGCACTTTAACATATGTGAAACACTGAAAACAAAGATCCCTCCAGAGATACTGTCATTATCATTCATTTATGCAACCAGCCTAATTGAGAACCAACTGCATATGAGCTTCTCTGTCACTGTAAGGGATACAGGGATGAGTGAAGTTGTCACTTCCAGTGTAAAACTAGTCTAATGAACAGGTACGAAAATCCTCTGTGGGCTATAGCTCCATCTACTCCTGTCATCTGAAAACATCTTGGTCTCTTTCTTGTACTTAGTGATGCCTTGATGCCTTAATAAAAAGCACCCCTTCCCCCAATGATGTGTGATCTTCCTTAAGGCAATTGATGTCAGATCAAACGACACATTCAAAACTGTAACCCCAGGATTCCTATTTCTTAACATTCAGACCACCTGACTTGCCTCCTGAGAAATCTGTATGCAGGTCAAGAAGTAACAGTTAGGACTGGACATGGAAAAATGGACTGGTTCCAAATTGCGAAAGGAGTATGTCAAGGCTCTATATTGTTACCCTGCTTATTTAACTTATATGCAGAGTACATCATGAGAAATGCTGGGCTGGAGGAAGCACAAGCTGGAATCAAGATTGCTGGGAGAAATATCAATAACCTCAGATATGCAGATGACACCACCCTTATGGCAGAAGTGAAGAACTAAAGAGCCTCTTGATGAAAGTGAAAGAAGAGAGTGAAAAAGTTGGCTTAAAGCTCAACATTCAGAAAACTAAGATCATACCATCAGGTTCCATCATTTCATGGCAAATTGATGGGGAAATAGTGGAAACAGTGGCTGACTTTATTTTTCTGGGCTCCAAAATCACTGCAGATGGTAACTGCAGCCATGAAATTAAAAGACGCTTACTCCTTGGAAGGAAAGTTATGACCAACCTAGACATCATATACAAAAGCAGAGACATTACTTTGCCAACAAACGTCCATCTAGTCAAGGCTATGGTTTTTTCCACTGGTCATGTATGGATGTGAGAGTTGGACTATAAAGAAAGCTGAGTGCTGAAGAATTGATGCTTTTGAACTGTAGTGTTGGAGAAGACTCTTGAGAGTCCCTTGAACTGCAAGGAGATCGAACCAGTCCATCCTAAAGGAGATTAGTCCTGGGTGTTCATTGGAAGGTCTGATGTTGAAGCTGAAACTGCAATACTTTGGCTACCTGATGCAAGGAGCTGACTTATTTGGGAAGACCCTGATGCTGGGAAAGATTGAGGGCAGGAGGAGAAAGGGACGATGAGGATTAGATGGTTGGATGGCATCATTGACTCGATTTACATGGGTTTGGGTGGACTCCGGGAGTTGGTGATGGACAGGAAGGCCTGGTGTGCTGTGGTTCTTGGGTTGCAAAGAGCTAGACACGACTAAGCGACTGAACTGAACTGAACTGAACTGAATGAGAAGCACCAATCATGAAGGTAAAGATGCTTAAATTCACAAAGCCAACCATTATCACCTTTGGGCTGACCTACAGGAAAAGTTAAATAGTAATTAGGATGTAAATCAGAGAGTGTGAAATCTGAGCAAGGATGGTTGGATCAATTGAATATGCATACATCTCACAATTTCGTATGTGTCCTCAAATTCAAACTTGTTAGTCACCCTCTACCTCTCTGAATCTCTTTTCTCTATGACTTCATATCCAATGAACTCCTTGACAAAACATAGCCATATGTTCTTTCTTCACATTTGTTAGAACAACAGAAATTCTTTATCCGGACCTTCCATTTAAAGATGGAGAACAGTGTGGAGATTCCTTTAAAAACTGGAAATAGAACTGCCTTATGACCCAGCAATTCCACTGCTGGGCATACACACTGAGGAGACTAGAATTAAAAGAGACACGTGTACCCCAGTGTTCATCACAACACTGTTTATAATAGCCAGGACATGGAAGCAACCTAGATGTCCATCAGCAAATGAATGGATAAGAAAGCTGTGGTACATATACACAATGGAGTATTACTCAGCCATTAAAAAGAATACATTTGAATCAGTTCTAATGAGGTGGATGAAACTGGAGCCGATTACAGAGTGAAGTAAGCCAGAAAGAAAAACACCAATAACAGTATACTAACACATACACATGGAATTTAGAAAGATGGTAACGATAACCCTGTATGCAAGACAGCAAAAGAGACACAGATGTAAAGAACAGACTTTTTGACTCTGTGGGAGGGAGAGGGTGGGATGATTTGAGAGAATGGCATTGAAACATGTATAATATCATATAAGAACAAATCGCCAGTCTAGGTTCAATGCAGGATACAGGATGCTTGGGGCTGGTGCACTTGGATAACCCAGAGAGATGGTATGGGGAGGGAGGTGGGAGGGGTGTTCAGGAGTGGGAACTTATGTACACCTGTGGCAGATTCATGTTGATGTATGGCAAAACCAATACAGTATTGTAAAGTAATAAATAAATAAATAAACATCAGCTGTCAATCAAAAAATAAATAAATAAAGATAGGTATATTATTAATTAGGTATTCCCTGGTAGTTCAGCTGGTAAAGAATTGACCTGTAATGCAGCAGACCCAGGTTCGATTCCTGGGTTTGGAAGATTCCCTGGAGAAGGGAAAGGCTACCCACTCCTGTATTCTGGCCTAAAGAATTCCATGGACTGTATATTAATTGAAATCTCTTCCTTTAGAAAGAATTTTTTTTTTTTTTGCCTCCCATACCTGAGATGCTACAACATTCCTAAAGTCACACAATCAGAATGAGCAGGGGTGTTGCTCAGGGTGCCTGGGAATGGAACCCACCTCCCTTCCATGTGCTATTTTGGAACCTTCAGATTTGTACTGCAAAGGCCCTTGAGTGACCGGAGGTCATAGAAATGTTCAGCTGAATTTTATTAAGATCACTGAATAACAGTTTGCAGAAATAAATACAAATATATCAATGTCATATAGAAGATCAGTCTAAATATTTTTTATGATCTTACTGTGCATAGAAATATAGGTGCTATGGAGTATTTAAAATCAAAATTTGAGAAAGATGTAGACACAATATTTGACAAACTCCTTTGTTTAAGCCATTTCAAATTAGATGTCTGTATCTCAAGAATCAAAAGAAAAAGGAAATCCATTGATGTGTAATTAAACATTTTGGAAAGGGTAAAGCTGAAGTTCTAGCACAGGAAGACTCAGGACCTCAGATGATATCATCATGTCAGCAGATGGCCACAAAAATTCTCATACTCTGAAGGCTAGCAGGGCAGAAACACATAAATAATAATTTGTCAGCATTTTAAAATCGTTTTTACCAGTTGCTTTATTAACCATTGATTGCATTTTTTTTCCATTCTGAGCATATCACACAAAGTGAAACTAGACAAATCACGCCATTACCACCTAGGGCAGGAGAAGCTGGAGAGGTTCTATGTAAAAACTCTTACTACTTTAGGTCACAGGATGGGGACTCAGATGTGATTCCTATCCCAGTGTCCTCAAAAGGAATGTTAATCATTGCAAAGGGAGATAAGAGAAAAACTCTGCAAAGGAACTAAAGAAGTGAAAAAAAAAATTCTTAAAAAAAAGAATGTTTTTTCTTACATAAAAGGTGACAGACTATACCAGAAGGAGTCATTTGCATCATAAAACACTACAGAAATGAACTAGGCTGAGCCAAAGGTGTCGTGGGGCTTGCAGTCAGCAGAAATGCTCACACATTTTAATAAGTTCAAAGTTTAAGACTGTGTCTCGGTACACTGGAATCAGCATGAATGCAGAAGTCAGAGAAAACATCCTGCAACAGAAAGTTTGGCTGTGGGTTTCTTAATGATCTCCAGCCTCAAGCTTCACTTTTAACTGTTTGTTGGGTGACCAGAACAAAGCGGTCTGCATCTCTATTTTTCCAGTGTCCGTTTGGTAAAATGGGGTTGATAATACCCATCTCTGAGTTCTTGTGAAAAGTGAGTACACTAAGGAATCCGAAGGATCTGCTTAATTGTCGGCTCCTCAGGTGAGTGTCCCCTGCCCCTTTCTGATATTAAAAATTAAAAAGTCATTTTAACATTGGAACATGCATACTGGACTCTTCAAGGTTTATGAATTCTATTAATATTTGTCTCTCAAATAAAAGAACAATTGGGGGGGAAATTGCATGCAGCCAAATCCATTTGAAATGGATGAGAGTTGAGCAGTAAATAATGAAGAAGAATGTAGACAGATACAAAAAGGGACTGGGACCATTTTCCCACTAATAGGTGCCACAGACAGTTCATTACTGATAAATGCAGAATAATGATGTCTTTAATGAGTCTTTTCATGCACAAATTCATCATAAAACAAGAGGATGAGGTAAAACAAAAAGTCTTTGAATAGTATTCATGCAGCGTAGAAAGCAAGGCTAATTTCACATCCCAAAAAAGAGCTACAGAGTTGACTCAATGTTCTGAGATTTAATTCATTGTGCTTATAGGCAGCTTCCTAACTTAATAGCTTTTCTTCTAATATCTCAGAGGTGAATTTCAACCTGCCACACAGTTGGGAACACTTGAAAGAGCCCAGAAGTTGAAGCTGTGCTGCCCTGCGCTTGAATGCCTGTACAGACCTTTATTACTTATTTGACCTTGAGCTATTTCTATCTGGGCCCTAACTTTCTCATTAGCAGCATGAAGATACTAACAGCTCTTCTGTGTGCTTCTCCCTTGGATGGTGTTATGGGTGAATTATGTTCCCTCCAAAATTCATACATTGTTATCCTAACCTACAGTATTTCAGAATGTAGCTGTATTTGGAGTTGGGGTCTTTAGGGAAGCTGTCAGCTACAGATTGGCACTTGCCTTTGGCATTTGCCATCTACCTCTGCTGTGCTGTGCTTAGTCACTCAGTCGTGTCCGACTTTGAGACCCCATGGACTGTAGCCTGCCAGGCTCCTCTGACCACGGGGATTCTCCAGGCAAGAATACTGGAATGGGTTGCCATACCCTTCCCAAGTGGATCTTCCCAGCCCAGGGATCAAACCCAGGTCTCCGTAATTGCAGGTGGATTCTTTACAATCTTAGACACCAGGGAAGCCCAAGATACTGGAGTGGGTAGCCTATCCCTTCTCCAGGGGATCTTCCTGACCCAGGAATCCAACTGGGGTCTCTTGCATTGCAGGCCAATTCTTTATCAGCTGAGCTACCCGGGACCTCTACAAGGACTAAACCATGTGCTGCTGGTGGTTCAGCCGCTGATTTTCAACACCTCCTGAAAGAAGTTCAGGAAGGAGAGCAGAAATGAGTTACCCTGTCCTCTAGGAAAAACTGACAGGACAGGTCTTCAGATAGTTAGATATATTCAGAAGCTGATTTTATGAGCCCAATTCTTGTATCTCCTCATATCTAGAGAAGCACTAAAATCCTTCATGGTGATGACTTTCTCATGACTAGCAGAAAGCTTCACGAAACTAGCAGAAATCTTCTAGAAAAGCATGTGCTTGATTGTATCTATCCCCCTTGCAGTGAAATCACATATATACTGACCTCTCCCCAGTGCCTCTTTGGAACAGTTTCTCAGAGCTGTGGTGCTATCTCTCAGACTATGGTCTTCATTTTACCCCCAAATAAAACTTAACTTGCAACTTTCACCTTGTGCACTTTTGTTTTTAAGTTGACAAAGTAATGAGTTTAAATGAGATCATTATGGTGGACTCTGATCTGGTATGACTGATGTCTTTATAAAAGAGGAAATCAGGACACAGACACACAAGGAAGACCATGTGAGGTTGTGTGGAGAAGACAAATATCCATAGGATGAGCATGGAAGAAATCAAACGTGCAGATGCCTTGATCTTGAATGATTAAACGTAAATCTATCTTGAAGTCCTCCAGCCTGGGATATTTTGTTCCAGTGGCCCCAGCACCAGCACTATAGCCATGACCTGAGAACATCAGGTGATCATTTTTGCACACCTGCTCCATAAGTGACACTTCGTAAGCCTTTCTGACAGCTGCAGATGAGACTGGCAGACACAGATGCTGGATGCTCGTGTTTTCTGAATCAATAGTGAAAAACGGACCTTTAGAAATCATGCCCACTACTTTCTCCTGCCTGCCATGTACTTCGTATGTGAGGTCTTTATGTGCAATGTTCTAAATAGTGGACTTTCCAAAGGCCACTGTTTTGGTAATGGGATCAAAGCAAGCTGAGCTCATCGGATCTACACAAGTAGGTGCCTGTGACAAGTGGAATTCCAAGAGGGCCCCCCATGGCCCCTCCACCACTCCAGTGTATATGCCCAGTATAATCTCCTATCTCTGAGAGTATGGGCTTCCCAGATGGTGCTGATAGTAAAGAAGCCACCTCTGATGCAAGGGACGTGAGTTTGATCCCCAGATTAGGAAGATTCCCTGGAGGAGGAGATGGCAACCCACTGCAGTATTCTTGCCTTAAAAATTCCGTGGACAGAGGAGCCTGGGGAACAAAGAGTTGGACATGAGTGAGTGACGGAGCACTCTGACAGCGAGTGGGACTATGGTTTGATTAAGTTAAGTGAAGTCGCTCAGTCGTGTCCGACTCTTTGTGACCCCATGGACTGTAACCCACCAGGCTCCTCCGTCCATGGGATTCTCCAGGCAAGAATACTGCAGCAGGCTGCCATTTCCTTAGGTTATGTTATATGGTAACAGTGGTGAAATACTCACTCTCACAGTATTATGTTATGTATGAATCTGACTTGGAAGACCAAGTTTCTCCAGCTTTGAAGGAGCAAGTGGCCACACTGTGAAGGAACAATGTGATTAGGGTGCGAGTTGGCTTCTGGGTGCCGAGAGCAACACAGAAAGAAAATAGGAACCTAAGTCCTGCAAACGCACGGAACTGAATTCTTTAAGAGCTCGGATAACTTTGGAAGATTTTCCAGACAAGAATCCTGGGTGGGTTGCCATTTCTTTCTCCAGAGGATCTTCCCAGCCCAGGGATGGAACCTACATCTCCCATATTTCATGTATTGCAGGAAGATTCTTTACTGCTGAGCCACTGGGGAAGCCCTTGGAGGAGGACGTAGAGCCCCAGATAAGATATAAGCTGTGGCCAGCACTTAGATTCCAGTCAGACCTAACTAAGACCCTGAGTTGAGGACTCAGCTAACCCAGGCTCAGACTCTCGGCCCAAGGAAATCTTGAGACAATAAACTTGGTTGCTTAAAACTGCTAAGCTAATGGTAATCTGTTACTTCAGAGAGAGGAAACTAATGCAAAGCCAGAATGCCGGTTCTCTTCTTTCTTCCACAACTTCCACGCACAGACACACTTTCACATACAGCCACGTGCACTATATTTAAGAAATTGTGTCTTATTAGCATCACGGCTTATCACAGAATTCCCTTCTTTTGGTAGAGAACCGTAACACTTGATGAAAGAAAAAATATTATCTCTGTCTCTCTTTGACCGTGAAGGAAAGAAAACTTTAATAACCATAACTTCAAGTCCAGAGATAGCTTAAAGGACCAGACAGCTTGGATTATAGAACTCCTCAAGGAAAGATGAATCTATCACCAGTAGGTACTCCTAGCAAGTGATCAAGTATCAACCAGTAAATAAAAAAGAATAAAGATAATATAAAACCTATCTCTGTCATTTCCCATCCGAGCATGCCTAGTCTTTTGTCTCTCTAAATCCAAGGTTTCTCATCTGTAAAATGAGAACAATAGTACCCATCTCATGAAATTTTCATCTTTTATTGAGAAGCGATTTTGTGCCTTAATACTCACCACTTTAAAGTATACAATTCATTGGTTTTATGTATAAAGTTGTGTGGCTATCATCATTTAATTTCAGAATATTTTCATCACCCCCCGCAAAAGATCCTCTTTACCCAAAAGCAATCACTCTCCATCGCCCCTCACCAGTTCCTAGCAACCACTAATTCACTTTCACTCCCTGTGGACTTTTCTATTCTTGACATTTTATATAAATGGAATTATACAATGTATTGCCCTTTGTGTCTGATTTCTTTCACTTAGCATAATGTTTTCAAAGTTCATCCATGTTGTAACCTCATGAGGTTTTGTAATTTAAAATAAAACCTCTCTCAATCTAGACCTTGGCTTTCTGTGAGGCATCAGTAAATGTCAACTATTATTATTAATAAGATAAATATTATAGAACTATGGGCAACTAGTTTTTGAAGCCTAGAAATCATTTCAACCCATCATGATATGCAGTGTAGACATCGCTGCTGTCAATATCCTTGATGGAATATCCTTCAACTTTTTCTTGAAAATCTCCAGGCACTAGGAACTCACGTATTAAGAAAAGCAGACCTTCTCTATAGCTACAAGATTCTGACTATTTAATCTTTACAATGAAATAGATCCCACATTCTCTCAACTTCTACTAATTAGTCCTTCTTAGGGTTTGAACTGTGCTTCCCTCAGGGATGGGGAAGCCTGGTGGGCTGCTATCTATGGGGTCGCACAGAGTCGGACATGACTGAAGCGACTTAGCAGCAGCAGAAACACAATATGTTGAGCCCAACAGCCAGCATATTGCAGATGTACTCAGGTCAAGAGAAGATCATCAGAGTGGACCCTAACCCAACAAGACAGACATCTTTATCAAAAGGGAAACTTGGAGCCAGATACTTCAGAAGGAACGATGCTGAAGCTGAAGCTCCAGTGCTTCGGCCACCTCATACGAAGAGTTGGCTCATTGGAAAAGACTCTGATGCTGGGAGGGATTGGGGGCAGGAGGAGAAGGGGACGACAGAGGATGAGATGGCAGGATGGCATCACTGACTTGATGGATGTGAGTCTGAGTGAACTCCAGGAGTTGGTGATGGACAGGGAGGCCTGGCGTGCTACGATTCGTAGGGTCACAAAGAGTCGGACACAACTGAGTGACTGAACTGAACTGACACACAGAAAGTTGCCATGTGAAGACACAAGGCAGGGTGGCATTTCTATAAGCCAAGGAATAACAAGATGGCCAACCAACTGCCAGAAGTCAGGAGACAGACCTCCCACAGATGCCCTTATGGACTCATAAGGAGTCAACCCTGCCAACACCTTGATCTCAGACTTCTAGTTTCAAGAACGGTGAGACAAATTTCTGTTGTTTGAGCCACTCAGCTTGTGAAACTGTTAGAGCACCCCTAGAAAAGTCATACAGCCCTGTAGTTTTTGCTCAGGTGCCTAACAGTTTGCCTTTTCCTACACACATGATGATCTTTCAAATACTTGATGTCAGCTCACCTGTTCCACATTGAAGGCTCTTCCTCTCCAGGTTAACGGCCATGCTCGCCCAGCTGTGTGACCTGCTCTCTGCTGCAATCTCCACCCTTCTCTGCCTGTGCGCATAAATCAATGTAAGCTTTCTGAATGCTTGCCTTCTTTCAACTTCTGATAATTAGTCCTTCTTATGGTTTGAATAGTGTTTCCCTCAGAAAACACAATAAGTTGAACCCAACACCCAGCGCTGGACCTTGAATAGTACATATTTTTCATATACCAAGTAATCACTTTTGCCATTTTGTTTGAATTGTGGGGGGTCTACATGCAGAATAGGAAGGACCCATATTATTTAACACCTGCTGGAATTAGGCAACTCAAAAAATAAGGCTGGCATAACCAAGGTGGGGCTTCCTGGAGTGAAGTCCAATACTATTCACCTTCCTGACTGCTCTCATCCTAGCCAGGCTACCATCATTTCACACCTAGATTTCTGCAATAACCTCCTAACTGCTCTTCCCACTCTTATCCCTCTTACAGTTCATCATCCACCCTACAGCCAGAACAATCTCTGTAAGACACAGATTAAATTAGGATTTAAGATCTTTGTGTACGTTTTTCACTGAGAGGACACTAAAATCCTTGCCTTGGACTACAAAGTCCTACGTAATGCAGCCTCTGTCATCCTCTCGAGTCACACCTCCTGTCATTCTCTCCAGTCACCAGAACATCTCCCCAAGTCCTGCAAAGTCATTCCCACCTCTCCATCCAAACCTTCATTCAGTCCTTTCTCTTTATTGAACTCTTCCCTCTTTTTCCATTGTCTCATTTTTATGGCTAGATTCCCCATCACTATGGCCTCAGCTCAAATGTCCCATCCCCAGAGATGCCTCAATTCACCATTCTACCTAAATTAATGACCCCACTCTATCCCAGGTTCCTGAGGTGTGAGCACATCCATGCTTGTGTATGCATAGATATGCATGTCTGCTCAGAATCTCCTATTTTCCAAAACTGATGTGTCTATGTTCATTATGTATTTTATCCATAACATTGTTCCCAGCATTGAGAATAATGTCTGGCATATAATAGTTGCTCACTGAATACTTGTTGAAAGAAAGAATAAATATATGAATAAATTGGAGTTGGTAGAAAAATGAATTGGGAGATGAACTTTGGAGCAGGAACACCTCTGAATTATACACAATATGGTTGCAGTGAGGAAGTGTGTTTAATGTTCTTGGAGAGAAATTGTGGTTGAAAACCATGCTTGATGAGGTTGAAAGCCATTGTCATGTGCTGTGATATCTTCTCCTCCATCCTTTGAAGCTTTTTGTAACATCCAAGAGGTTAAGAGCAAGGAATCTCATATAGAACAAGCAAGTTCAGACACTTCAGGAGTCTAAATTCACAAACACAGGGCACAGGGTGGAGCAATTCCTTTACCCTAAACATCCTTCCAGGTCCCAGGTGGGGTCTTAAATATGTCACTTGAGGAAGATGAGAAACACAGAACTATTATTTCCCAGCACTTCTCTGTCCATCCATCTTCCAGGAGTTCCTGAAGATTTGGCAATTTTGCTCCCTAACTGTTGACAAAACATCTGAGCCTCTTTGGAAAAAATCTGCCAGAGAGGGAAGGATTGTTAAAACAGGCACTGATAAGCCTCAAACAGAGAGCCAGGAGCCTGGCCAGGGGCAGCACAGCCTCAGACAAACCAGGGCCCAGTGAGATCTGCTGAGCGGGAAAGGGCTCACTGCACACCACCTTATGCTTCACACCATCTGGCTCCCTGCACGCCCTTCCTTGCTGAGTTTTAATTTCCGAACCAGACGCACTGCCACAATTACACTTTACTTCCTTTTATGCATCCTGCTGTGGGAACACAGAAGCTTCTGGTAATTAAACGTCTACTTTGTGAACGGTGAGGAAGTCTTCGCACTTAACTGTTGTTCTATTTGCTGGAGATTCAACAGGGATAAAGCCCAGGATTTTACCCCTTGGATAGATCACAGGTCACCAGGGCACTGAACCATTTACTCTGGAAGCAATTTTGCGGTGAAAGAAATAGGGCATTTGGAGTTTGTGAAGTTCTGGCTAAGCCTCTTTTTACACACTGTGTGCCTTTGAACCACTCTCTGTTCAGGGGGCCAGGTTCTTTGTGATTCCCCATCCACAGAGGGAGAAAACTTTGTGAAATAAAGGTAAATTTCACTAAGATAAAAGATGTCAATATGCCTTGCAGGCATGTTTTCTAACCTCCATCCTTTGTTTCCTTTAGCATAGGACCAACTGACCCTTCTGTCCTCTGAGACCCAGAGAATTCTACCTGACATGCATACCCTTAAAAAATAAGTACAGTATTGAAAAACAGAGAATTTCACATGTTTTTTTGTTTAATTTTAATTTTTTAACACCAAAGACATTTTGTATTGGGATATAGCTGATTGACAATATTGTGGTAGTTTCACATGAATAGTGAAGAAACTCAGCCATATATATACATGTACCAATTCTCCCCCTAACCCTCTTCCCATCCAAGCTGGGGCACATAACATTGAGCAGAGTTTCGTGTGTTATACAACAGGTTTTTGTTGGTTATCCATTAAAGATAGCAGTGTGTACATGACCTTCCCCAAATCCCTAACCATCCCTTCCCCCCACCCCACCCCCACAATGTTTTTGGCAATTTCCGATTTACCATGAAAATATTGGAAGATTTGTCAATGTGAAGAACATCTTCATACATGGCAACAGTCATCTGGAACTGAGGCACACTTTTAGCAAAAGAGCCTGTGGACCGGGAATTTCTCAAAGTTTTAAGTATATCTTTATCACCTGGATGCCTCATTTAAATGCAGATGATCCAGTATGGGGCCCCAGCTTGTATATTTCTATCAAGTGAACTGTGAACACAGGTAGGGGTGGAGCCTGTTTGGAGCAGAGAAGCCCTGGACTGCCTGAGCACATGGTAACTCTCTTTTCTTCCCCTCTCTGTTGTCTTCCAACTTCAATGTTAAACAACAGGTGCCATTTATCATTACACTTCCTCTATTGTCCTTTTATATTTGGAATGCATTTTTCTACACCTGGTTTGCTTCACTCATTTGTCACCTGCCTACTTAAGAATATATTTGAATATTTAACTCAACTTTAAAGGGTGTTTCGTAACCCTAGCCTGGTTGAATCAGTCAAAGCCCCACCAGAGAGAAAGGTATTGTCAACTATCTTTAATGGAGAGAATTTGGGTTGCATAGGCAAAGGTTTAACTGATGGTGAGTGAGCCCAGCGTTAGCAGCAGCCAGCACCATGGAGCCCTGGGATGGCAGGTTCAAATGGGGCAGTGTCAGCAGAGATCCAGGGCCCCTTGGCAGACACTGGGACATTAATGAGCCTGTCGGGCACAAGCTGGGATCACAGGGAAAATGCTGCTGCTTTGTGGATGCAGCTTGAGGCAGGCCGGAAGGGTGACATAACCTGTCTTCTTTTTTTCGCAAGGACACTATCTCCACTAATGCCTCCCATTAGATGAACCAAGCTGGAAGCCAGCTGGCATGGGAGCCAGAAAAAAGAAAGTGTAGCCTTCAAGGAACAAAATCTACTTCCATATGAAGCAGAAAAGAGCTAGACTAAACTTAGGTCTGAAGACAGGCAAATCAGGTTTGGCACTCTACTCTTGGGCGTATTCTCACTGTTGTCAAGTGAAGCAAAGATCTTGAATCAGATTTCTGAAGAGCCAAAATGTTTTCCCATGCTTCCTTAAATGAAAGGAAAAATTCATTCCACATTTAATACCTACACGTTGAATATAATTTTTCCCAACACTTTTGAAAAATTGGAAAGATCACTTGCACAGACATGAAGAGAACTGTGCTCTGGTCCAAGAATTGCCATACAATGATTTTTTTTAACATACAAAAAGTTGCAGATATTTAATGTATACAACTTGGTTTTTCTGGCATTAAACACACAGCAGTGAAACCATTATCACAATCAGGGGCATAAACTTATCCATTACCTCCAAAAATTTGCCTGTCCTCTTAATTTTTTTTGGTTGTTATTGTTGTTGCTGTTTTTGTTTTTGTTTTCTCTCTCTCCTTTTGTGGGAAAAACATGACAGAGGATGAGGTGGTTGGATGGCATCACCAACTTGATGAACATGAGTTTAAGCAAGCTCCAAGAGTTGGAGATGGACAGAGAAGCCTGGCATGCTGCAGTCCATGAGGTTGCAAAGAGTTGGACATGACTGAGCAACTGAACTGAACTAAAGATCTATCACCTTGGCAAAATTTTAAGTGTACAATAAATTACTGTTAACCACAGGTGCCATGTTGCACGGTAGAGCTCCAGAATTTGCCTACATTACATAACTAAAACTTGGTACCCTTTGACACCTCCCCCATTTCCTCCCCAACCCCCCATAGCCCCTGGCAACCAGCTGGCAGCTATTCTCTGCTTCTATGAATGTGACTATTTCCACCTCACTTGACTAGATTCTGCATGTGAGAGCTTGCAGAATTTGTCTTTCTGGGTCTGCCTTATTCCACTTAGTATAATGTCCTCCAGACCCAGCCATGTTGTTGCAATGGCAAGATAGTCTTTTTTTTTTCTGAAGTCTTGGTAATATTCCTCAGTCTGTATTTTCTTTATCTATTCATCAATCAATTGGCACTTAAGTTGTTTCCGTATCTTTACTGTTCCTAACACTGTAATGAACATGGGAGTGCAGATAACTCTTTGAGATCCAGTCTTCAACTCCTCCTGACAATGTCCAGAAGTGGGATTGCTAGATCAAATGGTAAAATTGTCAGGTGATTATTAAGTGTCCTTGGTAAACTGACCTGACCAGTTTGGCTTCCACCATACTTATTTGTTAGACAATAATGATTGCTCCTCTACCTACTTTATAGGACTCATAAGTAGCAAAATAACATTAAAAAGCATTTATTTATGCATTCACTCAACGAACAATTAATCAATTATGAGCACTATGTGTGTGTTAGCTGCTCAGTTGTGTCTGACTTTTTATGACCCCTTGGAGTGTAGCTCACCAGGCTCCTCTTTCCTTGGGATTCTCCAGGCAAGAATAGTGGAGTGGACCATATTAGTTAGCACTATGTTTTCTAGTAATTGAAGGGTATCTTCAATAAGAAGCTTTCCTAACGCTGCATTCTCCCTCGAGTCTTATGTTAAAGGTCCTACATGTGCTTCCAATGCTAGTGGGCTCCCCTACTGTACTGCTCAAGGTCCAGTTAGGAGGCAGAAATCACATGAGTAATCAAACAGGGAAAATTTAATGTAAAGGATCATCAATTTGAAACAGGGCATTAATGACTAGTGGACGTCTATATCAAAGCATTTTTATAAGATACAGAATTAAGTATTTTTCTCTGCATTAGAACTGGAGCTGCTTTGGAACAGGAACTGTGCCTCCTGTTAACTATTTTAACCCTAGAGCCCCAGCTGTCTCCAGACCTAAGCACAATGTTGGACATCCAGTTAGTACTGAATGAATATTGAGGAAATGAATGGATGGGAACTTAAAGTCTAAAGGGACATAGAGATGCAAACTATTACAATGTGTTGCTACACACATTTTAGGGTAGCTCTGAACAAAGACCAACAAGAGGAAGGTGGTAAGAAGGGGAGGAGCATTGCAGAGAGTGTAACATCAACACAAGGCATATTCTGGAAACTACGGGTTATCTATCTTTTCTGAAGCATGAGTTTTGAGGGAGAGAAAGCAGAATAAAAAGCTGGAGAGAGAAAGCAGGAGATACGCCATGAGAAGGAGTTTAGATCTTGTCCAGTGGTCATGTATGGATGTGAGAGTTGGAATATGAAGAAAGCTGAGCGCCGAAGAATTGATGCTTTTGAACTGTGGTGTTGGAGAAGACTCTTGAGGGTCCCTTGGACTACAAGGAGATCCAACCAGTCCATTCTAAAGGAAATCAGTCCTGGGATTTCTTTGGAAGAAATGATGCTGAAGCTGAACCTCCAGTACTTTGGCCACCTCATGTGAAGAGTTGACTCATTGGAAAAGACTCTGATGCTGGGAGGGATTGGGGGCAGGAAGGGAAGGGGGCAACAGAGGATGAGATGGCTGGATGGCATTGCTGACTCAATGGAGTTTGAGTGAACTCCGGGAGTTGGTGATGGACAGGGAGGACTGGCGCGCTGCGATTCATGGGGTCACAAAGAGTCGGACACGACTGAGCGACTGAACTGAACTGAACTGAACTGAGTATAAGGGGAGTTCCTGAAGTGTTTGGGCAAGAGCCATAATAAGATAGGAAATGTGTGGGGATAGTCATCCTAGCACTCTAGCAATGATGCTTCATTTGACTGGAAAGGGCTATACTCTGGCGAAGCATTGCATTTTATGTATACAGACACAGGTAAGTCAATCAAAGAAAAGCAATTCAAAAACAAGGAGTGAAAAAAGAATTGTAAGGACATGCTATCAGGAATCCTACTTGATTAATTTACTTATGATAAACAATACTGGAAATGTTTCTGTATTTCTTAAAATCTGTGTAGTCAAGAGAATCAAACATTTAAAACACACTTTTGAACTCTTATCAAAGAAATGATAGCCAAGTGATAATGACTTGACATTCAAATTTTCCAAAAGACAGTAGCTGTGTTGATAGCTTTGGAATCAGAACTCAGGTTCACTATATGAGAATTCCAACAGTCACATAATAAAGCAGACATTTCCTTCTATTTGCTTTATGCCTTCCCTATAAACTCACACATGCACATCAAGTGCACCACAACTAATACTATTTTAGATAAAATTTCTTTAGATTCTAGAATTTAGAGAGTTGCCTACTCACCTAACTCCACTAGGCCTTAGTTTTCTCACCTGTAAAAAGGACACAATCATTCTCTTTTCATGGATGACATGATATCCCTATTAAAAGCATTATTTTTCCTTTAAGAAACAATATAGTTTTGTGAAAAGGTATTTATAAAAAGCACTATATTTTTACCTTGCGTATGCTCTTAATTCATTCTTATGCTTAGTCCTCAGTCATGTCCAACTCTTTGTGACCCCACAGACCAAAGCCCACCAGGCTCCTCTGTTCGTGGAGATTCTCCAGGCAAGAACACTGGAGTAGGTTACCATGCCCTCATCCAGGGGATCTTCCCAACCCAGGGATCGAACCCAGGTGTCCCTAAATTCATTCTTCAGTTCAGTTCAGTTCAGTTCAGTCACTCAGTCATGTCCGACTCTTTGAGACCCCATGAATCGCAGCACGCCAGTCCTCCCTGTCCATTACAAACCCCCGGAGTTCACTCAAACTCATGTCCATCGACTCGGTGATGCCATCCAGCCATCTCATCCTCTGTCATCCCCTTCTCTTCCTGCCCCCAGTCCTTCCCAGCATCAGAATCTTTTCCAGTGAGTCAACTCTTCGCATCAGGTGGCCAAAGTACTGGAGTTTCAGCTTCAGCATCATTCCTTCCATAGAAATCCCAGGACTGATCTCCTTTAGAATGGACTGGTTGGATCTCCTTGCAGTCCAAGGAACTCTCAAGAGTCTTCTCCAACACCACAGTTCAAAACCATCAATTCTTTGGCGCTCAGCTTTCTTCACAGTCCAACTCTCACAGCCATACATGACCACTGGAAAAACCATAGCCTTGACTAGATGGACCTTAGTCGGCAAAGTAATGTCTCTGCTTTTTAATATGCTTTCTAGGTTGGTCATAACTTTCCTTCAAAGGAGTAAGTGTCTTTTAATTTCATGGCTGCCGTCACCATCTGCAGTGATTTTGGAGTCCAAAAAGATAAAGTCTGACAGTGTTTCCACTGTTTCCCCATCTATTTCCCATGAAGTGATGGGACCACATGCCATGATCTTAGTTTTCTGAATGTTGAGCTTTAAGCCAACTTTTTCACTCTCCTCTTTCACTTTCATCAAGAGGCTTTTTAGTTCCTCTTCACTTTCTGCCATAACGATGGTTTCATCTGCATATCTGAGGTTATTGATATTTCTCCCAGCAATCTTGATTCCAGCTTGTGATTCTTCCAGCCCAGCGTTTCTCATGATGTACTCTGCATAGAAGTTAAATAAGCAAGGTGACAATATACAGCCTTGACGTACTCCTTTTCCTATTTGGAACCAGTCTATTGTGCCATGTCCAGTTCTAACTGTTGCTTCCTGACCTGCATATAGGTTTCTCAAGAGGCAGGTCAGGTGGTCTGGTATTCCCATCTCTTTCAGAATTTTCCAAAGTTTATTGTGACCCACACAGTCAAAGGCTTTGGCATAGGCAATAAAGCAGAAATAGATGTTTTTCTGGACCTCTCTTGCTTTTTCGATGATGCAGCAGATGTTGGCAATTTGATCTCGGGTTCCTCTGCTTTTTCTAAAACCAGCTTGAACATCTGGAAGTTCATGTTTCACGTATTGCTGAAGCCTGGCTTGGAGAATTTTGAGCATTACTTTACTAGCATGTGAGATGAGTGCAGTTGTGCAGTAGTTTGAGCATTCTTTGGCATTGCTTTTCTTTGGGATTGGAATGAAAACTGACCTTTTCCAGTCTTGGGGCCACTGCTGAGTTTTCCAAATTTTCTGGCATACTGAGTGCAGCACTTTCACAGCATCATCTTTCAGGATTTGAAACAGCTCCACTGGAATTCCATCACTTCCACTAGCTTTGTTCGTAGTGATGCTTTCTAAGGTAGATCATAAATTAGTAGAATATTAGGGTTATAATCCCAGCTATAGAGTGGGGATTATGGAGTGGAAATGGCATCCCTTTCTATATGTCATTGCTATATTTAAGTAAAAAATGGATCAGTAGGACTTGTCCTTGTAACAGAAGCATTTGCTATGGAGGAAAAAAATAAAAGAGTGAATTTCTAGATAATGGCATACGAGAAGAACAAATCCCTTCTATCTTTGGAACTAGTCATTTATTTAGCCCTGCCTAATTAAAACCAAGTTTCTAAGGCTTGAATGCCTCATAAATTTTATCATGTAATGAACACAAAGTTGTATTTATTGTTTAATTAAATTAGCTATAACTTGGTATTTGTGTTCATATCAATTATTCTCTGAAGTGTTTTGGTGCTTCAGTTGATATCCAAATTTCCTCTAAGTGAGCAACAGCTCCCTGATCAGTAGAAAATGTGAAAACTAGA
The DNA here is from genome assembly GCA_006410935.1 of Redunca redunca. Lineage (NCBI taxonomy): Eukaryota > Metazoa > Chordata > Mammalia > Artiodactyla > Bovidae > Redunca > Redunca redunca. The sequence goes on along the minus strand of SJYQ01096441.1, from coordinate 568,581 downwards.
AACATTTAGTTCAGATGGCTGATGCGAGGATTAACTGAGATCATGATTGTAGAGTACTTATAGTGAGCCTTGCATGTGATGCTCGATAAATACATGGTGGCCACTAATACTGTTTTTATTTTAATTATGTTCCATTGCTGATATTGATGAAAGCCCTTAGAACATTGTGTAGCCCACAAAGGTAGTTGATCAATAATTTTAAATTATCTTATGTTAGTCTAAATGATACATGATAAAAGATTTATGGGTTGAGGGTGGAGAAAAGAATATTAAGACATAATGTCTTGTATCTTGATATATCCTTATTTAATTAAAGTGCTTAAATGAATGTCTATTATGACCTTTTTTAAAAATAAATCATATAGCTCACCAAGCTATGTATCCATAATGAAGCAATTGAAACCATATAGGAGATCTCAAATAGTCTCCTCTACCTTCTCTTATATAGTTTATTTTATTTATGTATTCATTTGTTTGGCAAGAGAGACTTTCTTGTAAAGATTGCTAGTAGAACATCTATTCTGAGTGTGTGTGTGTGTTTAAACAGAAAGAGTATCAGTTGGAGTACATGGTGTTCTTTCAATTATAAGACCTTAAGGTTACTCTTTAGTTAGTGAATATTAAGTAGGTGTTCAGAGAAATATTAACAACATGATTTTTTCCTTAGAATGGAACTTGTTCTTGCAGCTTAAAAACTGCTGGAGAGAGGGATGGAAAAAATTCCTCTAGGGTCTAAATTCCTTTCAAAGTAAAAGGAAAGAAATGCAATGCCTGCTACACAGTAAGAACTCAAAAGTATGTGTTTAATCAACTAATAAATGAATCCTGATTCTCTTTTTTTTTTTAAAGATGAAACAATACTACTTATACACATTGTCATCGAAGTTTGGAGACATATTTACTGTTGTAAAGTTTTGGCAAGAATGCAAATAGGCACAATGTTTGGGAAAGCTAGTTTGAATACAGGGCAAATGTTTTTAAATGCCTTTGCCCATTATTGTTAAGGTGAACCAGTTTTGTGCAGATGGCCATTCACACTGTGAAATATATATATTTGAAGCGTCAAAGCACTATTAAAGCAGCAACTACTTGACCCAAAGTCCATACAGGTGACCCCGACGTTTGGCACTACTTTTCATCTTGTGAATTGAAAAGTGTATTGGGGCTGGTGCACTGGGAAGACCCAGAGGGATGGTTCGGGGAGGGTGGAGGGACGGAGGTTCAGGATGGGGAACTCATGTATACCCATGGCGGATTCATGTTGATATATGGCAAAACCAATACAATATTGTAAAGAAATTAACCTCCAATTAGAATAAATAAATTTACATTTTAAAAAAAAGAAAAGTGTATTGGGTTCATCATTTCTCAAGAGCCACTGGAAGACTAACAAGCAGAAGAAAGCTTCCAGCATCCTCCCGGGTGTATGAGATAAGGGACCTCAAACAAATCTCAATTTTAAAAAATGTTATTAGAATTTACTTACAAAACAGAAATAGATATAGAGAACAAACTTATGGTTGTCAGGGAGAAAGGTGGGGAGGGAAAGATTACCAAATGTGTGCATGCTCAGACCTGTCCAACTCTTTGCAACTCTATGGACTGTAGCCCAGCAGGCTCCTCTGTCCGTGGGATTGTCCTGGCAAAAATCCTGGAAAGGGTTGCCATTTCCTCCTCCAGGGCATCTTCCTGAACCAGGGATTGAACAAGCATCCACCCACATCTCCTGATGGGCAAGTGGATTCTTTTACCTATGAACCACTGGGGAAACCCGTTGGGAGTTTGGAATTGACAGGTGCACAGTGCTGTATTTAAAATAAAATGCCTTTTCATGTAAAAACTTATATATATATATATGTAAAATTTATTGAAGAGCTGAAAAAAACAAATGTGTGTGTTAAGTCGCTTATTCGTGTCCAACTCTCTGTGACCCATTGGACTGTAGCCAGCCAGACTCCTCTGTCCATGGAATTCTCTAGGCAAGAATACTGGAGTGGGTAGCCATTCCCTTCTCCAGGGGATCTTCCCAACTCAGGGATCAAACCCAGGTCTCCTGTATTGCAGGCAGATTCTTTACTGTCTGAGACAAAATAGACAAAATCTATGCGATAGGGAGCTGGTCTGTCACTTCAGCATGTATAGAGGATCTGGATACATAAATGTTTGTTAAATAGAAAAATAAATAAATAGGTCACAAAACTGATAAATAAATAAATGCATATTTAATGTTATTTATTTGGAATTCCAAATGCTAGGACAAGGGACAAGACTTCACAGACAGCATCTCACTTTTCAAGAGGAGGCTAAGGAAACATGATCAGCAAGTGTGATGGGGAATCCTGGATGGATTCTGGGATAGAAAAATTTGTTTCAACTGAAGTCCCATATTTTAGGTCATTTGCATAAAGCTTTAGCTATTTAGTTTAGTTTTGGTGCAGAAATCTAAATTCTTAAGTAAAACCAAATATACTATGAGCCAAAAACTGATTTTTCCTTTTTCTGATATTCCTTCTGTATTAACTCATTTAATACTACAGAATAACACACAAAATACAGCTTTGTAAAATCAAAAAAAATCAATAAATACTTTTATTTCATTTTTAAATTAACTTTTATCATCTTTTCATATTTAAAAAGAACTTAATACAAAATCCTTAACTTTGGAATTAATGCTTTGAAAAATACAGAATTCAAAAAGGACCTTTTGTAAGGAAAGAGGAGGTACTATCCTTGCTATTAAGCAAGATGTTAAGATTCTTGGCATCAGGACCAAGTGTTTTGTCAATTCATAGCCCTGTGGCTTGTTTTATCACCCCAAGTTAAAACACCACTAGAAAAAAAAAGATTATTAGTTTTAAAAATGTTTAATTCTTTTAATTTTTAGTTTCAGACATTTACTCTTATCCCATTGCTTTTGATAGAAATCATTAGCTACATATAATGAAAATATTCAGCTTCAAATGTATCACATTTCATATGTTTCACAAACAAGTTTCATATGCTTCAACTTGTATATCTTAATAATTTTCTTGGGGAAGGGTTCTTTTCCAAACAAATATATCTCAAGGTTAAGTAATTTCTGAACTTCATTTTCATTGCAACATATTTGTAATATGTTCTTGAATTCCAAACATTTTTAAGTGACAAATTTCTTTATACAAAAACTAATATGGTGATTTAAAAACAGGGTCCCCAAAATGGTGACTCTCCTCCCATCGAACAGTAAGATATATGTCCTCTATCCTTGAAGCTAGTCTCTGTGTCTTCTTGACTAATATGTGGAAATGATGCTGTAAAGGTTCTGCACCTAAACCTTCACAAACTGATAGCTACTATTTCCTGTCTCTACTTTAATCTTAAAAATCTTACCACCAGACAGTGAGGGCAAGCAAGCCACTCCATAGAAGAGATCTCATGGGACAGCCAGGTGACTCACTAATCTCGTAAATGAGTCCTCGGGTCCCCATAGTACCACCTCAGCTAATGTTGCATTGAGTAGAGATGAAATGTCCCTGCTCCCCAAATTACAAATTTGTAAACAAAATAAATTGTGATTGTTATTTCATCTACCTAGTTTGGGGGCAATTTCAGTTCAGTCAGTTCAGTCGCTCAGTCGTGTCCACCTCTTTGTGACTCCATGAACCACAGCACGCCAGGCCTCCCTGTCCATCACCAACTCCTGGAGTCCATCTAAACCTATGTCCATCGAGTTGGTGATGCCATCCAACCATCTCATACTCTGTCATCCCCTTCTCCTGCCCTCAATCTTTCCCAACATCAGAGTCTTTACAAATGAGTCAGCTCTTTGCATCAGACGGCCAAAGTATTGGAGTTTCAGCTTCAGTAACAGTCCTTCCAATGAACACCCAATGATCTCCTTTAGGATGGACTGGTTGGATCTCCTTGCAGTCCAAGGGACTCTCAAGAGTCTTCTCCAACACCACACTTCAAAAGCATCAATTCTTTGGCGCTCAGCTTTCTTTACAGTCCAACTCTTACATCCATACATGACAACTGGAAAAACCATAGCCTTGACTAGACGGACCTTTGTTGGCAAAGTAATGTCTCTGCTTTTTAATAAGCTGTCTAGGTTGGTCATAACTTTCCTTCCAAGGAGTAAGTGTCTTTTAATTTCATGGCTGCAATCACCATCTGCAGTGATTTGGGAGCACAGAAAAATTAAGTCAGCCACCGTTTCCACTGTTTCCCCATTTATTTGCCATGCAGTGATGGGACCAGATGCCATGATCTTCGTTTTCTGAATGTTGAGCTTTAAGCCAACTTTTACACCCTCCTCATTCACTTTCATCAAGAAGCTCTTTAGTTCTTAATCACTTTCTGCCATAAGGGTGTTGTCATCTGCATATCTGAGGTTATTGATATTTATCCCGGCCGTCTTGATTCCAGCTTGTGCTTCTTCCAGTCCAGCGTTTCTCATGATGTACTCTGCATAGAAGTTAAATAAGCAGGGTAACAATGTATAACCTTGACATACTCCTTTTCCTATTTGGAACCAGTCTGTTGTCCCATGTACAGTTCTAACTGCTGCTTCCTGACTTGCGTACAGGTTTCTCAAGAGACAGGTCAGGTGGTCTGGTATTCCCATCTCTTTTAGAATTTTCCACAGTTTATTGTGATCCACAGAGTCAAAGGCTTTGGCATAGTCAATAAAGCAGAAATAGATGTTTTTCTGGAATTCTCTTGCTTTTTTGATGATCCAGCAGATGTTGGCAATTTGATCTCAGGTTCCTCTGCCTTGTCTAAAACCAGCTTGAACATCTGAAGTTCATGGTTCACATGTTGCTGAAGCTTGGCTTGGAGAATTTTGAGCATTACTTTACTAGCATGTGAGATGAGTGCAGTTGTGCGGTAGTTTGAGCATTCTTTGGCATTGCCTTTCTTTGGGATTGGAATACAAACTGACCTTTTCCAGTCTTGTGGCCACTGCTGAGTCTTCCAAATTTGCTGGCATTTTGAGTGCAGCACTTTCACAGCGTCAGCTTTCAGGATTTGAAATAGCTCCACTGGAATTCCATCACCTCCACTAGCTTTGCTTGTAGTGATGCTTCCTAAGGCCCACTTGACTTCACATTCCAGGATGTCTTTGCCTAGAGAATCCCATGGACGGAGGAGCCTGGTGGGCTACAGTCCACGGGGTCGGGTCTCAGAGAGTCAAACATGACTGAGCGACTTCACTTTCATTTTCACTTTTCCAGGATGTCTGGCTCTAGGTGATTATCTGGGTCATGAAGATCTTTTTTTGTACTGTTCTTCCGTGTATTCTTGCCACCTTTTCTTAATATCTTCTGTTTCTGTTAGGTCCCTACCATTTCTGTCCTTTATTGAGCCCATCTTTGCATGAAATGGTCCCTTAGTATCTCTAATTTTCTTGAAGAGGTCTCTAGTCTTTCTCATTCTATTGTTTTCTTCTATGTCTTTGCATGGATCACTGAGGAAGGCTTTCTTATCTCTCCTTGCTATTCTTTGGAACTCTGCATTCAGATGGGCATATCTTTCCTTTTCTCCTTTGCTTTTTGCTTCCCTTCTTTTCACAGCTATTTGTAAGGCCTCCTCAGATAGTCATTTTGCTTTTTTGCATTTCTTTTTCTTGGGGATGGTCTTGATTCCTGTCTCGTGTACAATGTCACGAACCTCCATGTATAGTTAGGGCATTTTACTCTGCAGTAAAAATAGCTAGAATACTACCACTTACAATTTTGTAATCTACAACTGAATTAAAGTTCTTAAACATATTTACATTCTAGCATCTTCTAAGTACTTCCTGATACACTAAGGCTTTTTAAAATTTACTAATTCTTCCTTTCACTTTGGATCTTTATAATAAGTTAATGCAAGCGAAGAAAGTCAGTCTACCTTGAATTATTTCTACTAGTAGCTTTCAAAAATTTAAGTCAACAGTGAAAAAGTTTTTGTAGTGGTGGAACAGATTGTGGTTATGTTTACATGGATTTATGCATGTGGTACAATTTCATAGAACTATATACCAAAAATAAAACTTAAAAGACTGCATGCAAAAGCTTGCAAAATCTGAATAAGGTCTGCATTTGAGTTATTATTACTGTACCCACACCAGTTTCATAGTTTTGAAAAGGCACTATGATTTTTTTTTAATTATATTAACAATTGGGAGAAGCTGGATGAAAGTACACAGGAACTCTGTATTATTTTTGAAACCTCTTGAGAGATAAACTATTTCAAAGTAAAAAGTTATAATAAAAGATTCAGGCCTGGACAATAGAAAAAGTCATTTCAGTAAAATAACTCAGTCTGGCAAGAAGTCTCTAGTCCATTTATTACAGTTAGAAGAGGGACTACCAGCTATGGTTTCTAGAGTGAGCACTCTTAGGGGCTCAGAGACTTTAGTGATGATGCTTGAAAGGCTTATTCTTATGTTGACACAGACAATTTCATAAAGGAGATTCTGTCATCCTCTGGAAAGGAAAATACAGAAGTGGAGGCACTTGGTGCAAGTATGGTTTTAAGCACACGAGAAAAGCGCTAAGGTGACTGGGCTTTATTTGGACATTCATTTTTCCAACGCTTGCATTCTTCAGTGGTGACAGTTTCCTAACCTGCCATGATAGATGGATCAAGTTTTTAAATAAAGTAAGTCTCCAACATACAAATGAGTTCAATTTCGAGAGCACATTCATACATCCAGTTTATTCATAAGTCCAACAAACTTAACCTAGGCACCCAAGTAACACAATAAGCTATGTAGTACTGTACTGTAGGTTTATAATGCTTTTCACACAAATAATACATAAAAATGAATAAAAACAAAAAATAAACATTTCTTCACGTGTTTTGAACTTTCATTAGGTGTATACACATTAAGTTATCTTTTTTTTTTTTTTTGAGAATAAACTTTTTGTTATCGCTGTTCAGTTGCTAAGTCATGTCCAACTCTTTATGACTCCGTGGATTGCAGCATGTCAGGCTTCCCTGTCCTTCACTATCTCCCAGAGTTTGCTCAAACTCACGTCCATTGAGTCAGTGACACCATCCAACCATCTCATGCTCAGTTGTCCCTTTCTCCTCCTGCCTTCAATCTTTCCCAGCATCAGGATCTTTTCCAATGAGTCAGCTCTTCACATCAGATGGTCCAAGTACTAGAGTATCAGCTTCAGTATCAGTCCTTTCAGTGAATATTCAGGGTTGATTTCCTTTAGGATTGACTGGTTTGATCTCCTTGCTGTCCAAGGTATTCTCAAAAGTCTTCTCCAGCACCACAATGCAAAAACATCAATTTTTCAGCACTCAGCCTTCTTTATGGTCCAGCTCTCACGTCAATATGTGACTACTGGAAAAACTGTAGGTTTGACGATATGGATCTTTGTTGGCAAAGTGATGTCTTTGCTTTTTAATATGCTGTCTAGGTTTGTCATAGTTTTTCTTCTAATCGTCTTTTAATTTCATGGCTGCAGTCATCATCAACTTCTTTATCATTACATAATGCCCTTTATTTAAAGAAAGTAGCATTTACATACATCCACTACCATATGTAACATAGATAGCTAGTGGGAAGCTGTTATATAACACAATAAGTCCAGTCTAGCACTCTTTGACGATCCAGAAGGTAGGATGGAGGGTAGTATGGGAGGAAGCCTTAAGAGGGAGGGGATATATATGGTGGTGGTGGTTTAGTGGCTAAGTCATGACCGACTCTTGCAAACCCATAGACTGTAGCCCGCCAGGAATGAGATTTTCCAGGCAAAAATACTCGAGTGGGTTGCCATTTCCTTCTCCAGGGAATCTTCCTGATCCAAGGATTGAACCCCTATCTCCCACATTGCAGGCAGATTCTTTACCAACTGAGCTACCAGAGGAGGAGGGGGACATATATATTTACCTTAATTTTAGTTATAATTATGGTTAGTTCATATTGTTGTTGGCAGAAGCCAACACAATATTGTAAAGGGAACATTTTAAACCTCACAATACAGTGTCTTGAAAAGTACAGTAGTATAGTACAATAACTGGCATACAGGGGCTGGCATCCAGTGAACAAGCAAGAAGAATCACTGACCAACGGAGGGAGAGGAGGTGGGAGATGGTAGAGCTGAAGAATCATCAGCAACAGGAGACAGAGGGCAGGCTGCAATTTCACTCACGCCTGCTGCTGATGGAACAGGTTCTGGCTCCTGGCTAAATTTAGTTCTATCTATCCTCTTTAAAAAAAAAAAACAAAAAAAAACAAGCCAGAGATGTCTGGATAGTGGCTCTTTTTTTCTCATCATAGATGACACAATATCACTGATTTGCATTCTGAATGACTGCTGCAACCTTTGTGCACAGTTCTCTGTTTGGGTGCTCAAAAACTAGCAGTAACTCCTCAAATAGAACCAAGTGACTGAACACATGTTCACAGCTTTGAAAGCTCGCAACTTGAAGGTCCGTGTGTAGGGGACTTAGTGTATGTGAGGGTTTGGTCTTATGGATTTTTGGTATTTGTGAAAGTCTTCTCCAGTTTCCCCTCTTCTCTGTATGTTCTTAATAATGTTCAGAAATCTCTCCAGAGCATGTCATGAGGGAGGTCAGGCAGGACAGCATCTTTCTTTTGTAAGCCTCATCTTCCTACAGATATTTCATACCTATTTGACAAGGGAATAATTTTTCCAGATTTTTTCTCCCATGGTTCAGGATCTAACAAGGGAAAACCATTATTGGGGGATATCTATGGGGAGCTGGTTTCCTCTCTTAATTCATTCTCTGGCAGTTCATACGGTAAAGAATCTTGCTGCAATGCAGGAGACATGGGTCCAATCCCTGTGGCGGAAAGATCCCCGAGAGAAGAGAATGGCAGCCCACTCCAGTATTCCTGCCTGGAGGATTCCATGGACAGAGGAACCTAGTAGGCTACAGTCCATGGGGTCACAAAAAGTCAACAAAACTAAGCAGCTAACAGTTTTATTTCTTCACGTGGGGAGCTGGTTTTCTCTCTTAATGCATATTATAAGTAGAGGACCATCACAGTTCAACAAAAATTAAGGTGTAAGGGTTCTTAATAGCTCAAAAATTTGGAACTATCCATTTTGTATAGGAATCAAAATGCAACACACACACATACACACACACACACACACACACACACACACACACAATCTCCAGTTTGAAGAGGGGAAGGAGTCAGGCAGCAATAGGAAGCCAGACAGTCAGGCTCAGCTTATGCTTCCTACATATGAGTGAAAGCTTTCTGGAACATCGACTAGCTCAAGAATAGAGCCTCACAACATCATCAATCCCTAGGTGACAGAGGAGAGGTAAGGGGAAGACACAGATTTGAGGCATCAAGGGGTCTCATCATATGTCCACTTGATTGTCCTTTTGTAGCCCTTTTCCATTGTTCTCCATATCAGAATACTCCAAACCCTGCCCAGAGGACCGCAGAAACATTAAAATGTGACATTACCATTTATTAAGATATCTGCACATGAAAAGAAATGAGAAGAGACTACACCAGCCAAAAGCCAGGTCATGAGTTTGCCTCGGTTCTTAACACTCGTTTCCCCCAGGTTTGATTTATTCATGAATATCACCTGCCATTTCATGTCCCCATGGTATCGCTCCAAAACAAAATATTCTAATAATCAGAAAGAAAAAGTCAGAAACCCCAAAATTCAGATGGACAACAGTTACAAGCATGTGTCATTGTATAGGAGGCAGGGATCAACACCATCCCCAAGAAAAAGAAATGCAAAAAGCAAAATTATTGTCTGAGGAGGCCTTACAAATAGCTGTGAAAAGAAGGGAAGCAAAAAGCAAAGGAGAAAAGGAAAGATACTCCCATTTGAATGCAAAGTTCCAAAGAATATCAAGGAGAGATAAGAAAGCCTTCCTCAGGAATCAATGCAAAGAAATAGAGGAAAACAATAGAATGGGAAAGACTAGAGATCTCTTCAAGAAAATTAGAGACACCAAGGGAACGTCTCATGCAAAGATGGATTCAATAAAGGACAGAAATGGTATGGACCTAACAGAAGCAGAAGATATTAAGAAGAGGTGGCAAGAATACACAGAAGAACTGTACAAAAAAGATCTTCAAGACCCAGATAATCACGATGGGGTGATCACTCACCTAGAGCCAGACATCCTGGAATGTAAAGTCAAGTGGGCCTTAGAAAGCATCACTACGAACAAAGCTAGTGGAGGTGATGGAATTCCAGTTGAGCTGTTTCAAATCCTGAAAGATGATGCTGTGAAAGCACTGCACTCAAAATGCCAGCAAATTTGGGAAAGTTAGCAGTGGCCACAGGCTGGGAAAGGTCAGTTTGTATTCCAATCCCAAAGAAAGGCAATGCCAAAGAATGCTCAAAATACTGCATAACTGCACTCATCTCACACCCTAGTAAAGTGATGCTTAAAATTCTCTAAGCCAGGCTTCAGCAATACATGAACCGTGAATTTCCAGATGTTCAAGCTGGTTTTAGAAAAGGCAGAGGAATCAGAGATCAAATTGCCAACATCCACTGGATCGTGGAAAAAGCAAGAGAATTCCAGAAAAACATCTATTTCTGCTTTATTGAATAAGCCAAAGCCTTTGACTGTATGGATCACAATCAACTGTGGAAAATTCTGAAAGAGATGGGAATACCAGACCACCTGACCTTCCTCTTGAGAAACCTATATGCAGGTCAGGAAGCAACAGTTAGAACTGGACATGGGACAACAGACTGTTGTTTGCTTCCAAATAGGAAAAGGAGTACGTCAAGGCTGTATATTGTCACCCTGCTTATTTAACTTATATGCAGAGCACATCATGAGAAATGCTGGGCTGGAGGAAGCACAAGCTGGAATCAAGATTGCCGGGAGAAATATCAATACCTCAGATATGCATATGACACCACCCTTATGGTAGAAAGTGAAGAAGAACTAAAGAGCCTCTTGATGAAAGTGAAAGAGAAGAGTGAAAAAGTGGCTTAAAGCTCAACATTCAGGAAACTAAGATCATGG
>SJYQ01096441.1:544783-555964 GCA_006410935.1 Redunca redunca | reverse complement strand
ATTATTATAAAACATTTAAAATCATTTAATGACATAAAAATACCAATAAGTATTATTTTAACAATAAATTACACAGCAGCACATAAAATACAGTTCCCATATGGAAAACTACAAATGTATATTTTTTAATGCACATCAAGATATTAGTAGTGCTTATCTTTCAAAGGTAAGACTATGCCTATTTTTTTCACTCTCTTTCAAAGTCTTCACCATATTTTCTCAATTTTCTATGATAAATATGCAGTTATTTTAACCAAAAATGTAAAAAAAAAAAAAAGTTTTGCCAAACAATATTCACATCATGGAAAATACAGTAGCCTTTAAATAGGTGGATATTCTCCACACCCAATCAAGATGGCTACCATCCAAAAAGGAAGGAGTAAAAACAGAAAATAATGTATGAAACTGTTGGTGAGGATGTAGATAAATTGAAATCTTTGTGTACTGTGGATGGGAATGTAAAATGGTGCAGCAGCTATGGAAAACAATATGGCACTTCTTAAAAATTGAAAACAGAACTACCATATCAACCAGCAATTTCTCTTCTGCGTACGTATCATGTCAATGTATGGCAAAACCAATACAGTATTATAAAGTAAAAAAAAAAAATAATAATAACATTATGGTTAATTATCTACCTGCAAAAAAGAATAAATAAAATTAAAAAAAAAAAACTAAAAACAAAAAGAATTGAAACCACAGTCTCAAAGAGATATTGCTATACTGATATGCAAGATGCACTATTCACAATAGCTAAAGATAGAAGCCACCCATACATCCATTAAAGGACTAACGGGTAAATAAAACGCGGCATACACATACACAATTCAATGGGATTTAGCCTTAAAGGGAATGAAATTCTGACACATACTATGACATGAATGTACCTCAAACACAGTATGCTATGTGGAATAAGCCAGTCACGAAAGGACAAGCACTGTATGATTCCATTATAGGAAGAAATTAGAGTAGCCAAATTCATAAAAACATGAAGTAGAATAGAGGTTGTCAGGTACTAGCAGGGGAAGGACCATGGGAGTTTTTTAAAGGGTATCAGTTCAGTTCAGTTCAGTTCAGTCGCTCAGTCATGTCCGACTCTTTGTGACCCCATGAATCACAGCACACCAGGGCTCCCTGTCCATCACCAACTCCTGGAGTTCACTCAGATTCACGTCCATCAAGTCAGTGATGCCATTCCGCCATCTCATCCTCTGTCGTCCCCTTCTTCTCCTGCCCCCAATCCCTCCCAGCATTAAAGTCTTTTCCAATGAGTCAACTCTTCACATGAGGTGGCCAAAGTACTGGAGTTTCAGCTTTAGCATCATTCTTTCCAAAGAACTCCCAGGATTGACCTCCTTCAGAATGGACTAGCTGGATCTCCTTGCAGTACAAGGGACTCTCAAGAGTCTTCTCCAACACCACACTTCAAAAGCATCAATTCTTCGGTGCTCAGCTTTCTTCACAGTCCAACTCTCACATCCATATATGACCAGTGGAAAAACCATAGCCTTGGCTAGACAGAACTTAGTCGGCAAAGTAATGTCTTTGCTTTCAAATATGCTATCTAGGTTGGTCATAACTTTCCTTCCAAGGAGTAAGCGTCTTTTAATTTCATGGCTGCAATCACCATCTGCAGTGATTTGGGAGCCCAAAAAAATAAAGTCTGACACTGTTTCCCCATCTATTTCCCATGAAGTGATGGGACCAGATGCCATGATCTTCATTTTCTGAATGCTGAGCTTTAAGCCAACTTTTTCACTCTCCTCTTTCACTTTCATCAAGAGGCTCTTTAGTTCCTCTTCACTTTCTGCCATAAGGGTGGTGTCATCTGCATATCTGAGGTTGTTGATATTTCTCCCGGCAATCTTGATTCCAGCTTGTGCTTCTTCCAGTCCAGCATTTCTCATGATGTACTCTGCATAGAAGTTAAATAAGCAGGGTGACAATATACAGCCTTGATGTACTCCTTTTCCTATCTGGAACCAGTCTGTTGTTCCATGTCCAGTTATAACTGTTGCTTTCTGAACTGCATGCAGATTTCTCAAGAGGCAGGTCAGGTGGTCTGGTATTCCCATCTCTTTCAGAATTTTCCACAGTTGATTGTGATCCACACAGTCAAAGGTTTTGGCATAGTCAAGAAAGCAGAAATAGATGTTTTTCTGGAACTCTTGCTTTTTCCATGATCCAGCGAATGTTGGCAATTTGATCTCTGGTTCCTCCGCCTTTTCTAAAACCAGATAGAACATCAGGAAGTTGACGGTTCACGTTTTGCTGAAGCCTGGCTTGGACAATTTTGAGCATTACTTTACTAGCATGTGAGATGAGTGCAATTGTGCGGTAGTTTGAGCATTCTTTGGCATTGCCTTTCTTTGGGATTGGAATGAAAACTGACCTTTTCCAGTCCTGTGGCCACTGCTGAGTGTTCCAAATTTGCTGGCATATTGAGTGCAGCGCTTTCACAGCATCATCTTTTAGGATTTGAAACAGCTCAACTGGAATTCCATCACATCCACTATAGAGTTGTGATTTTACAAGAAGAAAAATCCTGGAGATGTTTTTTGCACAGTATTGTGAATAAACTTAAAAATGCAGAACCATATACTTAAAATGATTAAGATGATAAAATTTATGTTATATGCACTGTATCAAAATTTAAAAAAGGTGGCGGGGGGGGGGATATGACAATCTCATGTAAGGATGAGTGAAGTGGAGCAATTCCAGGACTTTAATCCTATTCAGTGCTCAGCAAATGTTCCCTCTACTAATCAGCTCCGCATCATCATCAGCGGTCTCCTTTATTCGCAGTGCTGTATGCTTTGGACAAGTGATGTCCAGTAGTTGTTGTTCAGCCTCTCAGTCATGTCCAGCTGTCTGTGACCCTATGAACTGCAGCACACCAGGCTTCCCTGTTTGTCACCACCTACCGGAGCTTGTTCACACTCATATCCATTGAGTCAGTGATGCCATCCAACCATCTTGTCTTCTGTCATCCCCTTCTCCTGCCTCCATTCCCAGCATCAGGGTCTTTTCCAATGAGTCAGCTCTTCTCATCACCTGGCCCAAGTATTGGAGTTTCAGTTTCAGCATCAGTCTTTTCAATGAATATTCAGAATAATTTTCTTTAGGACTGACTGGTTCAATCTCCTTGCAGTCCAAGGAGATCTTGTCCAATAGAACCTCCTTCAATGATGGGATTATTACATAACCGAGCTGTCCAAAGCAGCAACCACCAGTAGTATGGCTGCTGAGCCTTTGAAATGTACCTAGTGTGACTGAGGATCTACATTTTTTATCTAAGTATCATGAATTAAATTTAAGTAGTTCCAAGTAGCCACAAGAGCCTAGTTTAATTTCCTAGGTGGTGCAGTGGTAAAGAATCTGTCTGTCAATGCAGGAGACTTGGGTTCAACCCCTGGGTCAGAAAGATCCTCTGGAGGAGGCAATGGCAATCCTCTCCTATACTCTCGCCTGGAAAATTCCATGGACATAGGAGTCTTGCATGCTACAGTCCATGAGGTCGCACAGAGTCGGAAATGGCCAAGCATGCACACACGCAGACTTTTGTGTTAATCTTTCTCTAATGCTGGATGAACTTTGCCTGTGATAATTTTGAGAAAACAGAAGAAAAGCTCTCCACTCACAGCAGTTATTTTTCTCTTTTGCCGGATTATAGTTATCCCAGTTGTTGGAACCACATCCCCTAAACAGAATGCTTTCTCTACCTTTCCCACATAAAGAACCGCCTCTATGATCTTCCTTTTCATCTGCTCTGCTGGCAAACATTTGTCATTGTGAAATAGCTGATAAGCGCTTTGCCGAGTTTCTGATTGTTATCAGATTACAGAGTCCTGTAGGGGATCATTGGTGAAGCATAAGCCAAGACAGTGTGAGTAATTTGGTGGCAACTACAGCTGCTCAGGTATAATTACCTGCTTCTGGGTGCCCTTTCTTTACCTGGGGAAGTCAGGCATTCAGAGAGACGGCTGCCCTGATTATGGAATAAACTCATACAGAAGGCAGCAAAGCAATATTTTGAGGAAGGAAAGGATAAGCACTGGAATCAGATGGCTCTGGGCTTAATTCCTTTTATGGCAAATACAATCTATCATCTTGAACAAGTCCAAACTGCTCTGATACCACTGTATTTTGTATGCACAGGAGGATAATAATACATTTTAGATGATCAAGCCTGGTGTACAGTGTTCAGTCAGTAAATGCCAACTGTTAAAAATGGCTAACTATATCCTTGCTCTCCTTTCCATTACCTCATCTTTATCTCTTTATCCACTAGAGTGTAACAGAAATAAAATGTTTATAACCCCACCTGCCTTTTAAATAAAGTGTCTCTGTGAACTTGGCCCTCCATTTTGCTTGGAAAAATAACATGTTGCAGGGATAATTCACTAACTGATTTATTTAGTTGGAAGAAAGTTGCAGTTCTTATTTGCTGTTTTATTCTGCCACCTTGCTCTGGAGGTGGTTTGGGGATGGAAGCCCATGAAAGAGGTAAAAGACGAGCCAGAAAAGCTGGACCTGCTTGGAGCAATAACAAGGTAGGGACAGGGGACATACCACCCTGGTACATACCACCCTGGCACAGCCAAGCAATGACTTTGAAGACTAGAAATATCCTTATGATTTCTGAATCCACTGGCTGCCAAGCATGTGATCCAAGCTCCCTGCTTTGACACTCTCATAAACCCTTTATAGAACTTACTTTGCTTATTAGAGCTTTTTGCATAAATGGATGCTTGTTAGGAAACTCAATGAGAAGCTCAATTCTGCTGCTATATAAATGAGGAACTAAAACAGAGAGAGTAGACAACATACATCTGGCTTGCCCATTCATCCACTCATTCATCTAGACTTTTAATCAACCAGAATGTATTGAAATTGCTTTCCTGAGTATCTCTCCACATGAAATACCACCAAGCCTGAGGAAAGGGCTGTAGTCTTTGTCCTAAAACATCTTATGGTTTAAGAAAAGGGACAAGTACCATAACAAGAGACCTGGAAGAGATGCTGAAGAATTTTCAAAACATCTGCTTCATTTCACTGATACAGAACAAGAAGCTTCAAGACTCAGAGGCTCAGAAAGGCCAAGAGAGTGTCTCAAAGTGTTAGATCCTTGGCTCAAAGCTGTGATTTTTGTAAGGATAATCTGCCTGTTACGTTGAGAAGGCCAGCTCTAATATCAGAAGAAGGAGAGTTGGATCCTTCATAATCATACCAACCAAGTGCAATAACAAGGTGTTCCTCGGGCTGGACTAGAGCAGACACTATAGTTGATTCACAACAAGTCTTCACTTATTGCTCAGTATTGAAATCAACTAAAAGTACGAGTTCTAATCTAAAACTCATTTTCCAGCTTCTCCTGTCAGTTTTGTCTGGAGAGGGTGAGCTGCAAATAGAATTGCCATGTGCAATTCCAGAATATCCCACTAAAGAAATGCAGTGGGCCCCTCAGCCTCTTTCTCCAGTTTGATCAGAGCCCTCTGTATGACCAGCTAAATCAACTCAAAGATCTCCCTCCCAAGCACATGTTTCTTCCTTTGTTCTAAATTTCTATGCCACATAATCTCTTTTCCATTTTGGAATTCTCTTCATCCTTGATGTCCCAGCACAAGAGCAAGTCCTATCTCCTTCAAAAGTCTTTGTCTGACAACACCAACCCTCAGGAAGGACTCTTCTCTATAAACACACACGTGTGTGTGTTAAGTCACTTCAGTCGTGTCCGACTCTTTGCAACTCTATGGACTGTAGCCGACCAGGCTCCTCTGTCCATGGGACTCCCCAGGCAAGAATACTGGAGTGTGTTGCCATAGCCTCCTCCAGGGGATCTTCCCAACCCAGGGACTGAAGCTCCATCTCTTAAGTCATCTGCATTGGCAGACAGGTTCTTTACCACTACTGCCACCTGGGAAGCCCATAAACATGTATAGCACTTGCTAATTGTATCACCTATGTCCAGCTAAAGGCCTGGAGCCTATTCACCTGGATGTTTTAGAGCCCATAACTGCCCCTTAGGATCCTCCGTAGAACTCTAGCCCTTTGCAGAGCATAGTCTGTGTGTGTGTGTGTGTGTGTGTGTGTGTGTGTGTGTGTGTGTGTAGCGGTGAGAAAGAGGAGAACAGACAGAAAAAATACGCATTAGCATGGATAACAGAAAGTGACCAGAGAAGCACTGTGTGTGCACGCCAAGTTCCTCCGTCATGCCCAGCTTTCTGTGACCACATGGACTGTAGCCCACCAGGCTCCTCTGGCCATGGGATTCTCCAGGTAAGAATACTGGAGTGGGTTGCCATTTTGTCTTCCAGGGGATCTTCCTGATCAAACCCACATCTCCTGCATGGCAAGCAGATTCTTTTCCACTGAGTATCCTTGGAAGTGCTGTAAAGTCAATCAAAATCATTCATTTATAGGAAAACATTTACCTGGTGTCTGAAGATACAAACACATATGTGTTCTGTGAACCACTCTGTGAAGACAAAAGAAAGAAAATACAAACATAAGCCTATCCATTTTTATACAAAGCCTGAACTAAACTTCTGTGGGAAACTAAGATTATTGGGTACACATATATAAAATTAGCATGAGTCAAAGACTTTACCTAATACTGGAAAAAGGAACTGGAAAAAATTATAATCTGTTTAGATGAAAAGTCAAAGAACCACAGATGTACATGGAGCAAAAAATATTAACATGAATTTGCAAAAAAAAAAATGTTTTCCATAGGGCATAATCAACTTCATTGCACTGGACACAGGGAATTAGCTTTTATCTAGGTAAAGTTATTTGTGTTGCTCTCAGTTTTCTACAAACTACCTTCTATTTTCAGAATTATAAAGCAACCTAATCAAAGACAGATTACAACATGATTTTGTTTGTTTGCTTTGTTCAGTCACTAAGTTGTGTCCAATTCTTTGTGACCCCATGGACTACAGGACCCCAGGCTTCCCTGTCCTTCACTGTCTCCCTGAGTTTGCTTAAATTCATGTCCATTTTGTTGATGACGCTATCTAACCATCTTATCCACTATCACTCCCATTTCCTTTGGGCTTCAATCTTTCCCAGCATCGAGATCTTTTCCAATGAGTCAGTTCTTCACATCAGGGGGCCAAAGTATTAGAGCTTCAGCTTCAGCATCAGTCTTTCCAATGAATATTCATGGTTGACTTCCTTTAGGATTGACTGGTTTGATTTCCTTGCAGTCCAAGGAACTCTCAGGAGTCTTCTCCAACACAATTCAAGAGCATCCTTTCATGCTCAGCCTTCTTTATGGTACAACTTTCACATTTGTACAGAACCCAATAGAATCAGATAATCCCTAGATGACCCATCATTTCATGGTAAGGATATTCATTAATCTCTTTAGTTCATTCTAAAGAATTAAATTTCTGATTTCACTCATCTCCCCAACACCCTTCATTCAACCTTCTCTCAGTCATTTCTAGCTGTTGTTTGTCCAAAACATCCCCTCAAGCTGGTATCTCTTTCTTGCCTCCCAGGACTTACACATGCTCTTCCCCTGCCCTTGATACTCTTCTCCTCTGGCCTATCTTCCCCTACCTAACTCTCCTACTCACCTCTTTCCATCCTAGTGTCATTTCCAAACTCTCTTCCGCAGGTAAGCCTACTCTATCTCCTGAATAAGAGAGGGCCACCCCCCATCACACCACATTCCTAACACTGTCTAATGCTAGATGCTTGCTTGTTTTATCTCTGTAAGAGTAATGTAGACAGAGGCAAGGTCTCAATTTATTGCCTGGTTGAGTAAAATAAGAAATGAAAACAAACCAAATAAATTAAGAAACAAATGAACTAAGCTTTCATGTTCGCATGTGTAATCAGGGAAAAGATCCCTGCTCGGCCCTCTTTAAAGATCAGGATAGGGTGACTACCCTGATGGTTAAGAATTCAGGCAAATAACAACTGCAGGCTAACATTTTCCCAGGGATGAATGATTTTGATTGGCTTTACAGTTCTTCTAAGGTGGCTCAGTGGTAAAGAATCTGCCTGCAATACAGGAGAAGTGAGTTTGATTCCTGCATCAGGAAGATCCCCTGGAAGAGAAAATGGCAACACACTCCAGTGCAAGGGACATGGGTTCCCTGATCAGAGAATTAGATCCCACCTGCTATGGGGCAACTATGACTGTACACTGCAACAAAAGATCCTTCATTCTGTAACTAAAATAAATGCTTAAAAATATCAGGATAAACATGAATTGAGACCTATAGACGATGACAAATGAGCCTGGCAAATGAAAGGCTTTTGTTTTGTTTCTAACTGTAAAAAAATTTCTTTAGCAATTTCCATCGATGACAGCCTTCTTTGCTCATGAGATAAGGTTCCAAACAGTCAGTGATAACAATCGCATTAGAAAAAGTAAAAGTTAAAATAAAAAACACAAACATGAGGTTGGGCTATATTTGTGAGCAAGGCTGTCGGTTAATTCAGTAAATATGTATTTCCTATTGAGTATTCTTTTGGAGTATTTAGGGAGGAGCTAGCTAATGAGTTGTTTATTATGATCTAAAAGCACATGCAAAATGCAGTCACCTAATTAAGGAAGAATAAATAATAGCCCATCATCAGGGCCCTCCATCTACCTGAACCCCAATCCCACATCCGGCCTTGCTTGAGACACTTGAAAGCTATCAATTTACTACATGAACCATATGACACTCATACGAATTCAGAGCTACTGACTCTTTAAAGTGCACTAATTATCCCGCAATTTTGAAAGTGAGACCATATGGAAGCTGTTTCCCTTGTGTTTATGATTCAAAGACAAAAGACGTGAAACTGAACAAGAATTTTCTATATTCTATGTTGCTTGCAAATGCTACTCAAAGTTCACCAAATTCACAAAATAAAAAAAATGCCTAATCTCCTGGTCAAAGGCTGTCTGGAATTCAAGTCCTTTGCTCAAGTCTTTTTATTTCAAGTGTCTTTTCTCCCTCTGAACTGTGATTACTCCTACCAAAATGAGTACAGCTAAATTAAAAATGAACTCTTCTGACCGTTCAATTAGTTGTTGAGTCAACACAATGTGAGCAGCTGGTGAGATGCTTTAATTTGTCTTCCCAAATCCAACAGATGCTTTGGTGCTCTAAGGACAAGCAGCTAATGACACAGAGCCTGTCTTCAGTGGACATGGCAGTGAGAATCCCAGGCAGGGAAGAGAAGATTTTGAAGGATGAGGAGAGACCATATCAGATAGAAGGGCTCTTCCTTAACCCTATAGCAGAATTCAGTCTATAGCTTCCAGGTGGAAACAGCTTAGGATCTGGGACCGATGTCAGCTCTAGTAAATGAGGCTGTCACTCGTAGAAGCACCTAAATCTAAGACTAATACTGAGTTACTTTGAAAACTGAACCATATGATTCAGATTGGGTATAAATCTGGAAAAAATAAAAACTCTAATTTGTAAAGTTAGTATACCCCACTCCTGGGCATGTATCCAGATAAAACTATAATTCAAAAAGTTAGCTTGGGGCTGGTGCACTGGGATGACCCAGAGGGATGGTATGGGGAGGAAGGTGGGAGAGGGGTTCAGGATTGGGAACACGTGTACACCCGTGGTGGATTCATGTTGATGTATGGCAAAACCAATACAATATTGTAAAGTAAAAAAGAAAAAAAGTTAGTGTCCATAGCAGCACTATTTACAATGATGAAGACGTGGAAACAGTCCAAGTGCACATCAACAGACGACTGGCTTAAGAAATCGTGTTTTTACAGGTGGCTTCCCTGGAAACTAAGATGGTAAAGAATCCACCTGCAATACAGAGACCCAGAGGTTTTTGATCCCTGAGTCAGGAAGATCCCCTGGAGAAGGGAATATCTACCCACTCCAGTATTCTTGCCTGGAGAATTCCATAGACAGAGGAGCCTGACAGGCTACAGTCCAAGGACTTGCAAAGAGTCAGACATGACTGAAAGACTTTCACTTACTCACTCACTCATACATATACATGTGTGTGTGCATACATACACACACACATATATAATGGAATATTACTTGATCATAAAAATTGGATGGAATCTTGCATTTTTAGCAACATGAGTGGACCTAGACAATATTATACTTGGTGAAGTAAGTTAGAACAAAGACAATTATCATATGATATCGTTTATATGTGCAAAATAAAATATGATACAAATGAACTTATTTACAACACAGAAACATACTCACAGACATAGAAAACAAACTGACATCAAAGTGGATAGTGGTGGGAGTATGGGGAGGGAGATAAATTACGAGTTTAGGATTAGTTGATGCAAACTACTATATATAAAACAGATAAACAACAAATTCCTATTGTATAGTATAAGAAATCATACTCAATATTTTATAATAAACCATAATGGAAAAGAATATGAAGAATAATATATATGTAGATATGTATATATGTATAGATAGATATAGATACAGTCAGATATATACATATACGCGTCCTGGAGGAGGGCATGGCAACCCCTCCAGTATCCTTGCCTGGAGAACACCATGGACAGAGGGGCCTGGTGGGTTTTATATATATATATATAAAACCACTTTTGCTGTACATCTAAAACTAACACAATATTGTCAATCGACTATACTTCAGTAAACAAACAAGCAAACAAAAACTGAACCAGGCTATAGGAGCATAGAGTTGAGGTTATTCATAAATGTGCTGTGCTTAGTCATCAGTCATGTCTGACTCTTTGCAACACTATGGACTGTAGCCCACCAGGTTCCTCTGTCCACGGGGATTCTCCAGGCAAGAATGCTAGAGTAGGTTGCCATGCCCTCCTCCAGGGAAACTTCCCAGCCCAGGGATCGAACCCAGGTCTCCCACATTGCAGGTGGAGTCTTTACTATAAGAGCTTCTCGATGAAAGTGAAAGAGGAAAGTGAAAAAGTTGGCTTAAAACTCAACATTCAGAAAATGAAGATCAATGCATCTAATTCCATCTCTTCATGGCAAATAGATGGGGAAACAGTGGAAACAGTGACAGACTTTATTTTGGGGGGGCTCCAAAATCACTGCAGATGGTTGCTGCAGCCATGAAATTAAAAAACATTTGCTCCTTGGAAGAAAAGACACTTGTTCCTATGACCAACCTAGACAGCATATTAAAAAGTAGAGACATTACTTTGCCAACAAAGGTCCATCTAGTCAAAGCTATGGT
>SJYQ01096441.1:510755-537314 GCA_006410935.1 Redunca redunca | reverse complement strand
ATGCTAATAATAAGCATTTGAAGAAGTGTCATATGCTACTTAAGTTGATTGCATTATTTTTAATCTTTTACTAGATTATTTCATTTTTTTCCATGGTAAACATCCTCCCCTAAAAATAGAAAGAATATAAAATTCTTGCAACATATTTTCTGTTTATTGGGTATGAAGATTGTTTCAAACAGTAAATATGATTCTGAACTTGCCATGAAATTCACTGGCATCAGTGTTCATTTTCCTATCTTTTTTCTTGTAAATGCAATTTTTTTTCCTGAAAAACAGAAAAAAATGTCAATGCATGTTTGCTGCCTTTCTGAAAATTTTAATCAGAACTCAGTGTTAAGTTGAATAAAATTTAATTAAAGTATCCTCTATAATTTATAACAAGTGACTTGAGCATACCTTCTTAGATAAAGTCTGATTTTTTAATGTGTTAAATAGATTTTCTATTACATAGGTTGGCTGGAAACTCATCAAACATTTACTAGAATTGTTATAATGACATTTTCATACAAAGATCACATAATCAGCCCAGGACTTCCTGCCGTGTTTACCTGAAAGGAAGATGATGACTTTTTTCCAAGTAATTTAACTTTGAAACTTGGGGGATTGATGTTTCCTGGACAAAAGGGCTTACTTCATACACTGGCATCATATCACAGTGAATAAAAGTGAGACGGGGTGATTTTTTTAATTTTTAGCTTGATTAGGAATCACTGAGTATGTCTCAAGGCTGTAGTTATTGAAATGGCAATGGAAGTATTCTTTGTGCCTGAGAGGATATGATTGATGAATTTATGGAATTAGGGATATAGAGCACAATAGATTTAGATTAGAATATTTAAGAGAAACCATTCAGGAAAATAATGGAGGAAGATCAGGTCTGGGCTAGATATTGAATCTCTCTGTGTTTGGATCATCCAAATCTGGACTCCTGTTTTTTGTTTTTGTTTTTGTAGGTCCAAAACTCATTGATTTCAAGTCTCTTACTATGGTGAATATTAAAGAGATTATCTATAGGAGAATATTAGTGATGTAAATATCTGGGCCAGAAAGCAGTGGGTAAATTAAAGAAGGCTCACAGATACAATGACCAGTGCTTGAGCAGGAAACTGACCTTCTAAAGGAGTACAACTCCAGGTGAGGAAACCCCACAGAGTCCTCCTGAAGGAGCATTGGAACAGAAAGGGAAAATTAAGAAAATAAAAATGCTACTTTAAGCATGGAGCACTTAAAGATCAAGAAAGACTGTATCTTGAGGAACACAGGATAGAGGCATCGGAGCTCTTGGATTTCCAGGAAATACACACTTGAGAAATATCAGCATCTTCACTTCAGCAATCCACTGGGGGTGTTTTGAGTCCCAGCTTGAACAAATGTGGGTCTGAGCAATAACCTTTCCCAAGAAGCAGATTTCACAGGTCTAAGAGAAGATAGCCTAGACAGTGTATTGAAAAGCAGAGACATTACTTTGCCAACAAAGGTCTGTCTATTCAAAGCTATGGTTTTTCCAGTAGTCATGTATGGATGTGAAAGTTGGACCATAAAGAAGACTGAGCACCAAATAATTGATGCATTTGAACTGTGGTTCTGGAGAAGACTCTTGAGAGTCCCTTGGACTACAAGGAGATCAATCAGTCAAGCAAAAAAGAAATCAACCCTGAATATTCACTGGAAGGACTGATGCTGAAGCTCCAGTAATTTAGCCACCTGATGGGAAGAGCCAACACATTGGAAAAGACCCTGATGCTGGCAAATATAGAAGGCAGGAGAAGAAGGGATGACAGAAGAGGAGATGGTTGGATAGCATCACCGACTCAATGCACATGAGTTTTAGGAAACTCCGGGAGATGGTGAAGGACTAAGAAGCCTGGCATGCTGCAGTTCATGGGGTCACAAAGGAATCGGACATGACTGATGAACTGAACAGTGAAGAGAAGGTATGGGAAGTCATGACCACAAGCTTATTGTCAGAGCTAGGAATGCTTGCTTAAGGGAGAATAGCCTTGTTGTCACTCAAATGAATCACCAGTCCAGGTTCGATGCATGATACAGGATGCTTGGGGCTGGTGCACTGGGATGACCCAGAGGGATGGTACGGGGAGGGAGGTGGGAGGGNCACGTGTATACCTGTGGTGGATTCATGTTGATGTATGGAAAAACCAATACAATATTGTAAAGTAATTGGCCTTCAATTAAAATAAATAAATTTATATTTAAAAAAATAAAACACACGTTATACACATTAAAAAAAAAAAAGCTCACACAGAGCAGTTCTGGGTTTCAGAAACAAGAAGCTCAAAGGGAAAATGGAAAATAAGATGCTTTGAATAAGTCAAAAGGAAATAAAAGGCATTTCAATCAAGCCTGTTGATAGGAGTTGGCACCATGTAAATTTCTAAACTTTGAAGAATAATTGCCAACACTTATCAAGTGCTTGCTGTGGGTTGATCACGGCTCTGTTTCACAGGGATTAGCTCATTTAACTCTCACAACATTCTGATAAAGTGAGAAGCAGTTTTAATATTTTTTCTACAGAAGGAGAAATTCAGACCCTGAGAGCAAGTAACTTGCCCAAAGTCACACAGAAAATAAGACGAAGAGCTGAGATACAGGCCCACAGGGTCTGGCTTCAAAGACAGCACTCTAATTACCATATATAAGACAAGGAAAGAATGAGTTCACAACAGAGGAGGCAGTTTTCCTGCCCTACTATGAGATATGCAAGGTGTCATGTTAAAATCTATCAAGAGAAATCTTTCCCTAAGTAAGCTATATATTCCAGAAAACACATAAGCTGACATCTTCAAAGACTGAAAAGAAGGTATTCTCTTCTGGGGGTGTCAGACACTGTGTGTGACCAACACTATATCTTATTCATCCTCTCCCTACCCTCTTCCCATCCCAAGATGGTCATGTAGCATCATTCCAACCAATGAGATTCAAGCAGAAAAATTCTGGTTGCAACTTCCAAGAAAGCTCTCACTTGCCTGAAAGAAAGTGAAACTTACTTAGTGTGTCTTTTCATGCATAGCCCTGTTTTCTTCTTCCTTACTGGAACTCAAGTGTGATGTCCAGAGGGAGAGCAGCTTTCCAGGGACCATGAGGAGAGCCACTAGCTTAGGATAGCTCTGCAAGAGAAGAAGATTATGAGCCCTTGACAGCATCAGCCAGCATCTTCCCCAGCCCTAGACTGGACACCTGTGGATCTCTTGTAGGGAGACAAATAAACCACAATCACTTAAAAGGTAAAAAGAAAAAAAAAATTCAGATAATTCTTTTGAGCAGTTTATACAGATCATTCTCTTCTTTATGTGTCAAGTCTACCAAAATGTTTAATAACCACCATACCCAAGAGAGTAAATCCTTAATTCTGGTCAATTCTCAGTGGTCTCTGGAATCTTAGCTCCCTGCTGCTGTGTACATGCGTGATGGTGTTCATTTTTGTTTTGCTTTTTTGATCCCTGCTATTTGTGGGCATTTGCACTGTTGCCAGTTTTTACTATTATGAACATTTCCCAGCTACAGCACCCACCTTCTCACGGCTGCACTTGAGCTAAATATTACCTCCTTCCTCCTACTCTGGCCTCACTTATTTTAAAGGCTTATATGACTCCATCTATAATCTATAAAAATATTTTTGATGAAAAGATACGCAATTTAAAATGATCACATTAATCACTCTTATTTGAGAAGGTGCAGTCTATTAGATGACTTAAAATAAAAAACTTTCCTACTACAAGCTTATGAAAAAAAAGGTTTTATTTTGTTTCTACATTTTTAAAGTTTTTACTTTTTCATGTATAAGTTTTGATTCACCTGGAATTGGTTTTTTGTGTGGTGGAGTTAATTTCATCTTTTGTTTGATTTGATTGCCAGTGTTGTGTCTATGACATTCAGAGAAAAATCTGTCTTTTCATCACTAATCTACACTACCATGTCTGCCATATTTAGAGCCTCTGAATCTATGTGGGTGTCTAAGTTTTCTGTCATGGTCTGTTTACTTATAATCCACAGTCCTTGTATCGGTAATCCAGAATCTTAAATCCTTAAACTTCTTTTTTATAATCAGGTGGAACAAGTAGTTACTTCATTCTCCTCTTGGAGAACCACCAATAGGCATAGCCTTTGCAATCCCCATATAATTTTCTAGAATCATCTCATTATGTTAAAACATGATTGTGATTTTGGTTTATATGACATAAGATATGTACACAGTGTAGACTCTGTATCCTTGTGCATATGTTTTTGAAGTTTTCCTAGATGTAAAAGATATCCCATACTGCAGAACTGGGTGCCATCCCCGGGTTTCGAAGATCCCCTGGAGAAGGGACCGGCTACCCACTCCAGTATTCTGGCCTGGAGAATTCCATGGACTGTATAGTTCATGGTGTCACGAAGAGTCAGACACAGTTGAGTGACTTCCACTTGTACTTCAAAGACATCCTATGTCAGATAAGACGGCAAAGAATCTGCCTGCGACGTGGGAGACCTGGGTTCGATCCTGAGCCAGGAAGATCCCCTGGAGGAGGGCATATCAACCCACTCCAGTATTCTTGCCTGGAGAATCCCCGTGGACAGAGGAGCCTGGTGGGCTACAGTGCATGGAGTCGCAAAGAGTTGGATATGACTGAGCGACTAGAACACACAGATCTTTAGAATATTTGAATAGTGTTCTGTAACCGTCTCTTTAAAGGATTGGTATGAATTTTGTTGTATTTATTGTTAGGTAATTATGCTTTTATATTATTGCAAGCTTTTTAATTTGACTTCAGTTTGTATTAGTATATAGAAAACAATTGATTTTTTAATAGATTTTGTATCCAGTAGCTGTGCTAAATTCTTCTTAATTCTAATATTGTAGCTATAGTTCCTTTTAATATTTGTAGCATTCTGTTGCTGCATAATAAATTATCCCCAAAATCCTGCAGTCAGAAGCAATAATTATAATTTATTATTGTTCATGCTTTCAGTGGGTCAGTAATTCACATGGGGTACAGCAGAGAAAGATGTCTCTCCTCCAACTTGTTCCCAGATGGACAGCTGGGAGTTGGAAACATCTATTTCTGTTTTATTGACTATGTTAAGCCTTTGATTGTGTGGATCACAATCAACTGTGGAAAATTCTGAAAGAGATGGGAATACCAGACCACCTGACCTGCCTCTTGAGAAACCTATATGCAGGTCAGGAAGCAACAGTTAGAACTGGACATGGAACAACAGACTGGTTCCAGATAGGAAAAGGAGTACATCAAGGCTGTATATTGTTACCCTGCTTATTTAACTTATATGCAGAGTACATCATGAGAAACGCTGGGCTGGAGGAAGCACAAGCTGGAATCAAGACTGCTGGGAGAAATATCAATCACCTCAGATATGCAGATGAAACCACCCTTATGGCAGAGAGTGAAGAGGAACTAAAAAGCCTCTTGATGAAAGTGAAAGAGGAGAGTGAAAAAGTTGGCTTAAAGCTCAACATTCAGAAAACGAAGATCATGGCATCCGGTCCCATCACTTCATGGGAAATAGATGGGGAAACAGTGGAAACAATGTCAGACTTTATCTTTTGGGGCTCCCAAATCACTGCAGATGGTGATTGCAGCCATGAAATTAAAAGACACTTACTCCTTGGAAGCAAAGTTATGACCAACCTAGATAGCATATTGAAAAGCAGAGACATTACTTTGCCAACAAAGGTCCGTCCAGTCAAGGCTATGGTTTTTCCAGTGGTCATGTATGGATGTGAGAGTTGGGCTGTGAAGAAAGCTGAGCACCAAAGAATTGATGCTTTTGAAGTGTGGTGTTGGAGAAGACTCTTGAGAGTCCCTTGGACTGCAAGGAGATCCAACCAGTCCATTCTGAAGGAGATCAGTCCTGGGTGTTCTTTGGAAGGACTGATGCTAAAGCCACCTCATGTGAAGAGTTGACTCATTGGATGAGTTGACTCAGAGGATGAGATGGCTGGATGGCATCACCAACTCAATGGACATGAGTTTGAGTAAACTCTGGGAGTTGGCAATGGACAGGGAGGCCTGGTGTCCTGTGATTTATGGGGTCGCAAAGAGTTGAACACGAATGAGCGACTGAACTGAACTGAAAGTTTTATTCACTTCCCAGCAATTAATGCTGACTCTTGGTTAAGACCTTAGCTGAGACTATCAGCTGAAACACTCACATGAGGTCTCTCCTTGTGTTTTGGACTTCCTCCCAATATGGTAGTTGGGCACCAAAATAAGTGTCCTGAGAGACTGAGAACCATAGCACTATTTATCCTGGACTCTGTTGATCTGGGTAGTCACAAATCACTTCCCAGGGAGCTTAGATGCCAGTGTCAATCGCTTGCTAAGCAGCTTTATATGAGGCATCATTGGTGAAGCAGCATTGGAATACACAACTAGCCACAGAATGGTATACACAGAGACATTACTTGCAAATTATGACTTTCTTTTACTTCTGCTTTATTGACTACACTAAAGCCTTTTACTGTGTAGATCAGAACAAACTGTGGAAAATTCTCAAAGAAATTGCAATACCAGAGCACCTTACCTGCCTCTTGAGAAACCTGTGTGCAGGTCAAGAAGCAACAGTTAGAACTGGACATGGAACAGTGGACTGGTTCAAAATTAGGAAAGGGATCTGTCAAGGTTGTTTATTGTCACCCTGCTTATTTAACTTATATCCAAAGGGCATCATGCAAAATGAAAGGCTGGATGATGCTTAAGTTGGAATCAAGATTGCTGGGAGAAATATCTATAACCTCAGATATGCAGATGACACCACTGTTATGGCAGAAAATGAAGAGGAACTAAAAAGCCTCTTGATGAAGGTGAAAGAAGAGAGTGAAAAAGCTGACTTAAAACAATATTCAAAAAGATCATGGCATCCCGTCCCATCTATTGATGGATAATAGAAGGGGAAACAATGGACACAGTGACAGATTTTATTTTCTTGGGCTCCAAAATCATTGTTGATGGTGACTGCAGCGATGAAATTAAAAGACACTTGCTCTTTGGAAGAAAAGCTATGACAAAACTAGGCAGCATATTAAAAAGCAGAGACATCACTTGGCCAACAAAGGTCCATCTAGTCAAAGCTATGGTTTTTCCAGTAGTCATGTATGGATGTGAGAGTTGGACTATAAAGCAGGCTCAGTACCAAAGAACTGATGCTTTCAAATTGTAGCGCAGGAGGAGACTCTTGTGGTTCCCTTGGACTGCAAGGAGATCAAAGCAGTCAATCCCAAAGGAAATCAACCCTGAATATTCATTGGAAAGAGATGCTGAAACTAAAGCTCCAATACTTTGGCCACTCAATGTGAAGAGCCAACTGATTAGAAAAGACTTTGATGCTTAGAAAGATTGAGGCAGGAGGAAAAGGGGACAACAGAGGGTACGATGGTTGGATGGCATCATCAACTCAATGGACATCAAACTTGAGCAAGCTCCAGGAAATAATGAAGGACAGGGAAGCACGGCATCTGCAATCCATGGGGTTGCAAAGAGTTAGACATGACTTAAAGACTGAACAACAAGGAAAACTAGCCAAGGACAACAATATTGCTTCTTACTATCCCAGTGAAACCTGAGTGAGCCCACCTAGTATGCTGGCCTCTCCTATGAAGAGTGGGAGGAATTATTCCACTTTTTTATTCCAATATTTACTTCCCAAGCAGAAGTCATCCATGTGACAACCTATAGGGGTAGGATGGGATGCAAGGTGGGAGGGAGGTTCAAGAGAGAGGGAACATATGGTTACCTATGGCTGATTCATGTTAATGTATGTCAGTAAGCAACATAATACTGTAAATCAATTATCTTCCAATTAAAAATCAATAAAAAAATTTTTAAAGCTAGTGCTTAATGCTATCTTTGATCTTCCCAACTGGTTCTATTTCCTGCCTCCTAAGGCTTTGGAGAATTTTTGCAGCACTGCAAGGAATTTCATTCAGTGAGTTTTTGGCAAAGGACAGTGGCAGGGTTTTACTTTTGGATGAGGCAGATTCACAAAGGCCAACTCTCTTTGCTAAGGGGGTAGAGGAAACTTTGGGACACAGGTGCCAAATTCCACACAGAACTGATCCTGGAAACGAATATATTGAATCAAAAAATACCAGAGCTGATGGGAACTTTGGTTATTATCCACCTCTTCCAGAAAAACAACCGTGGCCTCTGGCAAAGTTGGATGCTAGTTAAAATGGCAAGAGCAGATCCAACCAGTACTATAGCATTGCAATAGGGGGAGCGGTCCAGTATAGTCAAGAAGAATGCTCAGCAGAGCCTGGCTAAAATTTGGTCAGGAGAGAATCTTTTGCCACTTCTAAGAATCAGACACCTGGCCCAAGGTCACTCTTGGAAATAAGAGAAAGAAAATAAGGGAAGAAACTGGAGCAGGACCCTAATTTCCTGACTTGCACTAGCTGGTAATATTTTCTGGGCATAAAGTATACACTTACAAAGATTACTTACCCATTCCTCATAACCAGCCCCAAATCTAGGCAGCCAGCTACGCATGTAAGCCATTCCGGCTAAAGCACAATAATAATATGCATCCGCTCTTCACTCACTCAGATGAAAGTGACATATGGAGCAGGCTCCGTCTCAGCACACGAGCCATAATTCACAGAGAAGTGCTGCCTACTTCCTCATTAGCTAAATTGTATTCATTGCAGAAATCAGCTTTTGGTAGCACTATCGATCAGCAGGAAGTACGAAAGGAAAAAAAAAAATTAACACAACTTGAAAACTCCAGTCTCTGGGGGAGCGGCTTACCATCTGGGAATGACTTATTAGAAAAGAAGAAGGAAACACTGCCCATGTAATATTTTCCCATTTTTACATGTGCAGCCAGTCCTCATTAATCTGAGCCCCTAAACAGGGAGTTTGTGATAATTCAGAGGTGACATTTGTGATCTTAATATTCTACCCAAGACATTGAACTTGGGACCTTAAAGTTTCTAGTGCAAATCAGGTATGTTTTCCTCCACTTCTTTCTTGGTTTTCATACATGTTCACATAGACAATATCTACAATGCAAACAGTGGGCAAAATGAATGTATTTAATTTCTTTTTAGAAAATTCTCACATCTTTGTTGCTTTGATAATTTTTATCCTCCTTTCCTCATTTTTAATTGACACCACTTTATATGATAAGCACAATTTCCTTTTTATTGTATGCCATTTTACCGCAAAAAATCCTTTCTGCCTAAGTAGCAGATACATATTTTTAAATAAATGTTTAAGGTAAAAATGCAATAAAATAAGGGTTTTAGGCGTAGTACCTTCCTCTAAGAAACTCACAGAAACAAACTATGTAAAGCACTTGTTATTGAAGATCCACGTTATCTTTCTTTTTGTGTCTCCAATAATTGAATAATTAACACTCTGCAAGTAAATTGAAATGAAATTACACTCTCCTAAATCCATTATCCAAGTTATTTTTAATAAGTTCCTGTTTACTTGCAGTTTCAAAATAATTTGTATTTCACTCCATTTTTTAAAAATCCATTCACTCCTTCAGATGAATCATAAATGGGTTGACTAGAGATGTAAACTGTTTCTAAAGAATATGAATTGACCCAGATAATTGAGTGAGAATCTGAAATTAATGGGAGAGGGGATTTATCATGAGGCAGAAACAATAGTAGGAGGTAATAATGTGTAATGACTCAATCTTTTCATTCACACTTCTGTGTCTGTTATAAATTTCCATTTTGTTGTGAAGCGATTTCAAGTTAAAGCTAATCATCAACTGGATATTAATGCCTTTATTGTGGCAAACATGATAAATACCTCCATATCAATGTACTATGTTGGTGAAACCCAAAGAGAAATCAGAACCAGACTCCTACCATCTGAAGGACTTGTTCTAGTTGGAGGGGGAAATAGAAAATAGATACATGGCAATATATATTCCCTGCAGTTACTATACTTCCACAAGCATACAAGCTTCCACAAATTGGGTGGCTTCAAACAACAGAAATGTATTCTTTCATGGTTCCAGGGGCCAGAAGCTCAAATCAAACTATCAGCAGGGCTATTGTCTGTCCAGAGGCCTTATGGGAGAATCTCCTTTGCTTCTTCCAACTTTTTTTGGTTACTGGACATCCTTGGTGATCACTGACTTGTAACAGCATCACTCCGATCTCTGCCTCCATCTGCACACAGTACTCTTCTCTGGGTCCAATTATGTCTTATAAGAACACCAGCCCCTGGAAAACCCACTTCAATCTAGTATGCTTTCATATTAATTTAATTACATTTTCAAAGACCCTATTTCCAAATAAAGTCACATTCTGAAGTCCTGAGTAAGTGTGGATTTTGGAGGATGGGGGAACACTAGTTAACCTACTACAGGTAGTAAAAATGACACTGAGGAAAGAGAGGTATGACCTGACTTGAACTGTGAACCCCCGTAAGTTCAGAACAAGATGGAATAGAAGACAGGGCACCAGGCATCAAGGAAAACAGGACAATACATGTTTTACTGCCAGATCCAGGCTGCCTGCTCATCCCCACACCCTGTCTATTTTCCAGCCGAAAAAACACTGACTTTGTTCACACGGAATTTCTTATCTCTCCTGGGACATATGGTAATCTTTTAAATCTCTGTGAAGTGGTAAATGGATATGTGTGTCTCTGTAATTTCTATTGAGATCCCAAAGCTGGGACAATAGAGGTTAATTGTCCATATGTACTATCAAGGTGGGTGGCGGGGTGAGGCTTCCCAGGTAGCTCAGTGGTTAAGAATCTGCCTGCCAAGCAGGAAACACAAGTTTGCTCCTCGGGTCAGGAAAATCCCCTGAAGAAGGAAATGGCAACCAGCTCCAGTATTCTTGCCTGGGAAATCCCATGGACAGAGGAGCCTGGTGGGCTACAGTCCATGGGGTCGCAAAGAGTTGGACACGACTTAGCAACTAAGCAACAGCAACTATTAAGGGGATACAAGCCCATCTCAGCCAGATCTTCTGAGAGATGGACAAACCAAATCTTGACACCTCAAACCCGTTACCAACCTAATCATTCACAAGAACAGCCCAGAAAGTCAGCAAGCAGCTCGATTGGAGATTTTTTTTTCAAGAAAGTCATCAGTCTAGATGGAGGGTAGAGGCAATTTTCCTCTTCTCTCTGGGGAGGTGAGAACAGGTGGGTGAGGAGGCCCTGAGGTCCGCTCTTGACACTGGAATCCACAAAGTGAAATGAGAGCTTTCTAAAGAACTGAGTCATGCCTTAAAGACTGGCTGGGCACAGGGGTGGTGCCGGACCCTTGCCCACATGGAAGAGTGGCTGGAGCTGCTCCAGCAGCAGAAAAAGGACAGACAGCTGCTGTGGGAACAGCACCTCTCCAACAGTGCAGCAAGAGCACGCTTCCTGTGTGTCTGGAGGAGGTCACGGAGAGCAGCTAGATTAGGCTTGTCTCAAGTAGACCTTCTTCAGGAGGTCTGCCTGCGGGGGACAGCAGACAGCAGCAGAAAATGACGGGGGGAATCTCACCAGAAGCAGGGACAAGGGTGGAGCCAAAAGACGTCAGTAGAATCAAGCATCATCCTTCTCTGCAAATTACTAAAAAAGGACAGCCGTGCACTGTAAGAAACTCCTCCAATTCCCCATGAGGGAACACAGCATTTAGACTTTTGCCACATCAAAGGGCCTTTAAGGGAGAGTGCCAGAGATATAAAACTGGGCCACTTTCTTTTCTTTCTTCCACCCTCATGTGCAATAGAGGAGTCAGAAACAGCAGATGCAGAGATGTGGAGAGTGGAAGAATTATCAGTACAGATAAGGTTATGCTGTATCAGACACATGCAATCACGAGTGCACGCGCACACACACACACACACACACACACACACACACACACCTCCTTTACTTAAATAAAAACTCCTTTCCCACCCATGCTATATGTCCATCTCAGGAGCTTTGCTAGTTGCACTGATTCTCATAACTCCCACCCAACAGGTACACAGTTATTAGGCTAAAAGAAGTCATATGGCTACAGCTAACTTTAAGTACAAGTGTGGTCTCACCTGTTCTGAGGAGAAAGAGCTGGCATGTCTGTCAGAAGCTCTGCTGCTGCTGCTAAGTAGCTTCAGTCGTGTCCGACTCTGTGTGACCCCATAATGTGTTTTTGTGGACAACCAGATGAAAAAGGCCAAAGGAGATTAAAATCACAGGGTGTTTTTTCAAGGAGAACTACAAATAACATTAGGAATTCATCTCTATGTGGTGGCTATGGGTTTGGATGACATCATACATTGCGTATACCTGAGAGAAAAGAGTTCTCAGACATGGCAGAAAATACACAAAATGCAAATTTTGAGTGTAAGTACATTGAGAAACAATCTTCTCCACTGCTCTATTCTCAGTAGCTAATAGTGCATAAGAAGGTGTTCAGTAAGTGTTTGTGAAAGTTCAAATAAAGGAATGAGTTTGAGGGCCAGATGGAGAAAGAGAAACGAGAAATCAAACCACTAGAAAGTGCCTGAATGAGGATTTGCATTAAGCCTCTGATTTCAAAGCCTTTCCTCTCTCTACTATGTGCCACTGTCTCATTAAAGGTAAAACGATAATTTAAAGAAAGAACAAAGGCAGCGATGAAGTGCAGATCTAGGAAATGTAAAGTCAAGTCCAATCCGTTTCTTTTGCTAATTTCTTGAGATTGATTTAAGAGCAATGGAGAGTCTTTGCTTCTTATGAATAAGACCCCAAAAAAGAAAAGCATAGTATTATCACCTGACCAAGAATCAGACCTATAGTAAAATGCTGAGTGCCTGTTATATTTTTGTTATTCTTCTCAAACACACATACAAACACAAACTCACACACACAATTGACATATACAGGAGACAGAAAGAAAGAAGAAATGAAAAGGGAAGAAGGAAGGAGAAAAAAAGAAAGAATAGAAAGAGAGAGAGAGAGATGGAAGGAGAGGAAAACAGCAGACTCAATTTCCCTAAAGCTCTATCATGTTAACCTAATCGTACCATTAATGATGCCCACTTATTTTAATGGAGATTTTGATTATATAATTTTTAACAATTAAAATATGTCAGAGAGTAGTATTGTTCAAATGCTAATTGCAAACTACGCTTATTAAATGGCAGAAGAGAAATTCTAGATCATTGACCTGTTCTCCTGAAGACCCTCATCCAAGACTCTCTGGATGCATGAGTGATCACCCCAAGATCGCTCTTTGTGGGAGATATTCTAAGTGCACAGGAAGTTAAAAGTAGAAGTCCACCTTACAGGGGGGCTTCCCAGGTGGCTCAGAGGTAAAGAATCTGCCTGCCTAGCAGGACAAGCAGGTTTGATCCCTGGGTCAGGAAGATCCCCTGGAGAAGGAAATGGCAGCTCACCCCAGCATTCTTGCCTGGAGAATTCTGTGGGCACAGGAGCCTGACGGACAACAGTCACTGGGGTTGCTAAGAGTAGGACAAGACTGAGTGACTAACACAACACTGTGTTAATAATTTTTGAGACCTCATCATGTTATAAACTCTAAGCAGACAGGAACTGAGCCAGTCTGCACAGAATTGTATCACTTGCCATTGTATCTGTTTCACTTGCCTGTATCACTCACCTGCCATTTAAAAAGAGCTCTGTATACACCAGATGAGTAATTGGACTGATGGATGGTAGATGGATGGATGGGTGGGTGGGTAGGTGGATGGATGGATGGATGGATGGATGGATGAATGAGTGGAAGGTAGATGGGTGGGCAGATAGATGGATGGATGGATGGACAGGTGAATGAATGGGTAGATGGATGGATGGATTCTTAATGAAAGCATTGAATAAGTCTTTGACTCATGCAATTGGAAATCTCAGTGACTGAAGACTGGCAAGTACAGGATGCTCTGAATCTAGGCCTAACATTGACTTAACCCCATCCTCCCTGTTTCCATGCTCATAGTGCCCTGAGATCAGTACCTATTGGCATTTCTGTTCTGATTTCTATTTACCTGGCTAAGACCTACTGTCCACCTGGATCGTGATGCCTTATACATCCTAGTAATCTTCTTGACTGTGATTTTGTGGGATGAATATAATTTTGATGCTGGATATAATATGGGTCCAAAGTCCAGCTTTCCCAAATCTATGGTGTATGGTTTTTCTTGAGTTGTTTGCACTTTTACAATCTTCATAATGACTATATAATTATATAGTATTCTTTTTGTAGAAGAATTGATGCTTTTGAACTGTGGTGTTGGAGAAGACTCTTGAGAGTCCCTTGGACTGCAAGGAGATCCAACCAGTCCATCCTAAAGGAGATCAGTCCTGAATATTCATTGGAATGACTGATGTTGAAGCTGAAACACCAATACTTTGGCCACCTCATGTGAAGAATTGACTCGTTGGAAAAGACTCTGATGCTGGGAGAGATTGGGGGCAGGAGGAGAAGGGGACGACAGAGGATGAGATGGCTGGATGGCATCACCGACTCAATGGATGTGAGTTTGAGTGAACTCCAGGAGTTGATGATGGACAGG
Source organism: Redunca redunca (assembly GCA_006410935.1). Lineage (NCBI taxonomy): Eukaryota > Metazoa > Chordata > Mammalia > Artiodactyla > Bovidae > Redunca > Redunca redunca. The sequence continues at coordinate 522,832 of SJYQ01096441.1, read as the reverse complement.
GAGGCCTGGCATGCTGCGATTCATGGGGTCGCAAAGAGCTGGACACGACTGAGCGACTGAACTGAACTGAACTGATGTGAGGGAAAAAAAGAAAGAGAGAGAGAAACTCTATTTCAGAGAACATAAATGACTTTCCCAAGGTTGAAAAGCTCTGGGAGATGGTGAAGGACAGGGAAGCCTGGCATGCTGCAGTCCATGAGGTGGCAAAGTCAGACACAACTGAGCAACTGAACAATAAAAAGTTAAAAAGAAATGAAGTTTAAAAAAATACCTGAGATTTCCAACTAGGTCCAGTTTTTTTTCCCTTCTTGATCATTGTTCATTCATATCCTTTTTAACATCCAGGATATTTTCCATTGTTCTCCAAGGATTACAGCACATTCAGGCCTATATACATTTGTCCCTGGTCTGAATTTAAGCTTTTCTTCATTGCTGATGTTCAATTTAAATCTTTTGCTCCCACTTCCTAAAATAAAAAAGGATCAAATAATGAAGAGACATGGAACAAATGAAGAAAGACATCATATCACAAGAAATCTTGATTACTCTACTTGGAAGACTGTGTTACTGCAGAACAGTGTGCGGGGAGCTTTGGAGGGAAGTATTCAAAAAATTAGCCAAGGTTAAATAATCACTATGAATGTACCCACACTGAACAGATTATAACATTCAAAGAGAAGTTTTATACAGGATGGAGAAAAATGTTATAAAATTAAAATTAATGAGAATAAGTTTGACATTCATGTGTTAACTTAGATCAACAAGGATATGCAGAAAATGGTGCATCCTGCAGAGGAAAGAGAGCTGGGAGGGTGGATGTGATATTGACGGATGCCTTCTGGGCATATGAAACCAATCTCCTCCCTGCCTGGGGTGCTCTCCATGTGTAAACTCACGCTTGTCTAAAGTCAAGTTCAAGTTTCTCACAGCTTCTCTATCTCTTCCTCCCAGGGTTAGGTCTGTTTTTAATTTTTTCTTTGTAATCTTTTTGTTCTGTACTCAGAGCCAGTTCTGGACTAAAACAGAAGACGTGTAACTAGGATGGTGTATTTGAAACAGTAAAGACTGACTGTCAAGTGAACTTGCACTTCTACTCTGGCTTGGTCCAGCTAAGTGATGCTGCATTTTTCTGTCTTACTTTCCTCATCTCTCTGGAGATGATGAAGAGCCTCAATCAAAGACTTGTTGGAAAGATTTAGTGAAGTTTAATGCCTGGGAACAATATTTAACACATAGTTTGCTCCTTCATGGACATCCCTGTTGGCTCAGATGGTAAAGAATCTGCCTGCAATGAAGGAGATCTGGGTTCGATCTGGATCAGAAAGATCCCCTGGAGAAGGGAAGGGCAGAGAGTATTCTCTGTTCTGTGAATGAGTAAATGAATACAAGTTGTAAATGGGGAACAGAGAATACACATACAGTATCACCCCAGTATTCTGGCTGGAGAATCCCATAGACAGAGGAGCCTGGTGGGCTACAATCTATGGGGTTGCAAGAGTTGGACACAACTTAGCAAGTAAACCACCACCACCACCCTAAATGTCCAGAAATGTCTTAAACAAAGCCTGTTGAGAAACCTGCTGCAGCACACACAGAATTAGAGGAAACCACTTCAGCCCTATCACTTCTACCTTAGAAACCCCACCTGCTCACCTCCAGCCTTTCAAGGAACTCAGGAAATGTTCTGATTGGTGGTGAAGCTCAAAACCTTACTTCTTTCTTGGAGCAGGTGTCATCCAATTGCACCTTTGTTCTGCTTATCTGGTCCTCACAGGAGAAAAAAAAAACAAAACTAATCCCTCCTTCACTGAATTTCTACCATGACTCAGAATAAAGCATCAGATCGAAGCAGAGTTGAGAGCATCCTCCTCTGAGGTTTCTGTCTTTGTTTTCTATCTGTCACCCCTGCCCACTTGACCAGCAGTTCTACGAGGGTAGAACCAATTCATTTATTGTTACATTATCAGTGCCTAGAATTGGGACTAGCAAGGGTGTTCAATACATGTTTGGTGAATGAGTAAATGAATACAAGTTGTAAATGGGGAAGTGATCCCTCCCTGAAGCCCTTCCCAGGTAGAGAGAGAAACAGAGCAGAGCCCTGGAAAGTCTTAACCTCCGTAAGAGACAAGTATATGGCGAGGATTTTTAGGAGGGGAAGAGAAAAATGAAAGCAGCTCTGCCCAAGAATTAAAGATAGGAATGAGCCCAGCTGACAGGGTGGTACAATGTCATCTAGTCTATCAAAATGGTGCCAGTGTGCCTGCCAAGGTCATCCCATGAAACCATCACCTGCACCTCCCTCTCACTGACCCACAGGGTCCCTGCTCGTCCTCTACTGGAGAGAAAGAGAAAATGGATTTGTGTGGAGGAAACCCACACCACCCAACCGACCATGCTTCCTCTCGTTCCTCAGCGAGTGCAGTCCACATTCCCGGATTCCCAGAAGTTTGAGGAAACCTAAGAGACAGCCTCAAATAACCATAAGGGCGAACTCTGAGCACTTACTGTGAGTAAGGCTGAGTCAGCTCATCACATCTATGGCCTCACTTAACACTCATGAAAGTCTGTGAGGAAGGTACAGCCACCAGCCCATTTTACAGATGAGAAAACTGCAACTCAGAAGGCTTAAAACTTCCCAAGTAGTAGCCCACTGTTTTCTTATTTCTCGTGTTTGTGACATTAGGGAGGAGTGCAACTTCTCTCCTAAAATACACCTGATTGGTCTTGTAAGGTCTCTTTTCTCTGTCCATGAGCCATATATTAGATTCCTTTTTTTCTTTCTTGACTTCTCTTAAAATCCTATTTATTTTACAATTTTTCTGCCTGTTTCTGAGAACTCCTAGCTTTCTTTCTCTACCATGGTGTCCATTATTCTTTGGATCTGGGGAAAACTGAATATTTAAACATTTAAACTAAATATTTAAACTGTGGATTTTCTTCTCACATCAGTACAACATACAGGAAAAGGCCTGGAAGCCTAAATGAGGGTATTAACCTCATGCGACTTGACCTCTGGCCCACCTTCAACATTTTTTTTTTTTTTTGCATATTCCTAGTTCTTTGTACTAGTAGTTCTTCTTTCAAAGGAAGATGAAAAACAAGACAAAAGAAGACACACACAAGCCCTCACACTCCAACAGAAATATTTATCTTTTGCATTTCAAGCCAGCTTCAGCCAACACTGGGCAACTGTCTGTTGTTGTTCATTTACTAAGCTGTGTCCCACTCTTTTGCAACCCCATAGACTGTAGCCTGCTAGGCTCCCCTGTCCATGGGGTCCTCCAGGCAAGAATACTGGAGTTGCCATTCCCTTCTCTAGGGAATCTTCCCGACCCACGGATCAAACCCAGGTCTCCTACATTGCAGGCAGATTCTTTACTATCTGAGCCACCAGGGAAACCCAGGATCCTCTATACTCCAATATAAAACAAATATTTTTTTTTAAATCTAGATTATCCTAATTTAAAAAAAAAAAAAGAGAGAGAGAGAGCCAAACAGCTCTTGTGAATGAAAGCCTTTCTTGCAGGGGACAGCAGAGGTTTCCAGGAAGTCAATGCTGGGTGAATTTTTTTTTAATTAATTTATTTTAATTGGAGAGTAATTACTTTACAACATTGTAGTGGTTTTGCCATACACTGACATGAATCAGCCATGGATGTACGTACATGTGTTCCCCATCCTGAACCCCCCTCCCANCCCCATCCCTCAGGGTCATCCCAGTGCACCAGCCTGAGTACCCTGTCTCATGCATCAAACCTGGACTGGAGATTTGTTTCACATATGATAATATACATGTTTCAATGCTATTCTCTCAAATCATCCCACCTCACCTTCTCCCACAGAGTCCAAAAGACTGTTCTTTACATCTGTGTCTCTTTTGCTATCTTGCATATAGAGTTAAAGAGGATCCTGGGTAATAAAAAAGAACTAGACCAAGAGGCAGGAATCGTGTATAGGACTGAGACTGGATGTAGTCACTTTGTAAATCCTGACCAGACCCCTGACTTCACTGTGACAAGCAAGCCTCTTAACCCTTCTGAGCCTTCATTAATCTCTTAAGGCTGTAAAAATTTCAAACAGGTGGTTTGAAATGACAGACATATGTTTATTCTCTCACTGTTCACGACCTAGATCAAGGTGCCCCAGAGTCCGTTCCTTCTTTGTCACCAGGGCGGAATCTGGCCTCTCCCCCTGCTTCTGGTGACCGCCTTCCTGGTGCACCACTCCATTCTCTGTCTCTGTCTTCATTTGATGATGTCCTTGTGTGTTTCTGTTTGCATCCCTCTTCTTATAAGAATAATATTCACTGAATTAGTGCCCACCCAACTTCTATGACCTCCTCTTAAGGCAATTACATTTGTAAATTCCCTATTTTCAAACATGGTCACATTTACAGGTTCCCAGGAGTGATGACTTGAATATCTTTTTTGGGGAAAAGATCACATTTCTACCCACCACAAAACTCATATGCCCATTCCCTACTTAACCTCATAGTATTTGCTATGAGGATCAATGAAATAAAATCATGACTGTATAGACCAGATCACATGGGTGTTCATATATCTGAACAATAACAATAATCTTCATAGTGTTAAGGTTCTGTATATACACAATAGAAATGTGGTGATTCTTTCATCATACAAAGATGTTTCAATCACCTGCAATGTGAAAAGCACTGTGTGCGGTGCTGAGGATCACAGAAAATAGAAGAGCCACCCTCATTGGAAAAGACCCTAATACTGGGAAAGATTGAAGGCAGGAGAAGTGGGTCATAGAGGATGAGATGATAGGATGGCATCACCAACTCAATGGACATGAGTTTGATCCAACTCCAGAAGACAGCGAAGGGCAAGGAAGCCTGGCATACTGCAGTCCATGGGGTCATAAAAAGTAGGACACGACTTAGTGACTGAATAACAGCAACACCTCCCCAAGAAGGAAGGGAAAGTACTAGGCCTATGCCCCTGGCTCTGGAGGATTCATCTCTATCAGGCTGGTGGGGAGAATTTGAGGATCCGCCCAGCCTAACCCAGATAAGAGATTCTCTTGAAGGCTGGAGGTGGGACCAACTCAGCCCTGAGATCCTGACTGGAATCCTGATATTGGCTGGAGTCAATGATATTGAAGGGGACAACAGAGAATGAGATGGTTGGATGGCATCACCGACTGGATAGACAAAGAGTTTGAGTAAGATCTGGGAGCTGGTGATGGACAGGGAAGCCTGGTGTCCTGCAGTCCATGGGGTCACAAAGAGTCGGACACAACTGAGTGACTGAACTGACCTGATCTCATTATCCTTAAAGCCTACTTCCAACCTCCCTCACCTCTGCTGTCCTGATCTGTCCTCCACCCTCTCTCCTCATGCCCCCAGAAGTGGGCTGTGAAGGCTTCACTGGTACTTTAGTCCTCATTTCCTCTCCACTGGAGCTCTGACATCACTGCCCCTCTTTCTCTCCTCCCCTTCAACCATCAGAGAAATAGGCAAACCCTCCTCCCCACCCACAGTCAACCGTCTTGATGGAGCTCTGATAGGAAGCACCTGCTCTGTTGTGGTCTGGGAGAAGACTCCTCTCCACTCCTCTCCAAATGTTGATGCTGATAGAGTCACAAACTAAATAAGACATTGGGCTAAAAGCCCTTGAGCCTTTCTGTGCATCAGGCATTTTGCAACTTCATGCAATTAAAAAATAATCTAAGTAATTTGCTCAAAGCAGATGGTGAATCCAGGTTCAACCTCCTCCCTTTTATCATCTGTAGACTCCAGACCAATACCCAGGTGGTGCCCGACAGGACAGTTCTGGAAAATACTACTGCCCAACTTTCCAAGTCTTAGTCTGAGGGGACACCCTTAAATATCATTCAGCCACCTTCCACCAGCTCCCCTGGACTTCCTAGGTGGCTCAGTGGTAAAGAACCCATTTGCCCACTTGCCAGTGCAGGAGATGCAAGAGATATGGGTTAAGTCCCTGGGTCAGATATTCCCTGGGGTAGAAAATGGCACCACACTCCAGTATTCTTGCCTGGAGAATCGCATGGACAGAGCAGCCTGACAGGCTACGATTCATGGTGCTGCGAAGAGTAGAAGTACATAGAACACAGACAGCATCTTCATTTTGACCGGGGGAAACTCTTGAAGTGAATTTCTTTTCACTGAAGTTCTAAAGGGTGGGGATTCCCATTGAGGAGATGAATGTCAAAGATGGCCCCTCAGCTGACCCAGAGTGGAGCTCTCCATTAGGGTCTTGTTAAAGGTCCTCTCAGCCTGAGATGGTTTTGCATTTTAAGTACTTGCGTAGAAAAGTAGATATCTTTCTTCAGGGTTCCATATCTGGGTTGACACCTGACATACCAATATCAATTAACCCTGTTTTTCCCAAATCTGAATCATACCCACCACCAGAACCATATGTCCTCAGATTGCAGAGTGAGCGAGTACTCACTTCTTGTACTACCTGGTTCCAGTAAAACAACTGCAATCAGCCATTTGCTCAAAGTCACTGTGTGTGTTAGTTGTGCAAGTTATATCCAAGTCTTGGTGACCCATGTACTGTAGACCACCTGGCTCCTCTGTCCATGGGATTCTCCAGGCAAGAATTTTCAAGTGAGTTGCCATTTTCTTCTCCAGGGGATCTTCTTGACCCAGAGATTGAACCCAGGTCTCTTGCATTGCAGGCAGATTCTTCACTGTCTGAGCCACCAGGGAAGCCCTCAAAGCCACTGGTCCACCCCCAGCTCATTGACTTTTAAATCAATGCAAATAGATGTCATTATCATTAGTGTTAATAAAGCACAGCTCCAAGCTACAGGGAGACAGAGTGGTATATCTGAAGCATCAAATGGCTGAGAGGGTTCTCAGTTCAGTTTAGTTCAGTTGCTCAGTCGAGTCCAAATCTTTGCAACCCCATGAATCGCAGCATGCCAGGCCTCCCTGTCCACCACCGACTCCCGGAGTTCACTCAGACTCACATCCATCGAGTCGGTGATGCCATCCAGCCATCTCATCTTCTGTCATCCCCTTCTCCTCCTGCCCCCAATCCCTCCCAGCATCAGAGTCTTCCCCGATGAGTCAACCCTTCCCATGAGGTGGCCAAAGTATTGGAGTTTCAGCTTTAGCATCAGTCCTTCCAATGAACACTCAAGACTGATATACTTTAGGATGGACTGATTGGATCTCTTTGCAGTCCAAGGACTCTCAAGAGTCTTCTCCAACACCACACTTCAAAAGCATCAATTCTTCAGCACTCAGCTTTCTTCACAGNACATCCATACATGACCACTGGAAAAAACATAGCATTGACTAGACAGACCTTTGTTGGCAAAGTAATGTCTCTGCTTTTGAATATGCTATCTAGGTTGGTCATAACTTTCCTTCCAAGGAGTAAGCATCTTTTAATTTCATGGCTGCAATCACCATCTGCAGTGATTTTGGAGCCCAAAAAAATACAGTCTGACACTGTTTTCACTGTTTCCCCATCTATTTGCCGTGAAGTAATGGGACCAGATGCCACGATCTTAGTTTTCTGAATGTTGAGCTCTAAGCCAACTTTTTCACTCTCCTCTTTCACTTTCATCAAGAGGCTTTTTAGTTCCTCTTCACTTTCTGCCATAAGGGTGGTGTCAGCTGCATATCTGAGGTGATTGAGATTTCTCCCAGCAATCTTGATTACAGCTTGTGCTTCTTCCAGTCCAGCGTTCCTCATGATGTACTCTGCATAGAAGTTAAATAAGCAGGGTGACAATATACAGCCTTGACATACTCCTTTTCCTATTTGGAACCAGTCTGTTGTTCCATGTCCAGTTCTAACTGTTGCTTCCTGACCTTCATATGTGTTTCTCAAGAGGCAGGTCAGGTGGACTGGTATTCCCATCTCTTTCAGAATTTCCCACAGTTTATTGTGATCCACATAATCAAAGGCTTTGGCATAGTCAATAAAGCAGAAATAGATGTTTTTCTGGAACTCTCTTCCATTTTCCATGATCCAACAGATGTTGGCAATTTGATCTCTGGTTCCTCTGCCTTTTCTAAAACCAGCTTGAACATCTGGAAGTTCACAGTTCACGTATTGCTGAAGCCTGGCTTGGAAATTTTGAGCATTACTTTACTAGCGTGTGAGATGAGTGCAGTTGTGCGGTAGTTTGAGCATTCGTTGGCATCGCCTTTCATTGGGATTCTTTGAGAGAGTTCAAGTTCTGGCAAATTTAAGCAGACAGTGATGCCAGGCAAATTTCTCACCTTGCTGACTCCAGTGTTCTCATCTGTAAGATGGAAGTTCATAGCTACCTTATGAAATAAATAAAATACTGTGTACAGACCTTGGACCACAGAACTCAACAGAGATGGTCTATGCCAATATTACAATAATATGTAGTCTGACCTAGGTCAGAAGCATCTGATTTGAGCTTTTGGTCAGTTGGCTCCCTCGTGTATTTAACCTCACTATACTGAGTTCATGGAGGTTTCTATATCAAATGGTGTCATCAAAAAAAATTTTCTCCAACCAGTCATCAAAAAGGAATTTGAACCTGCTGATTGGGGAACTACTTGCATGGCCCCCAGTCAGAAAGACCAAGAAGACCAAAGAGAGCACACAGATGGACTTGGCATCACCCTGCAGGCATAGCTTCCTTCTACAAACCATAATGCATGCCACAAAAATACAATCAAATTCCAAATGTATGGGCAACTTTTTCCCCCAGTATAATTGTCATTGAAACAAGTTACCTAATAAGGGGTTATTTGAAAAGCCTTCTCTAGTAGAGATGAACATCTTGTTGTTGTTAACCACACCTCCACAGTCTGGAAACATTGGCCAGCTGCTGACTGTGTAAGGAGCAAAGACAGGAAGAATGAAATCCCTGTCTCACAATCCTATCTATGTGTTCACTCTGAGCCATAGAATCTTCTAGATGGTCCCTTGGGTCACCTAGGTAAAGAGACAGTGGTGATTTTAAGAAATAAACTCTGGAGGGTTGCCATGCTCTCCTCCAGGGGATCTTCCCAACCCAGGGATTGAACCTTCATCTCTTATGTCTCCTGCATTGGCAGACAGGTTCTTTACCACTGGTGCCACCTGGAAAGCCAATTAAAAATAAACTTTGAAGAAAAAAACATAATTTCCATACCTTTCTGCAACACAAATCCATTTCTCCAAAATACCCTCCCTCCTGGTAAGTGTCTTCACTTAGGAATGGTTTGTTGTTCATATTACTGCAGTGATTGCTTTTTTGTTTGGAATTTGAGGACAAGGTTAAGTTTCACTTTTGAAATGAACAAAAGTAAGGCACACACATTGCCCGGGGAAGGGGCAGCATTTTGGAGTTAGAAGTGACTTGAGATGCAGGGCCCCCTGGGAATTTACAGACACGCTGGAGGAGGATTTCAGTCCTGCCAGCCCTTCCTGGCCCTCACGGATCAGAGGGCCAGGACCGACAGCCAGGATGTCATGACAGGGTGAATCATGCCCCAAGGAGCATAAGAGAGGCACAGTCAGGGATGTTTGCCTCCTTTGCCAACAGAGAAACTTCAGTCTATCAAAGGATGCTCACTTGTGAGAAACACATACCCACCAGCCACCTCTGAACAAAACTGTGAAGGATGCAGTGTCCACCCCCTCCTTGACTAACCTCAGAAGCTCCTTCCATGAATCACCCCGGGAATCACTACCACCCCAGGCCCCTTTCCAGTCCTTCAGTTCAACTCCATGTACCTTTGACACACAGGCAACTTTATAGTCCTTCTCAGGGGCTCTAAACAGAATCACAAACAAAAGACCACAGCTTTAGCTGTGGGTGGGAAGAAGAAAGCCAAACAAGGAAACAGCCCACAAGTGCCCCAAGGCACTTCATTTCACAGGGCTTGTGAAAACAAGGACTGTGTGTGTCTGCACACCCGGGCCCGGCAGACCTCACCCCAGCCCACCCCTACTCACACACACAGATACTGACACACAAACTACAAAAATAAGAGAGGAGGGAGAATAAAAGAAACAGCACAGAATCAACAGACCTCCAGCCCTGGAAGGGACTGGAGAGAGAAGCATGTGAAGGATGCCCTTTTTGAGAATGAAAAACAAGGGATGACCCACCACCATGAGTCACGGGTGCAGCTCAGTTTCTCTGAATGCTGTCACTTCTTATTTTAGGAGAGGTGATGGATATGCAAGAAATTATAAGTTAAACATCAGCAGGCTTGTAGTTGGAGAAGGCAATGGCACCCCACTCCAGTACTCTTGCCTGGAAAATCCCATGGATGGAGCAGCCTGGTTGGGCTGCAGTCCATGGGGTCGTTGAAGGCTGGACACGACTGAGCAACTTCACTTTCACTTTACACTTTCATCCATCGGAGAAGGAAATGGCAACCCACTCCAGTGTTCTTGCCTGGAGAATCCCAGGGACGGGGGAGCCTGGTGGGCTGCCGTCTATGGGGTCTCACAGAGTCAGACACAACTGAAGTGACTTAGCAGTAGCAGTAGCAGCAAGCTTGTAGTTTGGAAAAATTAAAATTCATCCTTCATCTTGGTAGCCAGAGGGAGGAAAAAAATTGCCTTGATTTAACTCCAAATGGTGCCTCTTACTCACTTTGAGATTTTGGGTACCTTTTCACTGCCTCTGTGTGGTCCCGCATAAAATAGAATTAGCATCACCATCTCCCAGAATTAGGTGACCATTATTCCAGAGAGTTCAGGTAAGTTCCTGAAACAGAGTAATTAGTAATAAAACTAACAACAGTAAAAATGAACATAGAAGTAACAATGTCCACTGCTTAGAGACTAATTAGCTTTAACTTTTTTAAAAGGGAGTTAGGCAGAGGGACTCTGGGGCTAGATTTCAGAGAAACAATACAAGCAGTGCTTTATAAACCAGATGGTGTGAGTTCTGATGCCCAGAACTGCCATTTCCTGTTGATACTGGGAAAATTAAAACTTTCTGTGCCTCAGTTTTTAGATTTTTAAGTGGTATAGATAGAGTTGTACTGGAGCTGTGTGTTAAACGTGTTCACATGAAACACTCAGAAGAGTACCTGGAATATTATAACTGTTACATGAGTATTAACTGTTACACACTTAGAATGATTCATTTTTAATCCAACCTGGACTCCAAAGGGCTTTATAGAGATAAGCATGATATTCAGATGTTCTTCAGAGTTTCTGTCTATAAATGAGATTGTTGAACGTATTACCATTTTATTTCTCTGAGGTATGGTTTTCCATTCACTAATTCAGAGGAAAAACAGTGTAAAAATGTAGTTCCTCGTAAGACAGTCTTCTGACTTTGGAAATTGTAGATAAAACTCCATGCTATGGTCTTATTGTCTGTGTCCTCCCCAGACTCACATGTTCTAATGCCCAATGGGATAGTATTTGGAGGTGATATCCTTCGTAGGTGTTTAGGTCATGAGTGTGGAGCCATCGTGAATGGAGCTAGTGACCTTGTAAAGCAGCCAGTCTATGATACTTCATTACAGCAACCTGAAAGGACTAAGACACTCAAAGTATTGAGGTATCTAATCACATAAATATAACCTCATATTTATTCAATAAATTTTATTAACTTCAGAAACTAAGATCATGGCATCTGGTCCCATCACTTCATGATGAATACATGGGGGAACAATGAAAACAGTGATAGACTTTATTTTTGGGGACTCCAAAATCACTGTAGATGGTGACTGTAGCCATGAAATTAAAAGATGCTTGCTCCTTGGAAGAAAAGCTATGACCAACCTAGACACAATATTAAAAAGCAGAGACATTACTTTGCCAACAAAGTTCTGTCTAGTCAAAGCTATGGTTTTTCCAGTGGTCATGTATGGATATGAGAGTTGGACCATAAAGAAAACTGAGTGCCAAAGAATTGATGCTTTTGAACTGTGGTGTTGGAGAAGACTCTTGAGAGTCCTTTGGACTGCTAGGAGATCCAACCAGTCAATCCTAAAGGAAATCAGTCCTGGGCGTTCATTGGAAGGACGGATGCTGAAGCTGAAACTCCAATACTTTGGCCACCTGACGCGAAGAGCTGACTCACTGGAAAAGACCCTGATGCTGGGAAAGATTGAAGGTGAGAGGAGAAGGGGACAG
>SJYQ01096441.1:491576-507334 GCA_006410935.1 Redunca redunca | reverse complement strand
TGCCCTCTTGCAACACCTACCATCTTGGGTTTCTCTTACCTTAGACGTGGGGTATCTCTTCATGGCTGCTCCAGCAAAGCGCAACTGCTGCTCCTTACCTTGGACGAGGGGTATCTCCTCACCACCGCCCCTCCCTACCTTAAACGTAGAATAGCCTTATTGCCAAATTCAGACTTAACTTGAAGAAAGTGAGAAAAACCACTAGACCATTCAGGTATGACCTAAATCAAATCCCTTAGATTATCCAGTGGAAGTGAGAAATAGATTTAAGGGACTAGATCTGATAGAGTGCTTGATGAACTATGGACGGAGGTTTGTGACATTGTACAGGAGACAGGGAGCAAGACCATCTCCAAGAAAAAGGAAAAAAAATAAAATTCAGAACACAGGACATTATCCAATAAGGGCACAGCAGTCATATACAACTAAGTTTAAATTTCAGGTTTTTTTTGTTTTTTTTTTTTTAACAGAATTGAATCCAGGATATTAGGGAAGAAATCAAAGTCTCCTCTGTTTGAACAGTTCACCCAAGTTCTAAGGTGATAAAGCCTTGCTGGATGAAACTACCTGGATGGGATCATTTTGACATCCCCTCTATCTATAACCTTGGGCAAGTCACTTGACTTCTCTGAGCTACTAATTCTTTGTATTTCTGAACCAAAAAAAAATAGTGTCTCTCAGGAGTGTGAAGTGGGCCCTTCAAATGTCATGTCTTATCCTCCCCAAAGAGAACAAATCAAAACAAAAAAAACCCTCTTTTTTCCGCACCTGGCATTTAGGCCAAAAACAATCATTTCCCCCAGCTCTGCCCCCTCCCCGTTGGTAAAGTTGAGTACACAAGCACATGTGCTTTGGCAAGGCAGAGTGTTTTTTCAGCTGAAATGGTGGTGGTTCAATTAGCTTAGCAGTTTGCAAAGAAGATTCATTCAAAACACTGAAAAGCAAACATTGGCAAAATGGAAAGTTATTTCCTAGCTTGCTTCAAAGATATTTTAAACACCAAAGCCCAACAGAAAAAGAGCTAGAAGACAGTTCCTTGGTCCAACTGAAGTAGAAGTAGCCTCAGATTAAATGAATTCATACAGAAACAAGAATATTTCACACTTGGATTGTGAGGTTGCAGGTTCCTGTGTGGGCTTCCCTGGTGGCTAAGACAGTAAAGAATCCACCTGCAATGTGTGAAACTTAGGTTTGATCTTCCCTGGGTTGGGAAGATCCCCACCAAGATGTAGGGTGCTGGGTCCAGGCATTCCCTCATCATTTCTTATTCTTCTATTTAATATTTATCTTTTCCTTCCTTTCTTTATATTAAATGGCTTATTTTAGTTATTCCCCCCTTGTGACATGAAAGCCAGCTGGGGGCAGAATTGTTGTTGTTGTTGTTTTTCAGTCACTAAATTGTGTCTGACTCTTTGAGAGCCCATTGACTGGAGCACACCAGGCTCCTCTGTCCTCCACTGTCTTCTGGAGTTTGCTCAGATTCAGGTTCATTGAGTTAGTGATGCTATTTAACCATCTCATCCTCTGCCACCCCTTTCTCCTTTTGCCTTTGATCTTACACTCCAAATCAAAGAGAGTAATTGGCAGATGGGCAGGTGATCAGAAAGAAAGCAGAAATTCCAGGCCTTTGAGTACAATTCCAAATGCAACCAAACTCAGCCACTTGGGATAGCTGGGCTGGAGTCACAGACGCTGGGTTTTTACTGTAACTTCACCAAGGAATACCTATCCCCTCTGTGCCTTGGTTTTTCACCTTCAAAATGAGAAGCATGTCTTCTAGCTCAGAAACTATGGTCAGAATTGATGTCAGGGTGACATGTTAAAAGTTGAACACTAGAGGGACTTCCCTGGCAATCCAGGGGTTAGGCTTTACCTTCCAGTGGAGGGAGGGCAGGCTTGATCCCTGGTGGGGGAAGTAAGACCCCACATGCCTCGTGATCAAAAAACCTAAACGTAAAGAACAGAAGCAATATTGTAACAGATTCAATAAAGACTTTAAAAATAGTCCACATCAAAATAATCTTTTAAAAGTAGTTGAACACTTGACTATAACTGGCTTTCCTTTCTCTCCAAAAGTCATGTGATGGACACAGAAGGCAAAAGGAGTCAATGACAAAAGGTAAAGTCAAAGGGACACCTCCTGAACATCTCATCTGTGTAGACCCTTCCATGCACGCAATCTAACTAGATGCCTGGGCTCACTCTTGGGTGCCTGCAATGGCCACACTTGTGCTTGTATGACCTGAGAATGAGTGTCTCACTAAATGCTGCCTGTCATCTCCCTGCAAGCCTCCTCTCAGCCAACTCCCATTCTGCATGCTCCTTAATAGTGGAAACAGGAAGTCCTGTTGAGAAAGGGAACATTTGCATTTCTATGGATGAGAATACTCATGACAGTCTTATAATCCGTTTGTAATTATAGCACTGATCATGTGTTATTCCTTGATTTTTAGACTAAACTCACATAGGACAGGAACTGGGCCTCTTAGAAGCATTAGCTCTAACACGATGGCTCATTGGTCCTCAAGAAATGCCCTTTAAATAAAACAGCTCAGAGGGTTGGGAAGATAACCTATCCTGTTACATGGCTACTAAGGGCATGGTCTGGGATTTACATTTACTTGCCCAGTTTAGGCAGACAAGACCATTCTAGAATTCAATTGGCCTAGCATCAGAAGAGTCAGATTCTGATCCTATTGCTACGTCCTAGTTTTTGTATCCAGAAAAGAAAGCAAAAGTGAAAGTCGCTCAGTCGTGTCTGACTCTTTGAGACGCCATGGACTGTACAGTCCAAGGAACTCTCCAGACCAGAATAGTGGAGAGGGTAGCCTTTCCCTTCTCCAGCGGATCTTCCCCAACCCAGGAATGGAACCCAGGTCTCCCACACTGCAGGCAGATTCTTTGCCAACTGAGCCACCAGGGAAGCCCATAAACCAGGAAGCTAGTGCATCCAGAAAATGGGAAACTAATTCCTGTCCTGCTATTCCCAAGGTTCTTTACTATTAGTGGTGAATGTATCCAAGGGCTTCCCAGGTAGCTCAGTGGGTAAAAAAACCCACCTGCCAATTCGGGAGACATAAGAGACTCAGGTCTGATCCATGGGTTGGGAAGATCCCCTGGAGGAGGGCATGGCAACCCACTCCAGTATTCCTGCCTGGAGAATCCCATGGACAGAGAGGAGCCTGGCGGGCTACAGTCCGTAGAGTCACCAAAAGTTGGACAACAATGAAGCAGCTGAGCACACATACACACACACAGCCAAGGTCAGTGGTTCTTATCAGAGATACACTGAGGACAAGAGGAGGAATTTAGGAAAGGTACCAAAAAGGCTGATGGAACTAAACCAGTTTATTTTGTGCGATATCCAGACTCTTGAACCCTGCCTCCTGCATCTCTCACAAGAGCCTTCCAGACGGCACTGCATGAAGGGAGACAGGGAGCCAGAGCTGCCCTGCCAGAAATCCAGTCCAGGAGCCAAAGTCACTTTCTTCTCTGCATACAATCTCCTTGCTTGTGCCTTGTTTTCCAGAGCTGTGTGTTACACCAGCACACAGCGAGATGCAATTAAAATGTGTGTCATGAAGCGTAAGTATCTCTACACTCTAATTACAGGTTAATAGAATGGACCCAGAAAGATCACCTAATTAATCTTGGAAGGAGACGTGTATGTTTAACGATCTTTCAATAAAGGTGCTATGCTCCCTCCAAGAAGATTGTATTGTAAAGGAGCTTAAATTCGGGAAAGGAAATTCGTTTCTGAATGAATGAATACGTACCATCAACATCAAACTCATCAAATATTAGAGTCCATCATTTTTATGGTCAATTCCTGTTTGTGAGCGCTACTGATATTGTGAAAGTCTTTAATCTCCCCAATTCGAAATACACATGTTTTACATTTGAAACATTCATTCAGAACATAATTATTCAAATTATTCATAATTGCAATTATGGCCAGGAAGCAATAATTAGATGTGTCAACATCACCTGAATCCTGGTGGTGACTCTCCTGATCTGTTCTAATCATTTCCTAAATAATGTCTTTTGCTCAGATTTCTCCCAGTTGTAAGGCAAAGGCAGTGAACATTTTGGCCTGGTGATAAATGTTGTTGTTCGGTAGCTAAGTTATGTCTGACCCTTTGTGACGTCATGGACTGCAGCATTCCAGAATTCCCTGTCCTTCACCATCTCCTAGAGTTTGCCCAAACTCACATCCTCTGATTTGGTGATGCCATCCAACATCTCATCCTCTGTCATCCCCTTCTCCTCTTGCCCTCAATCTTTCCCAGCATCAGGGTCTTTTCCAGTGAGTCAGCTCTTCGCATCAGGTGGCCAAAGTATTGGTGCTTCAGCTTCAACATCAGTCCTTCCAATGAACACCCAGGTCTGATCTCCTTTAGAATGGACTGGTTGGATCTCCCTGAAATCCAAGGGACTCTCAAGAGTCTTCTCCAACACCACAGTTCTTCAGTGCTCAGCTTTCTTTATGGTTCAACTCTCACATCTGTACCTGACTACTGGAGAAAGCATGGCTTTGACTAGATGGACCTTTGTCAGCAAAGTGATGTCTCTACTTTTTAATATGCTGTCTAGGTTGGTCATAGCTTTTCTCCCAAGGAGCAAGCATCTTTTAATTTCATGGCTACGGTCACCATCTAAAGTGATTTTGGAGCCCAAAAAATTAAAAGCTGTTACTATTTTCACTTTTTCCCCATCCTTTTGCTATGAAGTGATGGGACCCGATGCCATAATCTCCGGTTTTTTGAATGTTAAGTTTTAAGCCAGCTTTTTCACTCTCCTCTTTCACCTTCATCAAGAAGTTCTTTAGTTTCTCTTTGTTTTTTTCCTGACTTAACAATGCAGATGGTTCTCTCTGCATAAAGAGTGAGCTCAAATTCCTCATATGGTCTTCAAGATGCGTGGAAGGTCTTTCTTATTTACTTATTTATTTATTATTTTAATATAAATTTATTTATTTTAATTGGAGGTTAATTACTTTACAGTATTGTATTGGTTTTGCCATACATCAACATGAATCTGCCACTTGACCACATCCTCTCCCATCGTGTCTCTCTTACTCTCAACTCACAGGCAGAGTGTTTCTCAAACCATAGATTCATGTGCCACTTGCATCAGAGTCACTGAGCCATGTGATAAAGAAGTGAATCTTGGCCTCTGAGCCAGACAGGCTAAATCTGAACCCCTGAAGGGAAACCCCTGAAATGCTTTGTAATGAATCCCAGGTAGCTCTGTTGCACTAAAGGGTGAAAATCATGCTGTAGGGGTACAGAGCATTCAGCTAGATTCTGAACACTCCATTCTGTTTCCATCCCTATAAATCTGCTCACACTGACTTCTCTATCAAGATGCCCCTTGTCCTCTTTTTTCTCTTCTCTTCCCTTCCCTCCCTTCCGTCCCTTCCCCTCCTCACCCCTCCCTTTCATCCCCNCCCCTCCCCTCCTCTTCTCTTCTCCCCTCTCCTTTCCTCTCCTCTCCTCTCTTCTCTTCTCTGGGACTTTCTGTCAGGTTCCAAGTCCACTCAAACATCACATCTTTGGAGAAGATTTTCTACTTCCTTCCTTTCAATGCTCACATGAGTCTCTTTCCTTTTGAGCTCCTCACCCTTTGCCCTCTGCTTCTGTTTATACCATCCAGTGTGTTTTATTGAAAAGGTTCACTTTCTTCGCCCTATCTTCAACTTCTTGCAGAGAAAGTACTTGTGTTAAGATTTTCGGCTTGGAGCATGGGTACTCATACTTTTGCATTCATAGGGTATCGGTATTCCTCAAAATAAGGGTGATAATGATGTAAATGTGAGGTGGAACTAAAGAGAGAGTGGACTGAAATGCGGCTCTGCCACCGTTTTGTGGGGAGCAAACTATGTAAGCCTCAGTTTCCTTATATGAATTGGATTCATTTAACCTACTTGTGGTAGATTTGTTTTATTGATAGCTATAATTTTTCATCCTCCAAGTAGCCATACCCTTCGCCTGCAACTATGAAGTTCCTTACTAAAGAAGTATAATCTGTTCCCCTACCCTGTGAATTTGGACAGGGTCTAGTGACCAGATTTGACCAACAAAATGTGAGAAAATACAATCCACATGGAGGCTTGAAAAAGCACTAGCGCATATCTGCACGTGCTCCTCTTGCTCTTCAGCCGCCGTGAGGGCATCTGGATGTAAGCCTGCTGGAGGGCAAGCATGCGGAGCAGAGGCACCGTAACCAAAGCCAGCGACCAGCTGACCCACGGATCTCAGCAAACTAGCAAGATCAGAAGAACTGTACTGTCTTCTCTCATTTGACCCAGATATGTGGGCAATAATAACCTAACATTTTCTTGTGGGTTTTGTAGCTTTCTGTTTCGCAGCATTGTTGATGTCATCGATAAGCGAAACATAAAACCGCTCAGTTGTTGTAAAGATAAACAGGTTGCATGGGAACATGTTTAGCTCAACAGCTGGTATCCTTCAAGCTCTCTATAATGTTGTTGTTGCAACTATTGATGTTTTCCATAGAGGCATCTTTAGGAGTCTGCCTCAGCCTCAGTCCCTTTCTCATTGGTTCTACTCCTTCCTCTCGGCCCACAGCATGGAACTGACCCCCAATTTTTAGTAAATTATGATCAAAGGAGCAGGAGGCTACCTGTAAACTCCCAACTTGGAACTCTAGCAGAGCTTTCAAGTCAACAGGTTCTGCAGATCATCTACTGTTCATGAAAAGACTCAACATTAATTCAAAGAATGTTATTGAGCCAGTGTTATCTTGTAACATGCATATGTGCTCAGTTGCTTCAATTGTGTCTGACTCTGCAATGCTGTGGACTGCGGCCTGCCAGGCTCTTCTGTCCATGGGATTCTCCAGGCAAGAATGCTGGGGTGGGTTGCCATGCCCTCTTCCGGGGGATCTTTCTGACCCAGGGATTAAGCTCATGTCTCCTGCAACTCCTGCATGGCAGGCAGATTCTTTACCTACTGAGCCACCTGGGAAGCCCATGTTGTAACATATTGTGTGTATAAAGGCAAACGAGACAGAGTCCCTGCTTTCTTGGAACAAAGAGAATTTTGATATACCAGTGACTCCCCTTAGTCGTTCACTTCTTAATTTATTCATTAATTCACTTAACATTAGTGAACACCAATTAGTACTAGAATTGCAATAGGACACACTTACCATTTTTTGAAATTGAATGAATTCCTAAATTTTATATAAAATGTCCAGATTTTGAAATGTTGAACCAAACTTGAAAAAAATCTTCTAGCTTTGTGTGGGTCCAACAAACAAAAATTATCAAGTGTCATTGTTTGAGATACTGCTTTGTAATACTCATTGAAATTATCTGTATGCATTTTATCTCCCCTTTTAAATTGTTAATTCACTTGAGAGGGGATCAGTGAGTCCATCGTGCTGTCTCCCAGGTGTTAAGCACTGCGCTTGCAACTAAGAGATGCCTGTGGATCTTCACAAAATGGCTGGTAAAACACAGTCTCTGTAGTCAAGGAATTACAAAGTGATCACAGAGACAAGACAGGTAAGACATGTTCACAAATAACTACTACATGTTAATATCTATTGTGAAGGCAATGACAATAATTACTGCCATTTATTGAGCCCCTACTATGTACTAGGGCTTGCTCTAAGTCTGGGGATATGTTCCTAATTTAAATGTCACAGAACCTCTGCAAAAAGTTGAAATTCAAATGCACTTGTGTTCTGAGGCCACTTGTCCTGAAATTTCAAGTATAAAATGGCTTATACCTCACTACCCATAAAGTAGTTAACCCACTGTCTACCACCAGAGATCCAAAAATTTCACTTCCTGTTCAATTCATGCTCCTGTTTTCTCCCTCTGCTAGCTTCTAGCTCACACTTGTGTCTCATTTCCCACAGTTGATTTATCCTTATAATAAGCTGTTTCTTATAATAAGCTGTTATCAACTATCAAGACAGCCTCTTCCTTCTTTAGTTCTCCAAAGTGATCATAAAATAAATACTTTTCAGAGATTGCTAAAGATTTGAGATTAACAAGTAAGGATTTAACTGAACACAACTTAGAATGAGTTTCCTAATATATACATATATATATATATATAATATTTAAATATAAACATTTTCAAATATATTATATATCTGTACATACTTTACTGAAAGTCTCTTTGCCTGAGAAATATTGGAGAAATCTCATAGCCTTCTTTTCATTCTTGGTAACTTTCTATCAAACTGCACAGGCCCCCCTCTCTTAGAACCATCTCAAATATCTTGAGCTCTGCTCCATATACAACATTTCCACAACTACTTCCAGCTTCCTTAACTGCCTTCAGGAACTGCTAATTCATATCAAGTCCTTAGCAGAAAAAAGCACGTGTGATGGTTAATTTTATGTGTCATCTTGTCTGGACTATGGCACCTACTTCTTTGGTCAAGCAGCACACTATAAGAGAGTTTTTAAGAGGGGACTAACAGTCAATCCTAGAGAAGATCAACCCTGAATATTCATTAGAAGGACTGATGCTAAAGCTGAAGGTCCAGTATTTTGGCCACTTGATATGAAGAGCCAACTCATTGGAAAAGACCCTGATGCTGGGAAAGAGTGAAGGCAGGAGGAGAAGTGAGTGACAGAGGATGAGATGGGTGGATGGCATCATCAACACAATGTACACAAGTCTGAGCAAACTCTGGGAGGTAGTGAAAGATGGGGAGGCCTGACATGCTGCAGTCCATGAACTTGCAAAGACTTAGGGACTGAATAACAACAACAACAGCATTTAATTCAATAGATAATCCTCCACTCGTGTGGGCCTCTACAAATCAGTTGAAAGCCCTAAAGAGAAAAGCTTGATGGCCCCAGTGAGGAAGGATGGCTCCAGACTTGTCTTTGGACTCAAGACTGCAACATCAACTCTTGGTACAATTTTCAGGCTGCCTCAGTGACGATTTCAGACTTGCAAATCCAATAACTGCATGAGCCATTTTTCTGTGTCCTATTACTTTTTGTTCCTCTGGAACCTTGACTATTTTGTCTTTGCTCTTGGCATTTCTCTGAGGATGAGAAGGTCATCACATTTTGCACCCAATTAGATTTATCAAGACATATTGACAAATATAGCCAAATCACCCTAAAGATGCTTTTTGAATCCCTAAGAGATCAGAACAAAGTGTAGGCAGATGGCTGTTGAAGAGCATTTTCCCTCTTAAATAGAGTTTAGCTTTGTTTTTGTTCGCTGAGTTATAAAGTAGAAAAAATGAAACTCTGAGGGTTGAGATCATTCCCCCTGAGCTATTCTGGACTTATCAACTTCAAAGTTCATGTCCTTCCACCACACATCACTGCCCCAGTGATGACAAAGGAACTAAGAAAGAGAAAATATTTTGCATCTAGAAAAAGCTTTACTGAGAGATGCAGGCTCTCAGACCCGGAAGGATGAGTTTTCCATTCCAAGGATGATAGGCAGGATGCTGGCAAGAAGAAAGGCAAGGAAGAGGAGACGTAAAGGTTGACTCAGATAAACAGAAGATAAAAGTATCTGTCTGCAATACAGAGTTCACTCTGAGAATACCATTAGAATAATTTAGACAGCCAGAGTGGGCATGACCAGGGAAGGACATGAATGCCAGCCCAATAACTATGGTTTAAAAAAAAAAAAAAACTAGCACAGGTAGTATAGTATTCAAATCTTAAGTGCCCTGTGTATAGCCCTGTGTATAGTGTCACAGGTCGTCTAACTCTGAAACTACCTAGAAGAAAGGACATGAAGAGCCCTAATTGCCTAGAAATCAAGACGATGACAAAGACATAATTCATAATTTGCAACCCCTCTCGCATATTAAGTAACCTGCAAAGCATATCAACTTGAAGGTCATTTTTAGAATGTGAAAGGCACTTTGCAAAGTTAAACTGTTTTTCTATCAAGCTTCCAAAAACTCTGTGCAGATGTATTATGAAGCATCTATAAAGATGCTACTGATGAGGATGTGTCTATAGTAGGTGAGATTACAAGGGACTCTGCTCACCTGAAATTGCTCCCTCCTGCAAGATGCTACCCAAAACCCCAGTGTGTGTGTGCTTAGTTGCTCAACTTTGTTCGACTCTTTGCAACCCCATAGACTGCAGGCTGTAATTCCTCTGTCTATGGAATTTTCCAGGCAAAAATACTCGAATGGGTTGCCATTTCCTCCTCCGGGGATCTTGCTTACCCAGGGATCAAATCCAGGTGTCCTACATTGGCAGGTGCATTCTTTACCACTGAGCCACCTGGGAATCCCCAAAATCCCAGATTTGAAGTTACCTTCCTAAACTTGAGTCTTTGGTCCTTGAGAGATGTCCTCCTATGCTTAGAGTTCTTTATGCCTTCTCATCTCCCTTGAAAGATGAGACAAATGAATCAGACAGTAATCAGAGTGTACAGCGTCTTCCAGGTGATGGAAAAGGCATTGTTTGTCTCCATCCTGACATTTTCCCTCGAATTCTCTGTCCTTAAGCTTGGCCATCATGTTGCCACGCATGTACTCTGCTTCCTCCCCTTCACCCCACTAAATTTTTCACAGGTTGATCCTTCTGCCTGAAAGGCTTTCCTTCTAGTCTTCTTTCCCATTTATTTCCTACTCATCATCGATTAAAAGGCTGCTTTTACAGGAAAGCCCTTCATGGTGGTTGGACCTCGGTTAGCCTGCTGGATTGCACTCTCATGAACCTGCATAGGTAATCTCTCATCTCTAGCATCCCTCAGGGCCTTCATGCACACCTGTCTCCATCTGATTTTTTATTCTTCCTTCAGCACCAGAATGTTACCTGACACCTGCTGCCTCCCAACCCCACTGACACCCCACACTGACTGTTCTGACTGCTTTGCCTTTGATTCCATCACTTTGAATCACTTATATACTGTGGGAGCCAGATGTCTTAGTTTGTCCATGCAGTTATAACCAAATACCATAGACCAGGTGGCTTACAAACAACAGAAATCTATTTCTCACAGTTCTCAGTTCAGTTCAGTTCAGTTCAGTCACTCAGTCATGTCTGACTCTTTGCAGCCCCGTGAATTGCAGCATGCCAGGCCTCCCTGTCCATCACCATCTCCCGGAGTTCACTCAGACTCATGTCCATCAAGTCAGTGATGCCATCCAGTCATCTCATCCTCTGTCGTTCCCTTCTCCTCCTGCCCCCAACCCCTCCCAGTATCAAAGTCTTTTCCAATGAGTCAACTCTTCTCATCAGGTGGCCAAAGTACTGGAGTTTCAGCTTTAGCATCATTCCTTCATAAGAAATCCCAGGGTTGATCTCCTTCAGAATGGACTGGTTGGATCTCCTTGCAGTCCAAGGGACTCCTTCTAGAGGCTGGGAAATCCAAGATCAATGCCCTAGAAGATTAGATGTCTGGTGAGAGCCTCCTCCGGGATTGCAGACTCCATCCCTGTGCCTTCACTTAGCAGGAGGAGCGAGAAGCTTTGTGACGTCTCTTATATAAGGATGTGAATCCCATTCATGAGATTTCCATCCTCATGACCTCATGACTTCCCAAAGGCCCCATCTCCAGATACCTCTGAGTTGGGGGAACGAATTGCAGCATATGAATTTGAGAAGACAAATATTCAATCTAAAACAACAGAATAATGACATCCCCAAAGATGTGCTCACACCAATCCCCAGAACCTTTGAATCTGTTATCTCATGTGGTGAAAAGGACTATACAGATGTGATTACTTTAAAGATCTTGAGACAGATAATTCTGGATGTTCTCAGGGGCTTCCCTGGTGGCTCAGACAGTAAAGAGTCTGCTTGCAATGCAGGAGACATGGATTTGAACACTGGGTTGGGAAGATCCCTGGAGAAGTTCATGGCTACCCACTCCAGTATTCTTGCCTGGAGAATTCTATGGACAGAGGATGTTCTCAGAGGGTACAATGTAATTGCCCACCATGTGAAAGAAGGAAAAGAAGGAAGCAAATGACACATAGTCAGAAAAAGTCATGTGACAATGGAAGTAGAGGTTGGAATAATGTCCTTTGAACTTGGAAGAAGAGACACAAGCCAGAGAATGAGGGCAGCCTCTGGATACTGGACGAGGCAAGGAAACAGGTTCCCCACTAGAGCCTCCAAAGAAACATCCTTTAATTTTAACTCAGTGAGACCACATTGCATTTCTACCCTCCAGAATGGTAAGATAATAATCTTGTGTTGTTTCAAGTCACACAGTGTGGGATAATTCGTTGCAACAGCAAGGAGAAACTAAGACACAGCCTTGTGTCATTGTAATATAGCTTTCTTTCCCCATCCTAAGGCTAGTCTTCTCTCAGAAAGGGAGCTTTCCTTCATCACTTTTGTCGTCTCAGTTCATGTCACAATGTAAACACAAGAAATACGTTATTGTTTGGCATTTTAATATTTGGATTATAAATAATTTAATAATATTGGAATCATTTATTTACTTATGGCTACACTGGGTCTTCATTGCTGTGTACGTGCTTTCTCTAGTTGTGGCAAGCAAGGGTCACTCTCTGATTGCCCTGCATGGACTTCTCATCATATTGTCTTCTCTTCCTGGGCAGCACAGGCTCTAGGGCACTTGAGCTTCAGTAGTTGCAACACGTGGGCCCAGAAGTTGCATCACACGGGCTCTAGAGCCTGCACAGGCTTCATTAGTCATGGTGCATGGGTTTAGTTGGCCTGTAGCATGTGGAATCTTCCCAGACCAGGAATCAAACCTTTATTCTTCTATATTGGCAGAAGATGCTTAACCACTGGACTACCAAGGAGTCCATGAAACACATTTTTGTTTTATTTTAACTAAATTAAGACATAATGAATGAATCAGTCTTCTGAATTTACTCTAATGGGCTTTTTTGTTGTTTTGCTCAACTCTTTAAACATACTGAATATTTTATTAAAATATAACTTGCAAAAGAGAGAAGTACGCATAGCATCCGGTAGACAGCTCGATGGATTTTTACAAAGTGAATGTCTCTGACTAATCAATATCTAGTTCAAGAAACAATATCAACAGTGCCTCCAGAGATCCTTGCCTGCCTCTTTGGCTCAATACCCACACCCCATTGCTGTTCCACAAAGTGCTAATTTTGCCAATAAGTGAGAATTCAAATGTTTAAAAAATATCTACAGTAAAAAAAAAAGTTTTTTTGACCTTGTTCTATGCTGATTCTCCCCAGAGGCATCCATTATTAACAATTAATTGTGAATTCTTTCTGAGGTGTCTTTTGTGTATGTCAGTATATGCCTTTTGGCTTTTCAATCCCTTTTTGCAGAAGGGTTCTCTGGGTTAACTCTTCAACCCCAAGGACTATAGTTCACCAGGCTCCTCTATCCAGGGACTTCTCCAGCCAAGAATACTGCAGTGGGTTGCGATTCCCTTCTCCAGAGGATCTTCCTGACCCAGGGATGGAACGTGGGTCTCCCACATTGCAGGCATATTATTTACCACTGAGCCACCTGAGAAACCAGTATTGACTCTTATCTTTAATTTTTGCTCCAAGTAAATGTGCTACAGTTAAGCATTTTGAGAGCTAATACATGCAATGCAGCTCTCGGGAAAGATGGCCTCACCCTAGCAGGGAGGATGCCCACATTGCTTTGCTCGATGGCTGAATGTCCATCTCTGGTCCATTCCTCCTGCCTGACTTGCCTGCTCCAAGACAGAACAAAAGGAATTTTAACATGACAGAAAAGAACTCAACTCTGGAAGAGAGCACATAAAGCATAGCTACATGGAAATGGAATAGGCAGCCCCTTGCCAAAATCCGCCCTCTGTTTAAAGATAAGAAAATGCAGTCGTATGAGTCACTGGTTGCATGTGTACATCAGGTGTTAGATTCCAGCTGCATGTAGGAGTTGGCTGCTTGCTGGAAAGGGCCAGGTAAGAACGTGTAAGTGAGAAAATCTCTGGGACTACAGTCGTGTAAATGTCACAGCACCGTTTTCACTGACTGTAGACAAATCCAAAGAATGTAATTCAGTTGTCCTCACTGCCTGGGAAAAGTGAGTTTCTTCCATGCTTTATGCTGATTTGGTACCTTGAAAATCGCCTTTCTGCAGAAATCACATCCATACCTGAAGAAGTCATTTCTGTACCCCCAGAAGGCTGTGGAGGGCAATGGACAAAGCATGGGGTTTTGAGTTAGGACTTGTTCGTCCACATCATGCTTTGCCACTTACAAGCCCTGTGACCTTGAGAAGGTCATTTAGTCTCAGAATCTCATAGTGTGTACAGAGAAAGGAAAATGATGACTTACTTATTCAGTAGTTGAAATGATATATGTAAAAGTTGTATTTTATAGAGAGCTAGAAGCTGAGGTACTACTCCTGTAACTCTGGAATTTCATTCTTTCTTCCTGGAAGTTGTTCTTTTGTCTGAAACATCATGGTACCTGCCATACAATACATGGGCATCTTGATGACAAAAAGGCTAACCAATCTATGTGTTGACGATTTCCTTAAACATTTTGCAAATTCATACTAATTATTTAAAAAATATACCATTCCTCCTCAAGTGACAACTGATCATCATCACTCTAAGCCTTTGGGATTTCCAGTGATAATCCAGGTGGTATTGTAAAGTAAAATAGTAAATTGGGTATCAAAAAATCCTGACTTCTTATTTCCCCCCTGGAACATCCTTGCTACTAAGAGAGTGGTCCATGGGCCAGGAGTAGTTGCATCCCTTGGAATCTTGTTAGAAATACAGACTCTGCAGACTGGATCAGAATCTGCATTGTAACAGACCCCTCCAGGTTATGCTTATTCTTATTAAAGTTTGAGGAGTGCTGCTGTATGTGACCTTGGGCAGTTAGTTAACCTCTTTGAGCCTGATGTAGTTCATCTGTAAAAGAAGAAAATTATGACTAGAAGCCTCCTTCAGTCCCTTTAAATTCTGAAATGCCGTGACAAATCTGAGCAGAGCTTGATCTTTAAAAGTAACACTGTGCCTCCCATAGAAAATGCATTGAACTTTTGGCCCTTCTAATGCACGAACGTTCTGTTTCCTGCAAACTTGACTTCCATCTGTAATGGGCAATTAAAGTCATGGTTGAAAGGAGATTTCTGATAGCCTAGATGTAAAAAGCATTCTTATTAATAGGTCAGCTCTGCACCTTAAGGCTAAAGCAACTTAGAAGCATCTCAGGGTGTTGTATAAATGTGCTAGACCAACACTTATTGGAGTTTGAGAAGTGATTTGGGTGAGGCTAGAAAGGACTATTATCAATTTGACCATTTAGTGACTTGACCCTCAAGAAAGGACTGATGACTCCTGGTTAGCCAGTTAATTTATGGCGATACTTCATTTACATCCAGCCACCAGCAAGATAGTGATGGTGAGTAGGAAGGAAAAGATCCGGGATGAATGAAAAGTAGAAGCTTTATGACTGAACACCAAATTATCACCCATTATCTCTGTATGGATCATTTGACATCCCAAGATCCCTTTTAAATTAAAAATTCCCAAATGATTAATAGCCCCGAAATACCTGAATGGTGATCTGCATGTAGAATTTGGTGTAAAAAATGCAAGTCAAAGCTTATAATCAAAAGATGTGTTCACTATTGGTAATGATCACAGAATGGAGTGGCAAAGCTAATGAAAGCTACATAGAAATTATGTTATATTATGTCACACTATGTCACATTATGTTATCTTGTATTATGTTATATTATATTATATTTGTCTGAAAAACAATAGCAATATTAACACCAATATGCTGAAATAATTGTATATAACCCTTGAAATCAACCTATATGAAATAATTGC
>SJYQ01096441.1:384232-491566 GCA_006410935.1 Redunca redunca | reverse complement strand
TAACCTTTAATGAGTATTTTCTCAATGTCAGAAGCCTTTTTATGTACTTCATTCATCCTTCAAGCAAAATAATGAAAAAGCATTATTATTATGTCCATTGAACAGAAGAGGAAATCTAAGCTTAGATTAAATGTTTTGAATGCGGTATAGATAAAATAGGAACTAAGATAATCTGACCTCAAAATCTTTATTTCTATACTGTCTTACATTTCTTAATCCTCTAATCCTTGCCACCTGCCACATAAATCTTATTAATGAACATGGATCTTAGGAATTATCATCCATATTTTATAAATGAGAAGAGGTCAATTACTTACCTAGATTCCCACAAATCTGTATCTGGGAAGAAAAGGCACTATATCTACCTGATTAGAAAGCCTCGCTTTTGTCTATAGTGCCCACCATCTCTCAGGACAAGGTTTGGGCTAGACTTCTTCCCTGCTCATTACAACTAACTAGTAAACACAGTGATGCATATCATCTCTATCAGGCCTTTTCCCCAAGTGATCTGGCAGGGCTCTACTTGGTTCATGATAAAAATGAGGTTATAATTTTAACCTAAGAAGAAATGAATGCTCCCATGTAGAACCATGTGGAACAATATTATTTGATTAATGATCTATCAGAGGAAGAGTCCTCCAAATGCAGTCAGTAATTCATTCACTCTGCAAAAACATCCCAGGTGATGGTCACATCCACTCTGTCCATGAAAGACCTTGGTTAAGAAGGCGGTTCACTCTGCAGAAATATCCCAGGTGGTGGTCACGTCCATTCTGTCCATGAGGGACCTTGGTTGAGAGAGGTGCAGAGATGTGGCAGACACTGCGGGTGCCCACTCTTACCTCTTACCCATCAGTATTTACCACCCATGAGCCCCACCTCTCTTCCAGGTGCCAGCATCCAGGCTCTCTCCCTGAAGCCTTGGTTTTCTTAAACAGACAAGCTCCCTCTGCCTGCATGCCAGACAGGCCAGCAATACTAGGGAGTTGCTGCCACAGACAGGGGAGCCAGTGGCTTCCTGCCTCAGCTCCTACCCCTCTGGCAAGGCAACTCTGAGAAGTAGTCCACGCTATTTCTCAGAATTTTTCAGTGTAATAAGCTGTTCTCCACAGTGCAATAATCAAAATCACTTGGTAATACCCTCATTAGCTTCCTTTTTTCTTTCTTTCACCTTTCTACTCCCCCAGATTTTTCCTGGGATCACCTTCCAAATAAACCCTTTGCACTTGGAACCTTCATTTTGGTTTCTCCCAAAAGTGAATTCTGAGACAAGATAGATAATTTGTTTAGATTTACACTTATTTTGTGGGCTGAGAGCTGGCTTTATGCCAATCATTAGACCAAATGTCCAGGAAGTGATGCTAAGTGAGACAAACTTTCACTGAATCTCTAGTCTAGTGTTCAGGACATTGAGAAACTAATTACAGGTCATCACCTGCAATGTTCACAGTGTCATGCTCGTGCTCAGCTGTGTCCAACTCTTTGTGACTCTTTGGACTGTAGCCCACCAAGTTCCTCGGTCCATGGACTTCTCCAGGCAAGAATACTGGAGTGAGTTGCCATGCCCTCCTCCAGGGGATCTTCCTGACCCAGGGATTGAACCTGCATCTCCTGTGTCTCCTGCATTGCTGGTGGATTCTTTACCCACTGAGCCATCTAACACAGTTCAGTTCAGTTGCTCAGTCGTGTCCGACTGTTTGCAACCCCATGAATTGCAGCACGCCAGGCCTCCCTGTCCATCACCATCTCCCGGAGTTCACTCAGACTCACGTCCATCGAGTCCATGATGCCATCCAGCCATCTCATCCTGGGGCGTCCCCTTCTCCTCCTGCCCCCAATCTCTCCCAGCATCAGAGTCTTTTCCAGTAAGTCAACTCTTCGCATGAGGTGCACAGCGGCATGAAAAAAGCCAGTCTAGAAGAGATTCATGCTTCATTCATTCTTATCTTTAAAGAGGGAGTCACAATGGGGGAGAATGTTGTAAGCAGGAGTAGTAAAAGTTTAAGCACATGACAGTAAAAGTGTGAAAGTGTTAGTCGCTCAGTCATGTCTGACTCTGTGTGACCCCATGGACTGTAGCACACCAGACTCCTCTGTCCATGGACTTCTCCAAGCAAGAATACTGGAGTGGGTTGCCGTTGCCTTCTCCAGGAGATTTTCCCGACCCAGGGATCAAACCCAGTTCTCCCACATTGTAGGCATTTTCTTTATAGCTTGAGCCATGAGGGAAGCACGTGGGAAGGTAAAACCAAAGGACCACGTGGTGCACTGGAGCAGTGAGAAGATTAATGTGTCTGCAGAGAGGGGAGAGTAGCAATGAGATGAGTGATAAGGATGGAGAGGTGGGCAGAGGCCAGATCCAAGAGGGACTTTTAGTTGCATGAAAGATTTGTGACTTTATCCCCAGGGCAATGAAAATTTGTTGAAAGATCTTAAGCAAGGCGATGGAAAGATCACCGAGGCTAAAACATGGCCACCTTACAAGGAAAGATTGCAGCCAAAAGACCAGTTCAGAGATCTTAGACTTCTGGTCGAGGGCTTTCACAGTACATTTGCTTCCTTCTGCTAACTGTCACTTAGGAATTTAGCTTAGCAGCACACAACAGAAAATTTGTAAAATAATGACTCAAGTGGCAGACTGATTTTTTTCTTTCACAAGAAACTCAAGAGTAAGTGTTTTTGGCTTTGCTTTATTGGCTCAAGGATGTTAGGGATAAAGTCTCTGTAGGTATCTTGCTATTGTCCCCAGGGTCACAGGGTACTCCAATTTCAACCATTATCTCTTCATTCCAGATAAGCAAATAAGTAACGGAAGGTGGAAAAACAGATAATGGCCAGCCAAGCCCACTTTTTAAGAATCATTCAAAAGAGTCCATCCAGTGATTTCTGTTTACATAAAAGCTGTCTTAAATTATCTCATGGGACCATCCCCGGTCACAAGGGAAAATGGAAAATGTAGTTTTCAGTTGGGAACATTGCCACAGAACAAACACACTAAGTTTCATTAATAAGGAAGGAAGGGAAAATGGATATTGGAAAGCAATTAGCAGTCTCCACCAAATCTATGTACACAATAAAACAGTCAGATTAGATGAAGCAACAAAACCACAAGCGACAGCAAGAGAAAAGCTCATAACAATGATAATAATTCTAATACTGCCTCTGTTTGCAGAACATTTGTACTTTTCAAAGTACATTTTGTGAATTCAATTCCCCTGTTTAATATACTTAATAAAATAGTGGAGCATAAAGATATTGATGTTTCACTAAGCAGAAATAACCCAAGAAAAGCTGAAAGCGTGATAAATTGGAATGGCAGAGAAACAACTTGTCACCGAGCCTTACATTGCTTTTTTTTAACCACAGATTCTTTTTTCTGGGCTTTGACTTACGTTTGTTAATTGGTTACCTCTTCCTGAAGCGGGTACATATGGGGGTCACTTAAAGACAAAAGGTGTTGTAAAATGGTGGGAAAAAGAGCTGTGCTTAGTGATTCATTCATGTCCCACTCTTTGCAACCCCGCGGACTGTAGCTCATCAGGCTCCTCTGTCCATGGGATTCCCCAAGCTAGAATACTGGAGTGGGTTGCCATGCCCCCCTCCAGGGGATCTTTCCAACCCAGGGACTGAACCCAGGTCTCTCGCAGTGCAGGTGGATTCTTTACCAGCTGAGCCACCAGGGAAGCCCAAGAATACTGGAGTGGGTAGCCTAGCCCTTCTCCAGGGGAACTTCCCGACCTAGGAAGTGAACTGAGGTCTCCCACATTACAGACAGATCCTTTGCCAGCTGAGCTACCTGGGAAGCCCATCACGTTCAAATCTCGCCTGTGCATTCATGGACTCAGGAGAAACGAGCAAGTTACTTATCTTTTGAGACGCAGTTTCTTCTTTTATAAAACCTTTCACAGTGAACCTGCCTTACAGAATTCAAAATGTTTTAAGATCATTTCTGGCTGAAGCTGTATTAATTTAGTACTTGTGCATTCTTCACTTATTATGATAGTGCCATTGCTAGATACTAGGAAGAATATTAGGGTCACCAATGTGCACAGCAGTTTGTGGCAAATTTTGACTTAGCTTGGAAGGAAAAGGGCTATGTAACCCATAGCCAAAAAGTAGCTGGCTTTGGGTGTAAAGTGAGGAAGTTTGCACTATACTCCATAGACCACAGGCAATTGAGAGTGCTGCAATAATTAGAAAGCAACGTTCCTTGATCCCTGCCGATTTCTTAGTGGGAGAAGTCCTGGCTCAAGTGCAGAGAGAGAGAGAGAAGAATGTGGAATACATTAAAGAGAAGGCCTCTGATTATTATTCCCCCTTAGAATGGGATGTTTGGAGCATAACCAATGTCTACTTAAATAGTCTCTCTGCCTTGAGAGGAGCTTTGGGAGATGTGGTTGCCACAGTGACTCACAGCTCCTGAGGAGAAAATCCCCGGGGCCATGGCATTGACCGTTGGGCAGCCCCTCTAAGTGTCTCTGCTTCCTGCTGTGAGTCCAAGGCACTCTGAGTCTCAGCAGCTGTGGTCCTGCCCTCGCCTATCGCAGGCCTGCAGATCCTGAAGCAAAATTAACTGGATCCACCCCTTGCTGAGCTCAGTTAAGCTGCTCAGAGTTGCCAGGAGGGGCCAAGAGAGGCCAGAAACACATAACTCTGAGCGACTGATGGCTGGCCTGGGCAGGAAATCCAATCTGGAAATCATTTACCAAATGAAAACTTCATAGCAGCTCTACGTGTGGTTCTGAACA
This sequence comes from Redunca redunca, assembly GCA_006410935.1. NCBI lineage: Eukaryota > Metazoa > Chordata > Mammalia > Artiodactyla > Bovidae > Redunca > Redunca redunca. The sequence continues at coordinate 486,818 of SJYQ01096441.1, read as the reverse complement.
TGAAGAATGCTAGGGCGGGGGTCCTTTCTTGAGGATTTCAAAGTGAATTGGGGGGTGTCACAGATAGGAGGAAAGAAAGGGGACCCCAACTGCCTGAGAATCTTGAGGAGTATCTCTGCAGAGGTGTTTGTTTGTTGTTTGCTTGTTTGAGTGAGTGAGAAACAGCAGAATGAAACCTCAGGCCAGGGGGTGGCGAGGCCACCGAAAGGCACAGATACAGCCTGGCATGGCTGGGTGGCTGGAAACACATTTTTGGAGAGACATGCTGGGTTCCGTCACGGATTCAAAGCTAAAATATGCAAGTTTATTCTCTGGTCAATAGGGAGTCAGTGAAGGATTTTGACCAAGGGTAGGATGTATTAAGATGTTTATTGAAGCTAATAGTTCAGCGAGGTATAGAAGGACCCAGAGTAGAGCTGCATGGGAGTGAAAAAAAGATGAGCTTAAGGAAGTAATGTGAGACTCTCAGGGAACTAGGGGGCTTCCCTGGTAGCTCAGTTGGTAAAGAATCCTCCTGCAATGCAGGAGACCTCGGTTCAATTCCTGGGTTGGGGAGATCCACTGGAGAAGGGCTAGGCTATCCACTCCAGTATTCTGGCCTAGAGAATTCCATGGACTGTATAGTCCATGGGGTCGCAAAGAATCAGACATGACTGAGCAACTTTAACTTTCACTTCATTTTCAAGGGAACTGGGAGGGACCAATTCTCTCCTGGTCATCAAAAGAGAGATGGAGCCCAGTTTACAAGGTGCAACACAGATGCTACACCAAGAAATGTTCATGACAATTCTATTTCCAGTTTACAGATGGAAGGACTAAAACTAAGAGACGTCTTACCCTAGGGGTGGTATCAGATCGTCTTGGTCACAAATTAAAATTTGTCAATCCAGGCAGTTTGTGGATTCAAATTTTGCAAATGAGGCAGGACTTCATGGCAGAAAGCATAAATTGCCCCTGGGATTCCTGCCATATTGATGAATATCTCGAATGCTTTTTAAAAGATCTTTTGCACACATAAAGAGGAATTTCAGGGGTACTTCTGGGGTCAAGTATTTAATCTATCTTCATTTGAGGGAGCTTGGAAAAGAAATTTTGAAATAAAGTCCCCAGAATTCAAATATCTTTTTCAGTCTCCTTCCTAAGTCACTATAGGAGTCACTTCTTTCTTCATCTACTCCAGTCTGAAGAACAGGTGTTTAAAAAGTATTAGTGATATTTGCTAGAAAATATAATCATTTTCTAACATTTGTATTCATTTCTTTGAGCTGGTGGCTTATTTCTGGATATTAATTTAAATCTGCTCCTAATTTTAATTAGAGGTAGGATTTAATAGTGTTGAGATTTTTATGTTTTTTTTTTTCCTTCTTCTTCTAGGAAAGAATGTGAACTTCAGCAATCCAGGATTTAAAGTATCTGTATTTATTTTGGGACTTAACAACAATGAATGGGGATTACTATTTGGATGGGGAATATGGGAGTGCGTTCACTGTGCCTTTTGAAACTAATTAAAAATGTTTTAAGATTTCTTAATGGGTTATTTAGTTAAATCACTCCAAAGTAGCGAACTAGCATAAGCCAAGTTTCAATATGGCTTATACATTAGCGTGTTTTATACTGCCTGGTTCTAGCCCACCTCGCTATTCATTAACTCATTTCTGCCCATTGTAGCTCTTGTTCAGCAGCCTAATATCATCCTACTTTTCCTCCCATTGCATTTTATTTATTTATCTAATTAAAAAATTTTTGCCCATGCCATGTGGCATGCACGATCTTAGTTCCCCAACCAGGGGTTGAATCCATGTCCCCTGCATTGGGAGCCTGGAGTCTTAACCACTGGACCACCCAGGAAATCCCTTCCATTGCATTTTAAACTGCAGCACTGCTCAGTACTCATAGTACCTTCCCTCACACACCTTGCACGTTCATGTCCGTGTACTCTTGCCTCTCCTATTCCCTCTGCATTGAACGTCCTTTTCCTGTCCTTATGCACCTGGAAAATTCCCACACATTATTCAAAACCCTCAAGGCATCTTCAGACAAAATTCATATATCCCTCCTCTTATCATTTCTGTCCCTTCAAACAACTGCATTTGGATTTATGTATAATAAGGCATTGCATTTGTATAGAAATACCTATCTCTTTTTCTAGACTGTAAGCCACTTAAGGTATTATTTGCTTCTGTATGCTCCCACTGCCAGGCTTAGCATACTATATTCTACTGCTGACTCAAAACCCTGAACTCAACTCCTTACCCCACCTCTTTCAAGGGGAAATGATGTAACTACACAATGAAACTTGACTCTTTTTTTTAACCTGCCAAGTAGATTATACTTTCAATTTGTCAGCTGTATGGGTTGAATTCAATCATATGTTGGTGGCTTACTTAGTGCAGTTATCAAATGCCAGCTGAAAGAAATGGCAGAAAACTCTATCGATTTTATAGCTTGGAATTTACAATATTCTATTTTAAGGAACACCATTGCCCTCAAGAATTGCAATGAAATAACCATGATATGGTCTGATTAAACTGTGTGAGCAATAGAGGAGAATTTTTTCTGCGCTAGGGGCTTTCCTACTTTTTGCTGTGAAGGAGCAGAAAGTGAGGACTTTGATAAGTGGCAAAGCCCTGCTGCTTGCTTTCTTTTTTGGCTTCTCACTGTTTTGAGGAACCAACCTGTGATGCACAGCAAGGATGAAGTATATTTTAGCGACATGCAATGAGGTTGAGAAATGATAGTTTTCTATATGGGTCTATTTTTAAAGCTCAGGAACATAACAAATGTACCTTAAGCTTACTCCAACAGCAGAATTCTCCAGAGAACTCTCATAATCATTTTTGTTTTTTGAAATTGAGGATTTCATAAAATATACTGTCAAGAATGATTCTCTATAGACTCAGAAACATCTGTCTTCCTTTTTATTCATTTTCTTTTGCAGCATCATGGGTGAAGCACACATATAATACATACATACACCCAGAATTTAAAACCCTGTGCAGGGTTCACACTTCAGTTCCATCACACATGGGCTGGGTGCACTTTGGCTTTAGATTTTCATATTAAGAGTAAGCTCATCATCCAGTGACCACATTAAGCACTTTGCCCAGTGCCTACTGGGAAGAATGTGATTTAAAAAGGCGGTGGGGCAGCAGGGGTGGGGGGGGGGNGGCGGTGGGGCAGCAGGGGTGGGGGGGGGTCCCCTCCTCTTTCCTCTTCCCCTATTCCTTCATGCCTTGAAAGGAAGTAAAAATAAACTTCCACACTTAAGCTTTCCATTCTAAAGAATGCCAAGTTCTGATTTAAATTTCAATCCCCCATGAACTGAGAAACCAAATAGTCAGTATTATTTGAATTATATAAAAGAAAAGACTAAATGAAGCTCATGAAAACAGAGAAGGAAAATTTTCAGGAACTCACCTAAAATTTTACACATAGAACAAGAGCAGGGGTCAGTTGAATAGTAATGAAACTTCATTTACAGATACCATCCTCCATAAAACAAACCTTCATTCAACAAACATTATTGCTTTGTTTACTGAGTCTTGATCAATACTGGATCCTACAGATTCCAAAATGAATCAAGATATGCAACTTCTGCACAATGCAAGAGCTAAAAATTTAATGTAAGGAAAAAGACATCTACTTTTTGTAATCATCTACCTTCCTACTGCTATGATGAAGGAGGCATCCAGGTGTGGCAAGAAGAAAAACAGAAGCCTGAGTTCTATGTATCTCACCTCTCTTAGGGAAAGTTGGGGGGCAATTTGAGAAAGTGCTGCCAGAGAGTGAAGGAGATAAGCTTTTTGAGAAAGAATGTATTATGACCTGCAAGTGACAGGAGTCAACACATTCTAGGCTAAGGAGACTCTCAAGAACATGACCAGATCTGTGTTCTGAAAATGGGACATTCAGAAAGTTGACTGGGAGTTTTTATAAACTCTTCAATGTATAGAGAGTTATATTGTAACTTCCATAACTTTATTACACATTAAGTTCTCACAGTCTACAAATATTATGAGTGTAGTGAAAGGTCTCATTCTTCCAAGGCACTGCACTTTGGCATCAATTAGTAAGACTGTTTGGGGGTAAGGAGCTTTTCTGGAAATAAGAACAGAAAGTGGCTGGAAACAAAAATCTGTGGGTAACTGAAACAAATAAGAAAACCCCATCGATCACAGCTTGGTAGTGGAAAGATTTCAAGCCAATCATTTCCCTGATTATCTGTAGTTTAAATACAATTTTCAGAAAATAATTTCTTTGTTATGGTTTATTGTTTTGTATGCCTTCATTCATCTGCTAAGAAAGAAGTATCATTTATTGAATGAGTATTAAATATCAGGCATGAGACTTTCCTGGTGATCCAGTGGTTAAGATTCTGCACTTCCACTGAAGTGGGGCTCAGGTTCAATTCCTGGTCAGGGAACTGAGATCCCGCTTACAGCACAGTTTGGTTAAAAAAATAGGACAAAAAAAAAAAAAACAAAAAGTATTACCCACAGTGCCACAGCATTTTCACATGCAATATTCCATTCAATTTTCTCCAGGGGATCTTCCCGACCCAGGGATCAAACCCAAGTCTCCCATGTTACAGGCAGACGCTTTTCCATCTGAGCCACCAGAGAAGCCCAAGTGAAAGTGAGGTCGCTCAGTAGAATCCAACTCTTGGCAATCTCAGGGACTGTAGCCCCCAGGCTCCTCCATCCATGGAATTCTCCAAGCCAGCACACTGGAGTGGGTATACTTTCGTTTCTCCAGGGGATCTTCCCAACCCAGGGATTGAACCCAGGTCTCTTGCATTGCAGGCGGATTCTTTACTAGCTGAGCCACAAGGGAAGCCCTGCTTTATGGGACCTCAAAACGCAGTATGAACTTCCATCCAAGATCTTGCTATACTAAGGGTTATCTTCCCACCAATTTTCAGTTGTATTCATTAATGGCAATAAAGTATTGGAAAAATAATTCAATATACTAGAAATTCAGGAAATTCACAGTAGTAACTCATTTATTATAGATATTTGTTTTGTTCTTATAAAAGTCAATCTGTTTAGAAACAGATTGTTTTTAGATAAGTTATTACAAAGACTCAATTATTTTCATTTTTATTCTATAGTTTCAGCTCATTTACTTTACCCAGATTCCTGAGCTCTCCAAAACGGCTGAGAGTAGAAGGGAAAAGAGGCTTCTCACATGGCTCAGTGGTAAAGAACTTGCCTGCCAATGAAGGGAACTCAGGACATGTGAAATAGATCCCTGGGTGGAGAAGATCCCCTGGAGGAAGAAATGACAACCCACTCCAGTACTCTTGCCTGGAAAATTGCATGGCCAGAGGAGCCTAGCAGGCAGTTCATGGGGTCACAAAGAGTTGGACACGACTGAGTGACTGAGCATGCATGCACACAGAAGGGAAAAGCAAATAGAGACCCCAGAAGCTCCAGAACATCCTCTGAAGCAAAGGCAAATTATGCATGGAGGCGACTTAGGTCTTTACTCTTTACACTTAGTAAAGGTGCCCCTTTACTCGTTTTCTGCAAACTTAGAACCTATTCACTCCTCATTTAGGAAGATTCTAACATCCCTGACTATGGATGGACCAGCCCACACCACAGATGGGGCACCTGATGAGAAGCTCTGAGAGATACGATGCAGGAATGATGGTGGAGGTAGAAGGCAATGAAAAGGAAGAAAGAAACCAAAAAGTCTAACAGTTGGCTAGCTTTCATGGGAGCACAGACATCCATCCAGACTTCAAATGGCCCCTAAGGGGTTCGCTCTGGGGGCAGAGTCAACAAACCAGCCCCCAGGCCAAACCAGCCCCACTCTCAGCTTGCTTTTGTAAATGAAGTTATATCAGATTACAAATTCATTTATCAAGGCAGCTTTCATGCGGGGACAGTAAAGTTGAGTAGTTGTAAAAGAGACCCTATAGCCCATAAAACCTAAACTATTTATTTTATGGCTCATTATAGGAAAAGGCAGGCCTGCTCTAGAATAATCAGTCTTACGAGGACTTGCCCCAGTATCAGGTTAAACTCAGTTCTGTGGGTCACTACTGGGCCGTAACTCTCTGGATCAGCTGGAGAGTTTTCTTGTAACCATGGTACTCGAATATCATCCACTGAACAAAGACTCCCCAAAATACAAAGTCCTTAAAAACAGGTTGATGCTTACAATAATAATCTTCCCTTATAAGAAAAGTCATTGATGTGATAGAAATGGGTGCCTCTGCCTGGAATATTCTCTCAGGAACATTTGTGCTGGCATTTCCATTTCATCCAGGGCTCTATTCACAGGCCATTGTTCCAAAGAACACTGCCTCCAACCCCTGAACCCATAATGGTTGAGAGGCTTAGCAAAAGAAAAAATTTCCCTCCTGAAAACATGAATTATTTCTTTATGATATGCCAAAAAGTCTCATGTAACTGTGGAAGAACATATTCATTCTATCCTATGGTGAGAGTCTGAAAAAAAGAAGCCAGTGCATGCAGTGGCTGCCAGAGGTCTGGGTTCAAATCTTAGGTCCCCTTCCGGGTAGTCATGATCTCGGGTGGCCTCGGTCTGAGGCAGCTTGAAACAGGATTTCAGTTTCCAGCCAGAGATTGAAGTCAAGCCCTGGCAGGGAAAGCCTTGAATCCTGCCAACTAGACCAGTGACCAGTGACCAGGCCCTGACTTTGTTGAAATGAATTCCCACAAAGACATGGAAAGAGTGAAACAAGTGTTTATTAGGAGAGAAAAGGTATGTGAACAGACTCACATGAGGGACTCAGAGAGAGAGTTCAGCTGCCCTCCTGGTGGTTTGACTCACTTATATAGAGCATTCCTTCTGGGTCTCTATTGACCAATCATCTTGCTTTGCCTGGTTTTGAGTCCAGATTTGGTTTATCTCAGCACCCTCGCACGTGTGCACACGCATCTCCTAGCCAACATGGATTCTATGGAAGAGAACTATAGGTAGGTTGACATCACTTATTACAGGTGATGCCCCTCCTTTTCTGATCCCCGAGGAGCCTTTCTGCACATGTGCAGTCAGGAAGGTCTCCTTGACCTTGAGAATGAGGAATATGTGGTGTCTCATCTGGGCAGGGCGCAACTCCTCCTCGCTCCTGCTACCATCTTCAGCTTGGAGTGTCTGTCCACAGGAGACAGACTCTATCTGCTCAGCCCTGGGCCCATCTATCTCCTGCCTCCGTTGATCCTTTTCTATATAAAATATTTGGATATCAACATTCATTTGTTGCTATTGTTTAGTCACTACTCTTTTGCAACACCATGGACTGTAGCCTGCCAGGCTTCTCTGTCCATGGGAGTTCATGTATGTATATCAATTTACATATGTGCATAATATTCAAGTGCATTATACAATTAATATATTTATATGCATATGTGTTATGTAATATTATATATATCCAAATGCTGTATTCATATATAAAGTAGACCTGAAATTTGAATCTAAAAGTGTTTATCTTTCATATGTTTGTATATGAAGATATGTGTGTGTGTATGTGTGTAACACACCTTGGCAACCACAAAGGTGTGTTATGAAGGAAGACAGTGTGGCAGTCCCTGAGCGCTTGGCCCTCCGCATACTTGCTGGTTGGGTTCGCTTTCACTTCCAGCAGAATGGCTGTCTCTTGGAGAAGTGAGATATTGCTATACAGACCTGCCTAGGTGGTTCTTTACTGAACCCTCAGTTCCTCACTTTTCATTCTGAAAGTAAGAACTGAGAACCAAAAGTCCACACGCAGGGGAGCTCCTCGGCTCACCGTCTCCACTGGTCTCCCTCCTTTGCCGGGAGCGGTGGCTGACTCACCTCCCAGGGAACTCCCCACGTCTTCAGAAGGGGAGTGCAGTCTGTCTACCGTTTCCCATAGTCTTGCTGGTTGGCCCAACTCGACTTGAGACAGCCCTGAGTCCAGCTGCCTCTTTAAAGACTGCTATCTGGATTCAGTGGCCTGGGCTGGGCATCTCAAAAGACTGCTGGCCACACCCTGTAGGTGGCCAGCATTTGCCCTCAGAGGGGACAAGCCTCCACATCAAGGACAGGTAACCTCCCACCCCCACCCCAATCCAGTTCTCAACCCACTGCCAAGTAGGACAATCACTCTAGAAGTTTTGGGGGGAAAAAAATTTCTTTCAGCATAAAAGGCAAATTTCATGCTCTAATCAAAATAACAGCTAAGTTTTTGTGTCTTTTGTTTAAAGCACCACAGTTAAAAGTCTCTCAGTGAAAACGGTGCCCTAGGAGAAGTGAAGGAATGCTCTCACCCAGACACTACCTCACTGTGGGGAGGAAAACAGAAAAAATAAAATGACATGGAAGATTTGCAAAACCTCTTTTGAGAAAGAGTAGCCAGCTCAGCAAATGCAAAACCCCCTCTGAAATGTTAAAGACTTCTCATGATGACAAATAAGCTTGGCTTCCACTAAGTTTCTCTTGGAAGATTTACACCATCCAGCTATCTGAAGAATTCCAGTTCTTTCCTAGGATCCTTCCTACCAATATAGTCAGTTCTTGTTTGTCCACAGCATTGAGGAAATGGGGCCAGTCTAGTCTATTAAACAATTCAGGTTTAAGCAGTGACCAGTACAACCAGACAGGGTTTCAAACCCTGGATCTGTTACTTCATGGCTATATGAGCTTGGACCAAATCTTTGCCTCTCTGAGCTCAACAGTGTCATTTGCAAAATATGCAGAATATTGCCTGACTTTAAAGGTTCATTGGGAAACATAAAGAATTTATTTTCAACGTGTTTACAGGAGCATTTCTTGTAGTGATATATTGGGTTGGCCAAAAAAGTTTGTTTGAGTTTTTCCTTAAGATGTTACAAAAACCCAAATGAAATTTTTGGCCAACTCAATATCTTATTCTGTAATCTCTGAAGATGGGAACGTGCTCAGTCGTGTCTGACTCTTTGCGACCTTATAGACTGCAGCCCGCCAGGCTCCTCTGTCCCTGGGATTTTCCAAGCAAGAATACTGGAGTGGGTTGCCATACCCTCTTCTGGAGGATCTTCCCAAGCCAGGGATGGAATCTGAGCCTCCCGCATTGGCAGACATGTTCTTCACCGCTGAGCCACCAGGGAAGCCTAATCTCAGACACCACAGTTTCAAGACAGATGTAGGAAAGTGTCTCAGGACCACAACTTGGAAACCTAAGATAACAGTGAGACTTAAGCAGGGCATGAAAGTGAAGCTGCTCAGTCGTGTCTGACTCTTTGAGACCCCATGGACTGTAGCCTATCAGGCTCCTCCATCGATGGGATTTTCCAGGCAAGAGTGCTGGAGTGGATTGCCATTTCCTTCTCCAGGGGATCTTCCCGACCCAGGAATCGAACCCACGTCTCCCGCATTGCAGGCAGACGCCTTACCATCTGAGCCACCAGGGAAGAAACCATATTCAACTAAGCGAAGCACTGTTAGGTAGGAGAGGGATTAGACTTGCGTAGGTAACATGAAGGAGGATTTTTTTAAAAAAGGTTTACTAATTATGGAAGACACACTGCAGTTTAGAATTGGGCCAGTACAGAATACTAATGAAAGATGGGCTGAGAAATCAGACATAGTTTGATTCTTCTCTGAGCTAAGTGACCTTGGAAAAGCTTCTTCCCTTCCTAGGTCCCACTTTCGTTTCTGAAAAATGTAACCAATCATAATCCTTTTGAGCAATTTATGGCATAGATATTAAATGCATAGTGATATAAAGCTCTCTGTGCCAGGCTCATAAAAACATAATAAAATAGAAAGTAATGTAAAAAATGGAATGTAAAAATACAATAATAATAGCAGCAATTTTAATTCTCAAACATGCAAAGAGAATCATCTAGAGTAGAAGTAGTAATAATTCCTGGTCATTGATGCGAATCTAACGCAGAAGCTATTTGGGAGGGGGAGGTGGGGATAAATTCAAGCAAACCAACATCACTGTCCTAGAAGAAATTTGAGATCTATTTGGACCTAATGTTCCTAGGTCTGAATCCTAGACATAGGAGTCTAGCATTCCAACATTACTGTTACCTAAAACATGTTTCTTTTTGTTGATGTTTTCAGCTTTGTTGCTGCAGTGCTTAAAATGTAACTTTTTTGAGACATAATTCCTATATCATAAAGTTCACCCTGTTGAAAGGGTTCAGTGGGGTTTGGTGAGCTCTCATTTCAGAACATCTTCATTGCCCCCTAAAAAACCCTTCTTACCCTTTAGCTGTCACTCCCAACTTCCCCAACTCTTCTCCCTCACAACCGCCAATCTACTTTCTCTCTATGGATTTGCCTATTCTAGAAATTTCACAGAAATGGAATCATCTGTCTCTGCTTCTTTCTCTTAGCATAATGTTTTCTGGTTCATCCATATATGTATATCACATGCTATTCCTTTTTATAAACAAAATTTCCAATTGTAATACATTGAATTGATTACAATATTGCTTATGTTTTGGTTTTTTGGCCACAGGGCATGTGGGATCTTAGTCCTTCTGCCAGGAATCAAACCCCTATCCCATGCACTGGAAGGCAATATCTTAACTACTGGACCACCAGGGAAGTCCCTGCTATTCCTCTCCATGACTCCCCAATTTTCCATTGTGTGTTATACCACATTTCATCTATTCATTCATCAGTTGATGGGAATTTGGTGGTTTCCACTTGTTGAAGTGAAGTGAAATTTGCTCAGTAGTCTCTGACTGTTTGTGACTTCATGGACTGTAGAGTCCATGGAATTCTCCAGGCCAGAATACTGGAGTGGACAGCCTTTCCCTTCTCCAGGGGATCTAATCAAGTATGTTTTCATTTCTCTTGGATCTATACCTAGAAGTGAAATTTCTAATCATAGGGTAACTCTACTTAGCATTTTCTCCATATGCTCCAAAAAGACTTGCAATTTTGATTTTAGCCATCCAAGTGGGAATGAAGTGGTAGCTTAGTGTGATAGTGACTACAGTTTGTTTTCATGTACTTATTAACCATTTGTATATCTTCTTTGGAGAAATAGTCTATTTTTTACAGAAATGTCTATTCAAATTCTTTACATATTTTTGTTTGGGTTGTTTTTTAACTGTTGAATTTTAAGAACCCAATAATTTTTTATGCATTCTGGATGCAAGTTCCTTATCAAATATATGATTTGTGAATATTTTTTTGCCATTTTGTGCTTTATCTGTTCACATTCTTCCTGGTATCTTCCAAACATTTTTAATTTTGAAGAGGTCCAATTTAGATTTTTTTCCCCCTTTGGTTTTTGTGCATTTGATGTCATGTCTAAGAAACAATTGCTTAACACAAGATCACAAATATTTGCTCCTACATTTTATTCCAAGAGTTTTATTTCTTCAGTTGTTACTTTTAGATCTAGAATGCTTTTGAGTTGGCTTTTCATATATGGTATAAAGTAGAGAATCCAACCTCACTCTTTTGCATGAGTGTATATCCGATTGTCCCAGAAAAGTTGCTTAAAAAATTATTCTTGAATTTCTTGTTAAATGAATTGATGAACATTGTAAGAATTTGTTGTACTTTTGGTTCTATTCCATTGTTGTAAACGGCCTTTCGTATGGTAGTGCCCCACCATCTTGATTACTATGCATGCATGCCTGCTAAGCTGCTTCAGTCATGTCCAACTATTTACGACCTTGTTGACTGTAGTCTTCCAGGCTCTTCTGTCCATGGGATCCTCCGGGTAAGAATACTGGAGTGGGTTGCCGTGCCCTCCTCCAGGGGATCTTCCCAATGCAGGGATAAAATCTGCATCTCTTACATCTCCTGAATTGGCAAGCAGGTTCTTTACCATTAACACCACCCTATAGATTCAGAGTAAGCTTTGAAATCGAAACATGTGAGTTCTCTAATATTGTTGCTCTTTTTCAGTATTGTTTTGGCCAATGTAGGTCTCCTGCATTTCTATATAGATTTCATTGTCAGCTTATAAATTTCTCCAAAAGTAATCTGCTGGGACTTTGATAGGGATTGTTTCGAAACTATAGATCAGTTTGGGGAATATTGTCATCTCAGCAATATTGTCTTCTGATACAAGAGCCTGGAATATATTTGTTTATTTAGATCTTTAATTTCCTTCAACAATGCTTTATAGTTTTATAAATCTTTTGTTTATTATGTTCAATTTACCCTTAAGTATTTTAACATTGATACTACTGTAAATAAAACAGTTTTCATTTCATTTTCAAGTTATTCATTACTAGTATATAGAATGCAATTGATTTTTGCATATTGGTCTTGTATTGATCTAAACCATGCCAGTTACACAAGTACAACAGTAAACAGAAAACTGGAACTGCAATCTGATAAATTTACAAGTGAATGATGCTAAATTTGGTAGTTTGTAACCAGTCTGCTAAAAGGATTCATTAGAATTACATTTTAAGCCAGTATTTATCAGAAAATTAATTTTGCTTTTGGAGAAGACATTGTCAGAGAACTTAGAAGTATGAATGATGGGAAGGAGCAGGCAGGCAAGAGCAGCAGCACGATAAAGGACCTGGAGGCAAGATTATGCTTTGTTCTGCTGGGTCCTGCCAGTTACCCTACAGTTTTATGCCATTTTTACAGTCTCTTAATAAAAGAGCGTTAAGCATAGAAGTACTTTTCTTCATTAACAACATCCTAAGTCTTTTTCTATGTGCTGTCCTCAGGACAGTGTTTTTTGATTGTAGTGAAACCTAAAGAAATAGATTTTTGTTCAATCTGCGCTTCTTGTTTTACACAGTTTGTGTGTATTCTCCCAAAACCACTTCTGCTCCCATTCCCCAGGGGCTCTATTCCATTTTCAATCTTAACTTCATTCTCGTTTTCAAAATCACTCATGCAGTACACAGAAATAGAAATGTAGGCTGCCTGAGTCAACCTGAAAAAGTAACCATCCAGTGCAGCCCCACCCACAAATAAGCCTGTTACACTTTCATTCACACTTCGTGCACACCTCCCTTCCAGCCTTCCTCACATGTCTTGCAGCTTTCAGTGCACAAATCTGTCCCCAGAAACCCCCCTTAAATAAAAAATAAAAAGCATGCCTTTTTCGTTGCTGCATCCCTAGGGCATAGAGCATATTGTCTGGCCCACAATAAATGCTTAGAAAATGTTTTGCAAATGAGTGTGCAAGGGAACTGTCTCTTGAGACTCTCCTTTTCCCTTCCCAAGTCCCCAAACAGCTCTACAAGCACAACTGCTTTGGCATAAATTTCTAAGCATTTCTTCTGACATTTCTTTAGGGAAATACTTTTACCAAAAGTCAACAGAGTTATTGAGCACCTGCTGTGTGAAAGTCTCTGCCATATGGTACGAGGGGTACAAAGAACAGAGTTTTTGATCTAACTGGAGGCACAGCTTATTGACATGAGAAAAATAAGTGCAAACATTCAACAACTGCATACTAGTGCCAGGCATGGTGATTTGATGAATGTGGTGGCAGTGGTTTAGTCGCTAAGTTGTGTCCAGCTCATTGTGACCTCACAGACTGTAGCCCAATAAGATTTCTCTGTCCATGGAATTCTCCAGGCAAGAATACTGGAGTGGGTTGCCACCTTCTCCTCCAGGGGATCTTCCTGACCCAAGGATTGAACCCGAGTCTCCTGCATTGCAGGCAGATTCTTTAACAATTGAGCCACCAGGGCTGTAACTCAATCCTTGCAGCAAGCTCATGAGCTGGACACTGGCATAGTCCTCTTCTACAGTTGACAGGATGACCCTCAGGTGGGATAAGTAGCTTGCACAAGGTCATTCATCAACAGCCAAACCAGGCTTTGACCCCCAGATAATTCTTGACTCCAAGATATGTTCATTTAATTCAATGCACTACTCTGCATAGACAAGGCCACAAATGACAACTGACAGGTAAAAAATTTAATTTCTCCAGCATTTAAGAGGAACAAGTAACCACCTTAGGGATGTTCACTGGAGGACTCAAAAAGATGGTAGATTTGAGTTGACGGCAGAAAACAGCCTAATTTAAAGACAAAGTCAGGGAACTCTAGGCAAAAGGGAGATGTGGGCAACCTTACAGAGGCAGGGGTTCCTCCAGTCGCGGTGGTAATAATGAGTAACAGGTGCTCAGCGCATGATCTAGGCAATGAAGATTGCACAAGACAAACTTCCTGCTCTCATGAACCTTACAGAAAAAAATAAATAAATTCAAAAATAAAGCATTATTGTCTGGTGGTGAAATGTGCTGTGAAAAAAAAAATTATAAAAGGGGATAGAAATGAACACAAGAAGTGTTGCTATTTTCCATCATGCTTGAAGGAAGCAGCCTCTCTGACAAGGTGACTTCACCAGATACCCAAAGGAAGAAATAAGGGGGAAAGGCAATGCTGGGAAGAAGAAATAGTCCAAAGACAAGTACTGTGTTATATCACTTATGGACTCTGAAAAATATGATAAACTAGTGAATATAACAAAAGAGAAGAAGACTCAGATACAGAGAAGAAACTAGTGGTTACCAGAAGGGGAAGGGAAGGGCTCTACAAGGGTGGGAGAATGGGAAGTACAAACTGTTGGGTGTAAGATAGGCTCAAGGATGCAGGATAGAGCCAATATTTTGTAACTGTAAGCAGAAGGTCATCTTTAAAATTTGCATTGCATTTTTTTTTAATTAAGAGTAAAGATTCTGAGTGAGGAAAAATCTGGGAGGTGAAACCCAACAAGTAGCCAAGGTCAGGTTGACAGAGTCTTGTGGACCATTGCAAAGGCTCTGAGTCTAAAATGGAAAATTCGGAAGACGTGCATGCTGCCCACGCAAGGCTTCTAGCTGAAAGCTCCTTGTATCAAGAATAAATGAACAGGAACCAGGGACATTGGAGGTACAGTCTTCTTAAATGTTCATGTAGAGCAGCAAGGAGCAGGGAACTGGAGAAAGTAGACTGGAGGTGGTCTTGGCCACCATGCTGGCAAACGTGGGCACTGACTCTATGCACTTGAAGGGTTGGAGCAAACTCTGCCAAGTACATGATACAAGGCTCACATCTCCTGACTCAAATGTCTTCCTATATTATGAATATTACGAACATTGATGAGGTTCAGATTACTACTTTGACTAGATGAGACACAGGAAACCAAAGAGACTCCAAATTAGCAAGAATATAACCATCACTGATTCTGGGCAGGTGAGATATAGTTCAGAAAAGCTCATCTTAGTGACAGCGGACACCTTCTGAGCATTTCCTACAGATGGACCATAAAGAAGGCAGAGCACCAAAGAACTGATGCTTTCAAACTGATGCTGGAGAAGACTCTTGAGAGCCCCTTGGACTGCAAGGAGATCCAACCAGTCAAAGGAAATCAACCCTGAATACTCATTGGAAGGACTGATGCTGAAGCTGAAACTCCAATACTTTGGCCACCTGATGCAAAGAGCTGACTCATTAGAAAAGACCCTGATTCTGGGAAAGATTGAAGGCAAAAGAGAAGGGAGCATCAGAGGATGACATGGTTAGGTAGTATCACTGACTCAATGGACATAAATTTGAGCAAACTCCAGGAGATAGTGAAGGACAAGGAAGCCTGGAGTCCTGCAGTCCATGCATCTCAGATAACTGAACACGACTTGGTGACTGAGCAACAAGGAACTCTGATGTATGCTTTTTTCAGATTATCTTTTGAATCTTTATAAGAACTTGAGAAATCTGGTGCATCTTGATTTCACAGATATGGGAACTGAAATAGATGAGGTTAGATGACTTAGAGTTACAAAACTAAGAAGGGTGAAGCCTAGGAGTGTTTTCGTTAAAGAGGATAATTGCTTTACAATGTTGTATTAGTTTCTGCTGTACAGCAGATTGAATAAGCTATCAATTCAGTTGCCCAGTTGTATCCCACTCTTTGCAACCCCATTGACTGTAGCACACCAGGCCTGCCTGTCCACCACCAAGTCCCAGAGTTTACTCAAACTTATGTCCATTGAGTTGGTGATGCCATCCAACCATCTCATCCTCTGTCGACCCCTTCTCCTCCCGTCTTCTATCTTGCCTAGCATCAGGGTCTTTTCCAGTGAGTCAGTTCTTCACATCAGAAGGCCAAAGTGTTGGAGTTTCAGCTTCAGTCCTTCCAGTGAATATTCAAGACTGATTTCCTTCAGGATGGACTAGTTGGATTTCCTTGAAGTTCAAGGGACTCTCAAGAGTCTTCTCCAACACCGCAGTTCAAAAGCATCAATTCTTCTGCACTCAGCTTTCTTCACAGTCCAACTTTCACATCCATACATGACCACTGGAAAAACCATAGCTTTGACTAGACGGGCCTTTGTTGGCAAAGTAATGTCTCTGCTTTCGCATATGCTATCTAGGTTGATCATAACTTTTCTTCCAAGGAGAAAGTATCTTTTAATTTCCTGGCTGCAGTCACCATCTGCAGTGATTTTGGAGCCCCCAAAAATAGTCTGTCACTGTTTCCACTATTTCTCCATCTATTTCCCATGAAGTGATGGGACCAGATACCATGATCTTAGTTTTCTGAATGTTGAGTTTTAAGCAAACTTTGTCACTCTTCTCTTTTCACGTTCATCAAGAGGCTCTTTAGCTCTTCTTCACTTTCTGCCCTAATTGTTGTATCATCTGAATATCTGAGGTTATTGATATTTCTCCCGGCAATCTTGAATCAGCTATATGTATGTACATATGTGTATATATATATATATATATATTGTTTTTTCTTCCCCTCCTTCTGGAGTCTCCCTGCCACCCCCTATCCTAACCTTCTAGGTCATCACAAAACACCAAGCTGAGTTTCCTGTGCTACACAGCAACTTCCTACTAGCTAGCTATTTTACACACGATAATGCATATATTGTCAATGCTACTCTCTCTATGGTCCTTTTCTTGATACTACCGTACAATTGCATGGGCTTCCCAGGTAGCACTAGTGGTAAAGAACCAACCTGGCAATGCAGAAGACATAAGAGACGTGGGTTGAGAAGATCCCCTGGAGGACAGTATGGCAACCCGCCCCAGTATTCTTGCCTGGAGAATTCTGTGGACAGAGGAGACTGGTGGGCTACAGTCCATAGGATCACAGAGAGTGAGACACAACTGAAGTGACTTAGCACGCTTGCACACATGTATAGACATTTTAGAGCCATGCTGCTTAAACCAGGGTTTATGAGCAATTCCTAGCAACTCCTAATAAACTGTTAATAATGGATAAACTAATTATTTCTCTGTGATGCATTAACTGAAAACCTGATTAGGAGTTGGAAGAGAAAGTGGAGGAACAGTGGATCAACTGAGACACAAGGGGAAACTGAGAAGAATGTGGGATTCTGCAGTCCAATCTTGGTGATATTAGACCCAAAAATGGTCGTAAAGTCAAAGTTTTTAAGATAAGACAAAAATTTTAAATATATAGTTTTAAATATATAATTTCATTTATACGATTCTTATGGGTATCCAAATAATTACTCAGAAGGAAATCCACTGAGTATTTAATCCTCATTCTTCACTTCCCAAGAGTTAAGAATGGCTTGCCCACAACTGGAGAGTCTTAAGTTATACTAACTCGGGGTACTCCTCTCTTGTCCTAGGATTTATCTCATTGCCCAACTCAGAATGTCATATCTGATTACCAGTCTAACCACTGTGAGAAGAGAGACAGAGTTTCCATATTAGCCATCCATCAAAACCCCACACTTCACTCCTAAAGAAAATAGGACTTCTTTCTGGTTCTGTGTGTTATGTTCAATGTTGTGGGCTGGAAATTTTTTCCTATTAAATGTGACTACCCCAGATTTCTCTATAGAAGTCTGACATGAGAGTAATGAGTCCTTCACACTAATCCTACAATATATAAGCAGAAGCAGGGTGTCAGAGAGCTTCCCCTTGGCAATATCTTTTATCCATTACTTTGATTTCGCTTAGCAGAAAAGACCTCAGGGCAAGGGGGCAGTCACCCCATTCTTCCCAACTGTGATTAAAAGTGATGTCTACTGATGCATCCCATCTTATTTATACAGTGAATGGATTCTCACCACATAAACACTTAATATATGTCTTACCACATATAATTGGCAAAACACATTTTGTTTTTTTATACTAGTTCAAAGGAAACCAAATCACTTGTAGGTGACTTTGCAGAGAGAGTGCTGATTAAATTCAACAAAAGCTGGTTTACTTTTTACCTTTTCAGGCAGAGGATAAAGAAAAGAGCTAACCAATTCAAAATAAATAAGATGGATGGTCCTTAGAAGTTTCCTAATAATGGAACAGAAAGGTCATGGAGGAAGAAAAAGCAATGGGATAAGAGGACAACTTTGGCATTCATCCTTGCCACATTCCCCCTCTTAGCTCCATCTCTGTGTATACACCACCTGTGTATCCATCTGCCTGTGTATCCATCTGTCATTGTCCTATCCATGTTCCTTCCCCACTTATTATCCATTGTAGGTATGGATAATTTATATAGTTTTATAATAATCAAACTATTGTAGATATGTCTCTACTCATCCATCTCTCCACTCTTAATTTTTCTTTATTTTACAGGCATTTTATAGGCATATACTGTAAACTGGATACTTAAGGCCCCAATCAGTTCCTCTATTAGAAAATATATCATAATCAATGTAGTAAGAAGTTGCCCTCAGATTACAACACAGATGGGGAGAGTCTAACATGTTGACTCTGGTGACAATTCAAAGGGATAATCGAAGTGAGCAGAGGTTCTGTAAGGACTCTGAGTGGGTGATGCCTGAAGGAGACTCAGTGAATAGAAAGCAATTAAACACTTAGGAAAGGGAGGAGGAACAGTATAGAGAGAGAACAGTGTGCACCAAAATAAGGAGACAGAAAAGAGAAGTCGGAATCTGGTCAATCTGGAAAGGTGCACACAGGACCAAGTTAAATCTTTGGTTCCACTTTGAAGTTGTTATTCAACAAAAGTCACGAGTATAACTGGAGATCTGCCCAGAGCACCTGCAATTCAAACGTAAATACTGCAGCCGGGCTTAATTCATATTGCCAGAAATAGGTGAAAGCTGATGTCATGTAAAACACTCAGACTGTCAACAAAGGCTTGAGTGTATTTTCAGTTTAGATTATAAACATGAAAGCTAGGATGTCATTTGACCCTACCAGGAAAACACAGTTCTGTTAAGAGAGGAAATGTTGAGAAAGGTAAGGGGAAAACCAGAGAGAGAGATAGAAACAAAAAAAAAGGCAACCAGCACTAGATATATGCATTCTTTGCCACCTCTTGGAGAATTTGTGTTTCCATTTAATATGTTGCTGTCTCAGGTGAAAACAATTGAGAATTTCAGTTATCCAAGTAGGATTAAGAATCTAGTTTCAACACTGACGTGCAGATAGAACACGCTTTCCTCTTTGGATTCAGTCTTTTAAACACAGTGTATTAAAAGTCGCTTTAATTGGCATCTTGCTAGAAAGTTAATGCAAACTTACCAAAAATAGCTTGTGAGAGAAGCAGATAAGAACACAAAAGACAAATGCATTCTAATTGCATAAATTCTTTTTCTTTCATTCAAATGCCCTTTCAAAGGCAGTTTTAAAAATAGTGTTTGACTAACTTAGCCTTGGGCAGTCTTGTCTCTCTGGCAGACTCCATTATTCCTTGAGGGGTCTCTTTTGCTCCTGCTTCTAAACTTCTGCTCATGTATTGCTGGCTAGGAGGTTTCTTACTCACCCAACCAATATTACTGATGATGCCTTGCATAGTTCTCCTTGCTACATAAAATCTCAGTTTGTTTGACTCTTTTCTGTTTATCCCTTTGACAAGAAAGCTACATTTTCACGTGTGTCCTTTGAGAACAATTTAAAAATCTTAGGTGGGAAGAGGTTTCACTGGAGTCAACTTTAATTCTTTTCACAAACACAAAGATTCGTGAGGTTTACTACGTGCCAGGTAATAAAGGTAAAATGTACACATAATCCTCACCTCCGGAAAGTTCACTTTCTTGTGGGCAAGATAAATAAATAGAAAATTACAGCAAAAATCAGTATGTGAGGTCTTGAAGATCTATACTGAGACAGACAGGAAGGTTAAGAAACACAGTCTTAGAAAATGGAGAATGAAAAGTTTCTATCCCCACTACACAAAATATGGAAGGTCTTGTATGTCATGAGATGGTATTTTTTAATAACTTTATTTATTTTAATTGGAGGTTAATTACTTTACAATATTGTATTGGTTTTGCCATACATCAACATGTATCTGCCACAGGTATACATGTGCTCCCTATCCTGAACACCCCTCCCTCCTCCCTCCCCATACCATCCCTCTGGGTCGTCTCAGTGCACCAGCCCCAAGCATCCAGTATCATGCATTGAACCTGGACTGGCGACTGGTTTCATATATGATATTATACATGTTTCAATGTCATTCTCCCAAATCATCCCTCAGCCATTAAAAGGAATACATTTGAATCAGTTCTAATGAAGTAGATGAAACTGGAACCGATTATATAGAGTGAAGTAAGCCAGAAAGAAAAACACCAATACAGTATAGTAACGCATATATATGGANTAAGAAACACAGTCTTAGAAAATGGAGAATGAAAAGTTTCTATCCCCACTACACAAAATATGGAAGGTCTTGTATGTCATGAGATGGTATTTTTTTAATAACTTTATTTATTTTAATTGGAGGCTAATTACTTTACAATATTGTATTGGTTTTGCCATACATCAACATGTATCCGCCACAGGTATACATGTGCTCCCTATCCTGAACACCCCTCCCTCCTCCCTCCCCATACCATCCCTCTGGGTCGTCTCAGTGCACCAGCCCCAAGCATCCAGTATCATGCATTGAACCTGGACTGGCGACTGGTTTCATATATGATATTATACATGTTTCAATGTCATTCTCCCAAATCATCCCTCAGCCATTAAAAGGAATACATTTGAATCAGTTCTAATGAAGTAGATGAAACTGGAACCAATTATATAGAGTGAAGTAAGCCAGAAAGAAAAACACCAATACAGTATAGTAACGCATATATATGGAATTTAGAAAGATGGTAATGATGACCCTGCATGCGAGACAGCAAATGAGATGGTATTAATTCTGTGGGTCACTAGGCTTGTCCAAGGTCTTCTTAATTGTTCCCTTTTTTTTTTTTAACAGACTCTTCATTTGCATATTTTTTTCATATAATAATCATATAATTGGGCTTCACAGGTGGCACTAGTGGTAAAGAATCCGCCTGGCGATGTATGAGATGTAGACCAGGAAGATCCTCTGAAGGAGGAAATGGCAGCCCACTCCACTATTCCTGCTGGAAAAATTTCAGGGACAGATGACCCTGGCAGGCGACAGTCCATGGGATCACAGTCAGACTGAGCAACTGAGCACAATGTAATCATATCATTACCTTTCTCCTGAAGCCACGAAGAAGCCATTGAGTATATAAATTAAAGTCTACTTCATTTGGCTGTCTCTTTTCTCTAGTTTGGATTTCTCTTGCTCTTTTACCTTCATTACATGTGCCCTTTTCTTTCTCAAACCCACACACCTGCTCTTCTCTCTCTGAAGCAAGTGTGCTGGTAAGACTATCACTGTGTGACTCACAGAGCACAAGACGGCAGCGTAGTCACCACCATGCCCGTCACGGTGATCGTCACGTCTCTGGAGCACTGGGCAAAATGTGTGGTGTGATACTGATACTCTTTGGGAAAACTTGTGTCTACTCCATGAAGATGAGGTTACTCTCTTTGCTTGCAGATGAAGAAGTAGGTGTTCGGAGGAACCCTACACTTGACCAAGATCACTCAGCTGGTTGGTACCCGGGCCCTTTCTGGTGAGAACTGGGGCATAGGCCAGGGGTGGGGGACAGATGCTGGGTTAATCAAAACAGGAGCTCAAAGTCTGGCTCACAAGATTGTGAGTCTATGAGTGGTTCTGTACTGTATGCGGCACTTAGTCACTCAGTCGTGTCCGACTCTTTGAGACCCCCTGGACTATAGCCCGCCAGGCTTCTCTGTCAATAAGGGTTCTCCAGGCAAGAATATTGGAGTGGGTTGCCATGCCCTCCTCCAAGGGATCTTCCCAATCCAAGGATCGAACCCAGGTCTCCCCAGTTGCAGGCAGAGTAGTTCTAGAACTGCCTAAGTTCTACCTTCCTGGTTACTGGCTAGGGGAAGGAAAAGTAGAGGGCAGGAAGCAGGAAGAACTGAGAAGGCAAGCCTGAGTGTGAAGCTAGGAGGACTGGCCCTGCATCTCTTGCTCACCACTGCACTAATCTCACTTGACATAATGGCTGCCTGACCTCTCACAGAGGGGCCAGCTTTGTTCAGGATCCTGTAAACGCATGGGGCCCAGAGGGGCTTTAAACCTCTGAGGTGGTACAGCCTGCACCCTCTGCTCTACTAAGGCTGTATGCAACACATTAGCTGAAACTCCTGAGTGTCAGGTCAGCTTTGCTCTAGAAGCTTCTGACCTTCTACCTCGGCTCTAGAGCTTCCTTGTCACTTACCAGGCCAGTTTTCCATGTGACGACCCAGAACCAGTCCCAAACCCTAGTCTCTTTCTGCGTCTCTCTACTCCAAGATTGATAACTAGATTTCTCCCCCGACCCATCAATTACCCATTACTCTCATTATCTCTAATTTTTCAAAGACTAAGCCCCAAAGTTTCTCTTCTGTAGTCTCCTTTATATCTTCAGGTAGAAACTTCTGCTAGAAAGCAAATATGAAGCTTGAGCCCATATCCTTAATGTAAAACCTAGCCGATGCTACTATCTTACCTGCCAATTTGTAAACATTTCCTGGTTTCTTCTTTCTGTTATCCTGTCTTTCACCCAAGCCTTATTTTACTATTTTACATATTTTGACCCTGATGCTAAATAAAAGAGAATACCACAGATACCCCACAACCTGCAGAATAAAGTCTCAACTTCTTAACATACACAGTGTGTCCATGATGATGATATGAATCCCAGAAACCTACCCAGACTTATTTCTTACCATCATCTCTACACATGTGATGACACAAGGCCACCAAATGCCTGGATTTCCCTCAACATTCCACTCTGTTCATCCCACTCCCCATCTATATGCCTTGAGATATTCTTTTTCCTGCTTGGTAAACTTCTGTTCACCCTTCAAAGCTAGAGCTCATGTCCTCTCCTCCTAGAAGGTGAAATTGGCCTGCCTTCTTGAGGGGAGAGAGAAAATGTGTGTATTTCTACTAGCTTCTGATAATCTGTACCATCCCTTTTCCTTTCATAAATTTTTATCTTTCCATTCATGTATCCCCAGAGTTTCATCCAGTGGCTACATTGATAGAAATGTGAGCTGAAATCCATTTGATTATTTACCTAGCTTATTTCAGGGCACAAAATGACAGTCCTGGGGGCCCTCATGGTTGTCAAATGTCCTTAAAAGATCAGGATGCTCTCTCCTACTGAGCTGCCCATGGTTTCAAAACCATTTGTAAAGTAATGCACCGGGCAACCACCACCAATCAGTAGGAGATGGAAGTTGAACCTCTGTTCATCAAAAGTCTCCATGAGAACAGTGAGAAGGCAAGCCTCATCCTGAGAGATGATATTTACAACATACATCACAAAAGACCAGCATCCAGACCTTATGTAGAATGCTGGCAAAGAAAGAAAAGAAATGGCACATTTGCTACCTTTACCCTAGGAAGGAAGATTCCTGGCCTGAGAACAGTGGGGAGACCAGTTGCCTAAGCTTAGCCTTCGTGCACAGAGAGGAAGGGCACTATGGGATCACAAAATTGTTTGATGTCAACAGCAGGTGTGAGTCAGGTTTGTGACTCCTCCTTGGCTCTGCTCACCTTCTTTGTCCCAGAGCCAGCCAAATCCAGGCTCCTAAGAGCAACTTTGTGTCCTTGTAAATAGCTACCAGGGACTTCAACCTAAACTTGGCTCTCCTTGATCACTGTACCCATCAAATAAACTGATATTTACAGACCAAGATCCTTACAGGGGATCCAGAAAGGAAATAGACTTCCGAACCAGCACTGACAAAAAACATTTTAACAGTGAAGAAAGACCAATGATTCTCTTTGTCGTGGCAACTGGGATTTGGTCATAATCAAGAAAACAGACAGCAGATGCAGTTGCAAGTTGTTTAGCCGGGTTTCTTGCTAAATTTCTGTGCCTTCAATGGTGAGTCCATTCAACTTTTTTGCTGTTAAGTTTCTCTGTGGAAAAAAAAATTTTGTCACACTGATCTGCATAGTAGAAAACCTGAATAAACAGGAAGGGAAACTTGAGCTGGGGATGTCAGGATTCCCTCACCTGACAATACAGTGCTTTTGCTATCATGTCTGAGAGGTGATGAGTCTTGGTTCAAAGCCAGAATGGTAGAACTGTCAGATGACTGGTAGATTGATGGCCCTGCAGGAAGCAAAATGGCTAGGTTTCGTGTCTGGGAGCCCAGTTCAGGCTTTGCAAATGCTGGAATTGAGGGCAAGTTCCTTAACTGCTCTCACCTTTAGCTAACTCAATTATAAAACCAAGTGAAGGACGTCTTTGTACACGCTTGCTGTCAAGAGGAAATAATCTAATGCCTGTAAAACCCCAGATTAGTACGAGCCCACACAGATGCTTGTGGAGTAGTGTCTGTCCCCTCTTATTAGCACTCCTTAAAAAAAAAATGAAATGAGTACGGTTATCTAATGCCCTAGAAAGAAAAACCCATAGACTAACTTTAAACATGTACTTTAAGAAAGTAAGCATGGGTGACATGATCCAGAATTGACTCTTTAGGAGAATGACACTGATGTGTGGTGGCCAAGAAGATCAACTCTATGGGGCAGAGGACATCTCTGGTCATCCTCTGATAGATCTGCTAGCTCGGCTGTAACACAAGGCTAAAACTCTCTGAAGAATGATGAAAGCACTCTGGACAAATTCTCACAGGCATCCGGTAAAGAACTTCTATAAATTACCTGGCCAGCAAGGTAAATACAACAAAAGGTAAAGTATCTGGCACATAGCAGATACTTAGAATGGATGAGTAAGTTAATTGGTCTTTGGAAAAGGACACAGGTGCAGGACAGGGCAGGTAGCAGATGAAAATAATAATCATAGAAGGTAGCATATTATCAGTTGTTGATTGTGCTCAGTTCAGTCGCTCAGTCATGTCTAACTCTTTGAGACCCCATGGACTGCAGCACACCAGGCTTCCCTGTCCATTACCAACTCCCGGAGTTTACTCAAACTCATATCCATTGGCTTGGTGAGTTGACTGTGCTAGGAATTTTGAAATGCTCATTTCTTCTACACCTAACTTGGGAGAGAGGGAGTATTCTAGTCCTCATTTTATAGAGAGGAAAATAGAAGCCCAGAGAAGTTCCCTAACTCACCCAGTGTCCTATAACTAGTACATAATGAAGCAAGACTTTGACAGTCTTCAAAGCCATCTTTCTTAAGGCTATCCCAAGCCAAGACTAATAGAGACTTAAACTCTCAGTGGAAAGCGAGCGGGAGAAGGTGGGATATTGTCTCGAGTATCAACAGTAGTGGCCTGAAGGGGATGGTTCCCAGGGGATGGACTGTAGCCCTGGGTCGAGGCAGACGTGGGGTGTCCTGGCTTTGGGGTTCCTGCGGTGGGTGGGGAGTGCTGCAGATCCTTCAAAGTCACCCCAGAACAGGCAGCTGTGGAGTCAGGAAGCCCTGTGTTTAAAACTTGGAGGGTGGTAGGAATCATAGAAGACAATGCCATAGCTACAGCCATAAATAAAAGGGAGCTCTCCGGCAGATTATTTTTTCTTCTATTTGAGGCTATTCATCAGCTTTTCCCTAATCTTGGGTTGTACTCTCTGAAATCTCTCGCACAATGAATTTCCTAAAATGAAATGTTGCAGCGTTCATGGTCCTATTCACTCCCCCCAAGAGGGAATGGCATAAATAATTCACATTATCCTTTTTAGGATCACATTGGCAAAAATATATTAGCTGATATAATTGTCTGACACTTCAAGGAAGTGAGGTTTCAAAAATAGGAGCCCATGGAGAATGAGGGAGGGAGAGAGAGAAAACACCTGACTCCCTTTGCTTCCTGTGGTTATTTATTTTAAAGATAAGACTTTTTTGGCCTCAAGTTTCTGACATATTTATATATCTACTTATAATGTGCAAACCATTTCCAGGTTCTTAATGCACCAGTTCTCACATCTTCTACCTGTCCTCAGAAGCTTCAGTCCTAGTTTGAGCGTCATGGAATTTCAGAATTGGAAGAAATTTAGACAGCATCTAGTCTCCAGTCAGAGCTATAACCCTTCTCTCTCTGTGTTTAGCTAAACTTAGCCAAAATCACTCACTGACAGCGGGAACCATGCCCTAACACAGAGTCCTTCCACAACAAAAATTTCCCAAGAACAGCCTATAAACCTGCAAAGGCTACACTTGTTATTAGGATAAAGAACAAAAAGCCTTAGCAACCATCTCAAACTCCTTCTTACCACAGGACTTTTGCACATGCTGCTACCACTGTATATTTTCCATGTTTATTCAAATTCATCCAAACTTTAGTCCTGTGCTGGATATAGCTTGCAAGGACTCACAAGGGCTGACTATCATACTTCCAGGAATGGTTCATGCTGGTTGTTAAACAGAACTGTTATTCAAAACTGAACTTATGAAAACTCATGAATAAATGATATTAAAACAAAGATAATAAATACTCATTGGAAAAACCCTGATGCTGTGAAAGATAGAAGGCAGGAGGCAAAGGGGATGACAGAGAACAAGATGTTTGAATGGCACCACTGACTCAGTGGACATGAGTCTGAGCAAGCTCTGGGAAATGGTGAAGGACAGGGAAGCCTGGCGTGCTGCAGTCCATGGGGTCACAAAGAGTCAGGTACAACTGAGCAACTGAACAAAAACAACAATAAATACTCAAAAAAATCATCATCTCCTGATTCTTTTATTACCCTTTCCTACACCTATGTTTTTCTTTCCAGATTCATTGGAGATGTAATTGACTTTTAACATTATGTAAGTGTAAGTTGCACAGCCTGTTGATTTGATGCTCATATATTGTGAAATACTTACACCATAGTGTTAGCTACAGTATCTCCATCATGTCACGGATTTACTGTTTCTTTTTTTGTAATGAGAATATTTACAATCCACTCTCCGTGACTTTATAGTATATAATACAGTGTTATTAATTATAATCACCTTGCTGTACTTTTAGGTCCTCAGCACTTATCCACGTTAAAACCGGAAGTCTGTGCCCTTTGACCAGCATCAGCCCCTGGCAGCCACCATCAAACTCTCTGTTCCTGCAAGTTCAACTTTTTAGATTTCACGTATAAGTGATATCACATAGTATATATGCTTTTAAGTTCAATTCTGTGTGGTCAGAACACTCAGTTCAGTTCAGTTCAGTTCATTCACTCAGTCGTGTCCGACTCTCTGCGACTCCATGAACCGCAGCACACCAGACCTCCTTGTCCATCACCAACTCCCGGAGTTCACTCAAACTCACGTCCATCGAGTCAGTGATGCCATCCAGCCATCTCATCCTCTGTCGTCCTCTTCTCCTCCTGCCCCCAATCCCTCCCAGCATCAGGGTCTTTTCCAATGAGTCAGCTCTTCGCATGAGGTGGCCAAAGTATTGGAGATTCAGCTTCAGCATCAGTCCTTCCAATGTGATCTATATGATGGCAATTACCATACCTTCCAACTCCATCTTCAGACATACCCGATTGAGAGCCTGAAAGCAGAAAGACCATTTGAAAACTCACAAATGACAAACAGTAGAGCATTTTCCCCCTCTCCTTTCCCCAGAGAGCTGGTTGTTAAACCTTAATAGCACACCACTGCTTCAAAATCACCTCCACACTCACTTCCCATGGATGCCTGTCTGGATCTCCAGTCTAGGTCTAATTCGTATATGGTGTTATCTTAGAATTTCTCAATAAATAGCTGTAGAGTGAATATCAAACTCAAGGTATTAGAAATCTCTAACTTGAGTTGAGATCTTCAGCCCCTTTTAAAAGGGAATAATAATTTATTATCTTAACACATGAATAATAGTTTCTGTTGAGAATAAACTGTCTTCTTTTGAAGTTACATCAATAAGTTATTTGTGGTTAAAGAGAATGCCTAGGACTGGGTGTTAACAGGAGTTAAGGCACAAAGGATGTGGTTAAACCACCGGCCTGAGAGGAGAGGAATGGGTAAACTGAGAGCATAAGGCCAGAGGACTAGGAGCTGTGAAGTGCCCAGTGAGAAATCCCCTGTGGCTGACTGGCCAGAGAGTACTTAAGAAAAAGGATGTCTGGTATTTCACTTGAAGTTTTGTTGATATTATGTAGATAATGCTGGTCTTCCTCTCTGACTGTGGTTAGACAATGGCATGAAGTCTTCTATACACAGAAGTTGTGTGTGTGCCTACGAGTAAATTAAAGGAAGGGCCACATTTTGTCCGTGAACTGATGCCACAATTCAACTGGTGTATGACAGCAAGATAATTCATAACCTGCAATGATTTAACATATACTGGACTTGAGAACTAGAGGTGATCATAATAAGGTAATACTTGGAATTTAGGAAAGACTCCTTGCCAGCTTTAGACTTCCAGTTCAGAAGACATATAAGATGTGGGATTGTTTGTTGTTATTGCTTTTCCTTGGATCTTAAGGTGTTAAAGAAGATGGGAAACACTGACCTCAGTAGTGATCCTATTTCTAAACTTAGAGAACAGAAAATGGTCATTTATGGCTGGAAGTCCTCTTTGTATATATAGTATAAACAGTAGAATACTAAAGTGAGTGAAAGTGAAAGTTGCTCAGTCATGTCCAGCTCTTTGCAACCTCATGGACTGCAGCCTGCCTGGCTTCTCTGCCCATGGAATTCTCTAGGCCAGTATATATATATTGAAATAAGGAGAAAAGATACATTGCAGAATAAGGACCATTGAGTAGGAAGCAAAATCTGCAGCAGTTTTTTAGTAAAGTGTATCTCGACCAAGGTGGAGCCTGGATATCTTGCTTTAGGCACTTGCTGTTGTTGCTTGGTCACTAAGTTGTGTCTAACTCTTCTGGGTCCCATGGACTGTATCCCGCCAGGTTCCTCTGTCCACAGGATTTCCCAGGCAAGAATCCTGGAGCAGGTTGCCATTTCCTTCTCCAGGGGATCTTCCTGATCCAGGGATTAAACCCACATCTCCTGCATTGACAGGTAGATTCTTTACTGTTGAGCCACTAAGGGAAGGCTGCTTTAGTCACTAAGTCAAGTTATCTCCAAAAGCTAAGGTCAACTATGCAAAAA
This sequence comes from Redunca redunca, assembly GCA_006410935.1. Taxonomy (NCBI): domain Eukaryota; kingdom Metazoa; phylum Chordata; class Mammalia; order Artiodactyla; family Bovidae; genus Redunca; species Redunca redunca. The sequence continues at coordinate 457,621 of SJYQ01096441.1, read as the reverse complement.
CAATTATATCACATATGCACAGATAAAATATTGCCTCATTGATGCTTCTTCTCAACACAAGATCTAATAATTTAAAATAATTCCAAACTCATCGCATGCATGCAGTCCTCTAAGCATAATTTGGCAAATACTGTTTGGAGGAGATGAGAGAGAGGCTCTGTGTAGGAGGTATCAGGGTTTTGCAATGTCTTCCCCACTGACACCCAGGGCTGAATAACCCTCTATTGTGTGGGACTGTCCGGGGCATTCTAGGATGTTGAGCAGGATCCTTGGTGCCAGTCTACTAGATGCCAAAAGTGCTTCCCCAGGTGTGAAAATGAAACATGTCTCCAGACATAGTCAGCTCGCCTCTGGGAGGCAAGATCTGTCGAGAATCACCAAGCTAAACCTGAAGATGGGAAGGACTTGAGAAGCATCTCTGCAAGTTTCTGAGCCTGTGACCTGGGGAAATTTTCCCAAGCCTTCTTTCTTGGTCTCCTCATTTCTGAGTTCAATGTTTTATGATGTGTCTTGGGGTTCCTGGGAAAATCCAGTGAGGCAGTGCATGTAAAGGACTGAGAACCACATCTAATAAAACACAAGGGAAGGTCTTGAGCAGGGCTATGCTTATTGTCAGTTGAGGTGAAGTCGCTCAGTCGTGTCCGACTCTTTGCGACCCCATGGACTGTAACCTACTAGGCTTCTCCGTCCGTGGGATTCTCCAGGCAAGAATACTGGAGTGGATTGCCATTTCCTTCTCCAGGGTAATGTTAGTTATCTTTCCCATTTTATCTATTCATTTGTGTAGAATCTCATGTACAGAAAGTTAAGTCAAAATCACTTCTTGGATCACGGTAAAACATCAGCATTTGCTTACACAAGGCTCAAAGCTTCTTTCTTTCCTTCCATTTATCCCTCATTCCTTCTCACATTTAACTTCTTAAGTGGAAGAAATCCATCGGAACAGGCAGTTCTACCATCAGATACTTTTTGTACGTGTGCATGGTTTTAGTTTAAACAATCCATTGAACAGTAAACCTCATTTTCTGTCTTACTTTTTAATCTATGACTGTGTTTTGTGTTCATATTTAAATTCTATTGGAGTACAGTTTTGGAGTATAGTTGATTTGCAATATTGTGTCAGATTCAGGTGCACAGCAAAGTGATTCAGTTATCCACATGCATATATTCATTCTTTTTTTTCAGATTATTTTCTCATATAATTATCATAGAATATTGAGTAGAGTTCCTTCAGTAGCTGCCTGTTGGTTACCTATGTTATATGTAGTAGTCTGTGTATGTTCATCCCAGTCTCCTGATTTATTCCTCCCCGTCACATTTCCCCTTTGGTAACCATAAGTTTGTTTTCAATATCTGTATGTGACTATGTTTCAATATCTCTGTGTACCTCTACTTCAGTGGTTCTTAACCTTGAGCACATATCACAATTCCCTGGAAGGTGTGTGAAGACAGAGGGGTCACTTTCAGATTTTCTGACTCATTAAAATTACAGTGGGGCCATTCATCTGCATTTCTAATGAGTTACCAAGTGATGCCTATGCTTCTGGTCCCCGTACACAGTTTGAGGATCACTGCTCAAGTTCATTTCTTCTAGCTGCTACCTAGAGCCCCATTACTACATCTTCAGTATTTGACTCATTCATTCCTTTCATGATGGCTGATCTGGCCATCTCCACTTCTCTGAGCCCACAGACAAGGTTGCCGTCAGCACCATCCTTATATCTGTCTCTGTGCGCATGGGCAGGACTGTCCCTATGTCTGTTCCCATGTCTGTCCCCAGGAAGAGCATTGCTGATCCATAGGGAAAGAACACTCTTTATGTTCATCATACTGCCCAATCACTCTGGAATGGCTGAGCTGGGCTAAGTCCCCACCAATTGTGACTAAATAGCTTTTCTTCCATTTAATACAAGAGGAGGGCTTCACCAATGGCTCAGCAGATAAAGAATACACATTTCAATCCCTGGGTCAGGAAGATCCCCTGGAGAAGGAAATAGCAACCCACTGCAGTATTTTTGCCTGGAGAATCCCCCGGACAGAGGAGCATGGTGGGTTATAGTCCACAGGGTCACAAAGAGCTGGACACAACTGAAGTGGCTTAGCACGCACACAACAGAGGAGAATCCAGTAAGGAGGAAGTTAATGAAGCTGACGCTCTCCTCCCCGACCAGGACAGAGCTAACGCGTGAAGAGTCTTGCTGACAACCGTGATCTGACTCCACCCCACTAGTTTCCTACCAAACAATCTTTCGGTGGCTTTGAGTTCCACCACACAATTTTCCATGACTCTCAAACTGACCTTTATTATTCACCTCACCCTGAAAGTGTGCTTATTTACCCTCCCTGGTCTCACAGCCTTAAACTGGCAAATAAACAATCTTGCTGTTGAGAGTTTTACCAGTTAAAAGAGGAAAGGCACTCGGTCTGTATGAACTTTCCTCAGGGCTGGGTTGGACTGCTGTGCCCAAATTCCAGTTTTTTATGGTGTGAGTCTGTCTCTGTGGCATGTTTCCCGTTTGATCCCATGAGAGCCTCAGACCTCTGCCTTGGCTTTCACAGAGTGGGGTGGCCGGGACCGTGCTGTGTCTAAGGGAAGGATTCAAGACTGGATGTACTGCTCAGAGCTACCTATTGCTTGTGACCTTAGAGAAATTACCCTTTACTCTTCTATGTCTGCTAGAGGTGATAAAACAGCTTCATGGCAATGGTTCCGTTTGACCTTTATCCTCCATACCAGGTAATTCCAGGCAGGCATTGTCTTATGCAAGTAGGGGATGGAACTTCCAGTGGATGATTCAAGGTCACGTGAATGTAAGAGGCAGGGCTGAAATCCTGAAGTAGGCAAGTCCTTTTCATTCTACAGCGCTCTGATACATCTCTGAGCTTCAACTTTCACCTACATAAATAAGAAGTTGAAGGAGTTATTGGTTTCTCGACTTCGATGAGTTTCCAATAGATACTTAGTTACACCATTTTTGGGTGTCATTGTCACCCCCCACACACACATCCACATATTGAATTTCTAGCCACTAGCATCTCAGAATGTGACCTTATTTGGAAATATGGTTGTTGTGATTAGTCAGGATGAGGTCCTGTTAGAGTTAGGCGACAGCACATGAGAGCAAGAAGCCAAGTGTTGCCCGCAAACCACCAGAAGCTGGGAGAGAGGACTTCTCTTTCACCCCTCCAAGGGAACCAATCCTGCCCACACTTGACTTCAGACTTCTGGTTCCCAGACCTATGAAAGAATGAATTTCAATTGTCCTAGACCTTCCAGTCTAGAAGTAAAACTATGACCTTGGAAGAAAAGCTATGACCAACCTAGACAGCATATTAAAAAGCAGAGACATTACTTTGCCAACAAAGGTCCATCTAGTCAAACCTATGGCTTTTCCAGTAGCCGTGTATGGATGTGAGAATTGGACCATAAAGAAAGCTGAGTGCCAAAGAATTGATGCTTTTGAACTGTGGTGTTGGAGAAGACTCTTGAGAGTCCCTTGGACTGCAAGGAGATCCAACCAGTCCATCCTAAATGAAATAAGTCCTGAATATTCATTGGAAGATCTGATGCTGAAGCTGAAACTCCAATACTTTGGCCACCTGAGGCACAGAATTGAGTATTGGAAAAGACCCTGATGCTAGGAAAGATTGAAGGCAGGAGGAGAAGGGGATGAAAGAGGATGAGATGGCTGGATGGCATACTGACTCAATGGACATGAGTTTGAGCAAGCTCCAGGCATTGGCGATGGACAGAGAGGCCTGGCGTGCTGTAGTCCATGGAGTCACAAAGAGTCAGACACAACATGACTGGGCAACTGAACTGAACTGAGACCTTCCAGTACACAGCACTTTTTTTTTTTTTGGTAGCTTTGGGAAACTAAGACACCCTCTAATATATTTACAGTACCCCAACTGGCAGACCCCTTCCTTTTTCATTCTAGTTCCTACCTGTGACACAGGGTTTCCCTTTAGCTGAGGGATCAGAGGACATGAGGGTAGAGCTTTCTCTTTCTACATCTAGGACCCATCTAGGGGGCAGTCCCATCTGGTACTCATCACCAAGGAACAGGCAGAGTTGCCAAATGGTGACATAAAAGTCCGAGTCCCTCACCTGGTATAAAACCACCAAAAATTGATATTCTAGCAAAATGGAGATTAAGTGCCTGTGTAAAGTGATTAGGCACAATTAAATGAATTTTAAAGAACATTTCATCCCTTAGGCTACAGGTAGTCACTTCTGGCTTAAGCAGTTCTTTACCAAAAGGATCCCCTTGCCATCTCAAAGGTGTTACAAAAAGCTGGAGGAGAATCATGCCCCTTGTCTCATTGCTTTGGCTCTTCTACTTTGCAAGTTAAATAAGCTCTGACATAGATAGAGGGTCAAGGAAACCCACATGCCCAGTTGCCCCCACCTCTCAAATCCCAACCGCAGGTCTCTCCCCTGGACCCTTCCTCTGCAGGTGTCCTGTTTTCACATGTATATTCTTGTCTCCACCCTCTTCCCCAGGATTCAGTAAACACTGGCCTCAGAAATAATGCATGTCAGTTCTCCCCATAGCATCTTCTTGAGTCTTAGAATCTTTCAAACAATTGCATTTGAATGACCTTTCTCTTGAGCTTCCCAAGTGGCCCTAGTGGTAAAGAAACTATCTGCCAGGGCAGATGTGAGAGATGTGAGTCTGATCCCTGAGTCAGGAAGATCCCATGGAGAAGGGCACGGCAACCCACTCCAGTAGTCTTGCCTGGAGAATCCCATGGACAGGAGCCTGGAGGGCTACAGTTCACAGGGTGGGAAAGAGACACAGGTGAAAGGACTCAGCACGTACACATGGCCTTTCTCTTATCCCCATTACTAAGCCTCCTCAGAGAGAAATCATGGGTTCTGTACATGAGTCAGATGAGTCACCAGGAAAAGGGGAGGCTCCCTTCCCACACAGTAACTTGGGGAAGAAGCCCTGGACTCTATCTACTTCTCCCTTGGAGAGTCTCCAAGCAAACTCATCTCTTCCTCATCGGGGCAATTTCCTCTGCAAAGCTCCATCTGATTTATTCTTTCATTCACCCCATATTGAGCATTTCTGTGTTCTAAATGCTCAGTATACAATGGTAAACAAAACAGATTAAGCCTTAGTGAAGTTTATGTTCTAACTGGGGAGATGGAAAATTAACTGTGAATATAACAACCAGGTGAGGCATAGAACCTTCCAGAAGGTGATTTGAGCTATTAGAACAAGGAAAGGTAGACAAGGAAGAGGAGGAATGAAATTCTGAGGATGGAAAATAGATACTCTATAATTAAATATGGATACAGCTGGGCCTCTCCCAGGAGTGACATTTGAGCCAAGACTTGAAGGATGAGGTGAGGAAGTCATCCATGCAGATATGTGGCAGAAAATCTGGGAAGAGGGAATATCGGGAAAGATGGGACCATGGTTGGAATATTTAAGGACAAGCAAAGAGGCCAGTGTAGCTGGAGTAGAGTAAGCAAAAAAGAGATATCTACATGACCTATGTGATATATTCATGCATATGAAACTTTATCCAGTGTTTCTTCCTAATAATAATTATTCTGAGAGTATCCTTCAACACCTTGGTGATGGTGATGGTTTGGTCGCTCAGTCATTTCTGACTCTTGTGACCCCATGGACTGTGGCTTGCCAGGCTCCTCTGTCCATTGGACTCTCCAAGCAAGAATACTGGAGTGGGTTGCCATTTCTTCCTCTACTCAACACCTTGATTTCACATCAAATATCTCACAAAATATCCTATGCTATAATTTCTAGGCAAGCTCATATGTCCATCCACAGTTAAAAATAACCAAAGCCATACTGCCTTCCCTTCCCCCTCTCTTTCTCTCTGGCCCCTAGGCCCCTAGGCCCTCTCTGGACTGCTCCAGAGAGCACTAGAATTTCAGTCAATATAGATTAACGTGATATAACCGGAAGAGACACAAGAAGTCCTACAATTTAAAGATTTCCAAACAAGCTATCTCAATAAACATTATCTACTCTGTACCAGTAAGTAAGATTTTGAATGACACACACCATTTTTTTTTTTTTTTGTAATGTTATCATTGCTGTGCAAGAATCAAAAATACTAAAATGAACAAGTAATAGTCCCTGCCTGGAGAGAAAAAGGAAGTGGCCAGAAATGCAAACAAAGAAAAGATTTCCCTTAATATAATAAGAACTAGCATTTCCTAATCCTACACACATTTTGAGCAGTTTTCTGAATACATTCTATGTGTTATTTCTGTTAACCTTATATCAGTTCTGAGACATGATTGCAGTTGCATCCATTATGTTACAAGGAGAAAGATTCTGAGAGGTTAACAAGCTTCTCTGAGTTAAAACAATCAGTAAATGGGAAAAGTGAAGCTCAGTTTCTATCAGCTCTACCCGTTTGATCTCTGAGCCTCCTAACACACTCCACCGGCACATGATTAGAACCTTAACAACATCTAGACTCAAGCGCTGTGGGAACAGAGAGTCAGGGTCAACCACTCTCCCTCCATGGAATAACCAGGAAGCCACCCAGTGCTACAGAATGGGTTTACAAGTGCGGAAAAGAACACACCTGTTGAGGAAACATAAGCTAAGGGAATGAAAAACACAGACATTCCAGCTGAATTAGAAGGAGATGAGGCAGGAAAGGGGGGTTAGGGGCATGCTGTGAGATCCTAGTGATTCCTGTTTAGGATCTTGGATTTTATACAGAGGATAATCCATAATAATAATAAAATAATAATTTTATGCAAGCACAGTGGTTAATAATCTGCCTGCAAAGCAGGAGAATTACAGGAGATTTGTGTCCCTGGGCTGGGAAGATCCTCTGGCAAAGGACATGGGCAATCCACTCCAGTATTCTAGCCTGGAAAATCCCATGGATGCAGGAGCCTGGTGGGCTACAGTCCATGGGGTTGCAAAGAGTCAGACACACTGAGTGGCTGAGCGCACAATGGTGTTCTATCCTGATGAATGAGCGATTTTACTCATCCCTCTATACAGAATTGGTGAATTCCTCCCATTTTTCATTCACCTTATTTCCTGACTTATTCAAAGACTAATAATCCGGCATCCAGTTCTGAAAATAAGCCTCATATGCAGTCAATAAGCAATTATTAAGTTAATGGCATGTATATTCATAGTTTTATGCCAAGCAGTAAGGCAGGCTTTCAGGATAGAATAGGCATTTATGGACATTGGCTGATTAGTTAGTTAGTTGGTTGGTTGGTTGTTTGTATTGGTAAAGTACTTGGTAAATGGAATGTATAAATGAATTACTGCGAGCTCCCTATTCAAAGCCCATGTCAAACTCGTTCTTGCCTCCCCCTAATGCTTAGTACTGTACCTTATATACAATTGGTCTCAATAATTACTGTGTGAATGAAAGATAAGGTGAACAAGTATTCACCCATGATGAATGAGGGAATGTATGAGCATATAAATAAGTAGAGGAATTGATTGCATGAAGAAATGAAGGAATAATTAAATGTGCCCATGTTCTACTCTATCTCTGTCTTCCCATCAAGGAAACAGACTTTTACAAGCACATAACATATTATCTCTACACTTATTTCAACCTCTTTCCCCAAAACACAACCCAGAAGTAACCTATATTCCTGGTTAGAGGAATGTGTCAATGTCTTCTTTTTATTTTTTTAATTAAACATTTAAAATGTAAGATTACTATAGGTTTTCACACAGTTGTTATGAAAACAAAACAAAACAAAAAATAGTGTGCCCTTCACTCAGTTCCTCCCAATAGTAATATTTGTGAAACTACAGCACAGCATCACAACTGGGATGTGGACATAGATAACAGTCAAGACACAGAGATTTCCATCACAGGCATCGCTCTCATTGCTCTTTTACACATACCCTTGCCCCCCAAGCCCCACTTCCTCTTCAACCCTTGACAATGACTTAACTGTTCTCCTTTTCCATCATGTTCTCACTTCAAGAATGGTAAAAAAATGGAATCAAGCAAGAAGTAAACTTTTTCGAAATTGTCTTTTTTCACTCATCATGATTCTCTGAGGAGTCATCTAAGTTGTTGCATATAGCCACAATTTGTTTCTTTTTTGCTGTTTCCACATATAATTTTTTTAACACCAAAAATATTTTCTATTGTGATATAGCCGATTCACAATTTATTTCTTTTTACTACTAAGTAAAAAGAATTTATTTCTTTTTACTTGCATATGCAGATGATACTACCCTTATGGCAGAAAGTGAAGAGGAACTAAAAAGCCTCTTGATGAAAGTGAAAGAGGAGAGTGAAAAAGTTGGCTTAAAGCTCAACATTCAGAAAACAAAGATCATGGCATCTGGTCCCATCACTTCATGGCAAATAGATGGGGAAACAGTGGATACAGTGTCAAACTTTATTTTTTGGGGATCCAAAATCACTGCCGATGGTGATTGCAGCCGTGAAATTAAAAGACGCTTACTCCTTGCAAGGAAAATTATGACCAACCTAGATAGCATATTGAAAAGCACAGACATTACTTTGCCAACAAAGGTCCATCTAGTCAAGGGTATGGTTTTTCCAGTGGTCATGTATGGATGTGAGAGTTGGACTGAAGAAAGCTGAGCACTGAAAATTTGATGCTTTTGAACTGTGGTGTTGGAGAAGACTCTTGAGAGTCCCTTGGACTGCAAGGAGATCCAACCAGTCCATTCTGAAGGAGATCAGCCCTGGGATTTCTTTGGAAGGAATGATTCTAAAGCTGAAGCTCCAGTACTTTGGCCACCTCATGTGAAGAGTTGACTCATTGGAAAAGACTCTGATGCCGGGAGGGAGGAGAAGGGGACAACAGAGGATGAGATGGCTGGATGGCATCACTGACTCAATGGACGTGAGTCTGAGTGGACTCCGGGAGTTGGTGATGGACAGGGAGGCCTGGCATGCTGTGATTCATGAGGTCACAAAGAGTTGGACACAAGTGAGCAACTGAACTTAACTGAACTGGACTGAACTGACTGAAGTAGTGTTTGATGTTATGAAAATACCAGATTGTTTAACCGCTCACCCATTGAAGGACATTTGCATTCTTTCTAGGTTTTTACTGTTATGAGTAATAACCTGTATTTGTGTATACATTGTTCTGTGAGCATACATTTTCATTTGGGGAGGATAAATGCCCAGGAGTGCAATTGTCAGACATTAGTGTTTCAAAAAATGGTAAACAATTTTCCAGAGTACCTATACCACTTAGCATTCCCACTAGCAATGTATGGGTGATACAGGATGTGGAAAAACTAGACAGCTCAAACATCACTGGAATGCTACAGACACTGTCCATAGTCATATATTTTATTTTACCTGATCTAACAGGTAACGCTATCTCATTGAGATTTTGATTTGCATTTTTCTAATAGCTAATGATGTTGAACATTTTTTCATGTACTTATCTGTCATCTGTGTAACCTCTTCTGTGAAATGTCTGTTCATGTATTTAGTCCATTTTTTTCTAACTGAATTCTTTCTACTGACTTCTGCAAGTATTTTACATGGTCTAGATATTAGTTCTTTGCAGGTATGCGGTTAACAAAGGTTTCCTCCCACACTATAGTTTGTATTTCACCCTCTTAACAGGATCTTTCCCAGAGCAGAAGTTCTTCAGTTTTATGAAGTCAAATTTATCCATTTTCCTCTTATCAATTATGCTTCTGGTGTCAAGTCTAAGAACCCTTTGCTTAGTCCTTGATTCAAAGACTTTATCTTATTTTTTCCAAAAAAGTCTTATGTTTTACATTTAAGCCTATGATCCATTCTGAGTTAATATTTATATGAAGTGTGAGCCTCGGGTTAGGTTAAGTTTTGTTTTTTTTTTTCCATTGCCTCTGTTGTTCATTCGCTCAGTCATGTCTGGCTCTCTGCAACCCTACAGACTGCAGCATGTCCGGCTTCCCTGTCCTTCACTCTCTCCCAGAGTTTCCTCAGACTCATGCCCCTGGAGTCGGTGATGCAATCCAATTGCCTCTGGGTGTCTAACTGTTCCAGTACCATTTGTTTAAAAGGCCATGTTTCATCTATGGATTCACTTTAGCACCTTTGTCAAAAATCAGTTGGGCATATTTTCACAAACCTATTTTTTGGGTACTCTGTTCTGTTCCCTTAATCTATGTGGCTCTCCTTCTCCCAGTACCATCTAGTCTCTTTCAATATTTGTATTATTTTATTCGTGTTTTCAGTATTGCCTCATGTCTCAATTTTTTTCAAATCTCTTATTTAAATGAGGGTAATTCAAAGTAAATAGTGATATTTTCAACTCTTCATACTTTTTAAATTAAGTACAGTTAATTTCAATATCACGCTAGTTTTAGGTGTACAGCACAATGGTTCAGTTATACATATATATTTGCCGAAGTTTAGTCACTAAGCAATGCCAGGCTCTTTTGCAATCCCATGGACTATAGCCCCACCAGCCTGCCCTGCCCATGGGTTTCCCAGGCAAGAAATACTGGAGTGGGTTGCCATTTTCTTCCTGACCCAGGACTTGAACCTATATCTTTTGCTTGGAAGGTGGATTCTTTACCACTGAGCCAACAGGGGAGCTGGTGCATACATATAGATAGGTAGATAGATAGATAGATAAGCTAGCTAGATTGACAGACAGATAGATAGATAGATGACAGACAGCTTTTAGATTCTCTTCCTTTATAGAGTTTTTAAAATATCATGTCCAACTCTTTGCAAACTCATGGACTATACAGTCCATGGAATTTTCCAGGCCAGAATACTAGAGTGGATATCCTTTCCCTTCTCCAGGGGATCTTCCCAACCCAGGGATAGAACCCAGATCTCCCACATTTCAGGAGGATTCTTTACCAGCTAAGACATCAGGGAAGCCCCCAAAATACTGAGTATGCTATACTCTAGGCCCTTGTTGTTTATTTATTTTATATATAGTAATTATGCATCTGTTAATCCTAGTCTCCTAATTTTTCTCTTCCCCCATCACCCTTTTCTCTTTAGTAACCATAAGATTTTGGAGCACTCCTCCCCCCCCAAAAAAGCCAGCCACTGTTTCCGCATCTATTTGCCATGAAGTGATGGGACCAGATGCCATGATCTTCGTTTTCTGAATGTTGAGCTTTAAGCCAACTTTTTCACTTTCCTCTTTCACTTTCATCAAGAGGCTCTTTAGTTCTTCACTTTCTGCTATAAGGGTGGTGTCATCTGCATATCTGAGGTTATTGATACTTCTCCCAGCAATATTGATTTCAGCTTGTGTTTCTTCCAGTCCAGCATTTCTCATGATGTACTCTGCATATAAGTTAAATAAGCAGGGTGACAACATACAGCTTTGACATACTCCTTTTCCTATTTGGAACCAGTCTGTTGTTCCATGTCCAGTTCTAACTGTTGCTTCCTGATCTGCATACAGATATCTCAACAGGCAGGTCAGATGATCTGATATTCCCATCTCTTACAGAATTTTCCATAGTTTATTGTGATCCACACAGTCTAAGGCTTTGGCATAGTCAATAAAGCAGAAATAGATGTTTTTCTGGAATTCTCTTGCTTTTTTAATGATCCAGCAGATGTTGGCAGTTTGATCTCTGGTTCCTCTGCCTTTTCTAAAACCAACTTGAACATCTGGAAGTTTACAGTTCACGTATTGTTGAAGCCTGGCTTGGAGAATTTTGAGCATTACTTTACTAGCGTGTGAGATGAGTGCAATTGTGCAGTAGTTTGAGCATTCTTTGGCATTGCCTTTCTTTGGAATTGGAATGAAAACTGACCTTTTCTGGTTTTGGACTTGAGTTTGAGTAAACTCCAGGAGTTGGTGATGGACAGAGAGACTTGGCATGCTGCAGCTCCTGGGGTCACAAAGAGTCAGACATGACTGAGCAACTGAACTGAACTGAACTGAACTGAGCCATAAGATTGTTTTCTATGAGTTTCTTCCTGTTTTGGAAATAAGTTCATTTATATCTTTTTTTATAAATTATGCAAATGACAGTGGGTTAATCTCCAAAATATAAAAATGGCTCATACTGCTCAATATCAAACAAACAGATAAATCACAAAGTCTTCATTATAGTAGCTATGTAAGTCTTGCAATTGGGTAAACTGATTCCTACATTTTGTTTTCTTGCTCAAAACTTGTGTTGGCTGCTCTAATTTCTTTGCCTTCTCATATGAATTTATGATAATTTTATCTATATATGCCAAAAAATCTTGCTGGGATCTTGATAGTAATTGTGTTACAGTTATATATCAACTTGAAAAGAATTGAGACCTTTACCGTATTGAGTCTTTCAACCCATGAACCAAATATATATCTATTTAGATCATCTTTTATTTTTTTCATCAGCATTTGTGGTTTTTATCTTACAAATTCTGTATATATTTTCATAAATTTATGCCTAAGCTTTTGTAATAATTGTAAAAGNAATTGTAAAAGGTCTTTTTATTTTGTTGTCTGTATGTCACTGTTAATATATTGAATACTATTGATGTTTTAATGTTCATCTTTTCTGTTGGGAACTTGCTGAACTGATTTCTTAGTTCTAGAAGTATTATTGGTAGATCCCTTGTGTTTTCTAAACAGGCAGTTATACCATCTACTGATAAGAACAGTTTTATTTCTTCCTTTCTGATCTGTTTTACCACTATTTTCTTTTCTTCACTTATTGCATTGGCTAGAAATCCCAGCATCATGTTGAATAAGAGTGTTGAAAACAGATATCTAAGGAGAAAGGAGAAAACATTCACTCTTTCACCATCAAATATGATGTTAGCTGTAGTTCTTTTTTTTTTTCTTTTGTAGGTGCTCCTCAACAAGCTGAAATTTATCCTTCTACTCCTATTTTTCAGAGATTTTATAAAGAACAGNTTTTTTTTCTTTTGTAGGTGCTCCTCAACAAGCTGAAATTTATCCTTCTACTCCTATTTTTCAGAGATTTTATAATGAACAGGCATTGAATTCTGTTAAATGGTTTTTCTGCATCAATTGATAAGATTTTGTGATTTTTTTTTTACTTTAGCCTGGTCATATAGTAGATTACGTGGATTGATTTTTAAATATTGAACCAGACTTGTGTCCCTGGAATAAACTTCATTTGGTCGTGATATATAATTCCTGGGTAGCATGTTAAGACTCTAGATCTTCAGTTCAGTTCAGTTCAGTCACTCTGTGTCCAGCTCTTTGCGACCCCATGGACTGTAGCACAACAGGCCTCCCTGTCCATCACCAACTCCCAGAGTTTACTCAAAACTCATGTCCGTTGAGTCAGTGATGCCATTCAACTATCTCATCCTCTGTCATCCCCTTCTCCTTCTGCCTTCAATCTTTCCCAGCATCAGGGTTTTTTCAAATGAGTCAGCTCTTCACATCAGGTGGCCAAAGCATAGGAGTTTCAGCTTCAGCATAAGTCCTTCAGTGAAAATTCAGGACTAATTTCCTTATTTAAACCTATGTTTTAACTGGTCTCCTCTGATACAACTCTGAGATGGGACAATACCACACCATTAATCCCAGGGGTAGTATAAAGTCTAGATACCCCACATGACCTCCATGTTACGCTTTGTTTTTGCTAGATAAGGATGGGACATTCCCCCACAGACCTCATGCATGCCTCCTTGTTTGGGGGAGTAGGAAGGTCTCATTATGACTCCCCTTCTGTGATAGCATCCCAGTGTGTGGGGGGAGGGGAGAGAAACACATTACTGCCCAAAAGGTTGGAAGTCCAGGTAACCCATGCTGTCTCCACAGAGAGATGGGGAAGAGGCTCATTACTGCCTGGTAGGGATGAAAACCCCAGCTTCCCATTTGGCCTCCCTTGACACCACCCCAGCAGGGACGTGGGGTCCCTTGTTACTCCCGGAAGGGCAGAAGCCTAGGTTCTTCACTCAGCCTTCGCTGCTATGGGTGGGCCATGCGTTTTCACGTGGTGTTTGGCTGCAATAAAGTGGTTATTTCCTAGAAGTTTTCTGTTGTCTAGCACACACCCCTTTCCTACTCCTCTGGGTAGAGAAGGCAGGCTTTGGTTAAGGGTTTTTTGTTTTTTGTTTTTTTCAGTTTTCGGTTTTCATCTATGCCTGTTGGCATCTCTAGGTGGCTGGCTTCTTCAGCTCCAAGTTTGGGGTATGTGAAGACAAAGAAAATTCAGGGAACCCATAACTTTGTTTCTCTTTAGGTCCAGAGATTTCTAGCCAGTCCCATCTTCTTCACACACTGCAGAGTTTTCTTAACATTGTTCTTGATGTAACATCTAGGGTGTTTAGTTGGACTTAGTGGAAAGACTAGGTCCAAGTACAATTACCCCATCTTCCCAGAAGTAGAAGTTTCCAGGTGTCCCTCATGGTTTTCCTATTAAAAATATTAAATTGTTCACATCCATGGCCTCAGCAGAGACATCCATGTATTTCTTATTAACCAATTTACTTGGCTTTACCAGAATTCTAAACCTCAAAGCCGCCCCACAAAAAAAAAAAAAAAGTGAAATAAAAAGAAGAAAAAAACAAAGTTGTGGAAGTTTTCCTGAGCCAGAGAGTGCTAATGTTGCCACTTATAAAGAAGAAGCCTCTTGAGAATTAATTCAGATAAAAACTGCTTATTTTGATTTAATATTGCTGAAGCCTCAGTTCTGGGGCATTCACTCAGAAATCCCAATTTTAAAAATAATCTTGCATGCTCAACTTTTGGTTAGATATCATTAAAAACTTCCCTACCCTTTCACACAGTAGAGACTCGGGAAAATAATTCATCTCTTCTTGATGACTCAGACCCCAATTCTAAGCTGCTGGGGCAGCTCTCCTCTCTCTCTGCCAGGCAACTGCAAGCTCTTAATGCACGTTTCCGCAGTTGCCTTTCCCACATACCTAATTTCTGCTCATAACGTCATAGGGAACTGGAATAAAAAAAAAACCTTCCCTGATAGAGCTGTGGGTAGACACAAAGTCAAATGCTTGGTCTAAGGACACAGGTCTCACCTACCATACAACAAGTAATTGACTCGTGGTGAGTTTCATAATAATTGTAGTATAACTGAAGAAAGGTAAACTTAATTCAATATTCTTAGTTATGCTCTGGGTGGTTGAGATTGCCAAACAAGTAGAAGAAGAGGAGGAGGAGAAAGGAAAGAAAGAAGAGCAACTAAGTGTCATTTTGACAATGATGAGTATGCTGTTATCTTGTTGGAAATATATGAATTGTTGTTATGAACCAGATAGTACACTGGACCCGCTACAGATATTATTATTCTGGATATGTCCTACTCTAAAGAGTCACAGTAAAGCATATTATACACATTTTTAAAAGGAGAGAACTGGGGCTGAAATTAAGTGGATCGATTGCCTGAAGTCGCATACCTTGCATACAAAGTAGCTAGATTAAACCCAGTTCTGCTCTTATCCTTGCCATGATGACGGTATCAGGGTAGGAGTCACAGGTCTAGCGAAGCACACAGATGACAAAACCCATGCTAAATACAGCACAGCTACCTAGAAAAGTGCTTCTCAAACTCTAATGGCTACAGAAGTTGCAAATGAGTAAGTCTAAGAGAAGTCAACCCTGAATATTCTTTGGAAAGACTGGGACTGAAGCTGAAGCTATGATACTTTGGCCACCACTGGCTCATTGGGAAAAAACTCTGATGTTGGTGATGTTGTTGAAGTTGGTGATGGACAGGGAAGCCTGGCATGCTGCAGTTCACGGGGTTGCAAAGAGTCAGACAAGACTGAGCAACTGAACTGAATTGAATTGAACTGATGCTGGGAAAGGTTGAAAGCAAAAGGAGAAGGTGGCAGCAGAGGAAGAGATGGTCAGTTAGCATCACTAACTCAATGGACATGAATCTGAGCAAGCTCCAGGAAATAGTGAAGGACAGGGGAGCCTGGTGTGCTGCAGTCCATTGGGTTGCAAAGCGTCAGACATGACTTAGCAACTGAATGACAACAACAGCTCGGGCCAAGAAAGTTAACTGGTAAGAAAAATCACCCAGGTTCTGAGTGGGAAAGCTGGAACGAGGCCAGCTGCCCTAAAGAGCAGACTCCTCCAATGACTAGGAAAAAGACAGAAATTTCAATATTTGAAAAATCTTTTAAAAAGAAGATAATAAAAAAAAATATCATTTTTTTTTAACATGGAACTAAACCAGGCTATCAAAACAAAAAGATTTGGTGAAGAAAACACGAACACTATGTGTTTCCAAGACGCTGTGTTCCAGGGTTCTCTGAGACATTTTGTTTTATGGATTAGTATATATTTTTATGTCTCAAAATTATTTGGCAGCTATTCTTTGGGATAGAATGTTCTGTGACCCAGCAGTGTTAGGTTAGAAGGGCTTCTGTGAGATAAAGATAAAAGTCAGAGAGCACTGGATTTTGCTAAGAAAAAATGATGGTGTTTGAGCCTGTGTTGGACACCAGGTCCCACGCTGCATTAAAAAGCTCAATGCTTCCCTGCCCCCAAAGCCCATAATGTTGGTGCCACAAAGCAATTAAGAGCACAGCTGCTCCAGACTTAGGGTTGGCCACAGCTCACACCTTTAGAGAAAGATGAGTTTGTGGGCTACGAGGTCTAAATCTGTGATGTTATCTACAGATTCTCCTCTTTGATGAGGGGGTACGACCTTCACACCTTGAGCTGGAAGCTACCCAATAGGTCAAGCCAGATCCCGGGGCTATAAATGTCTCACATCTCATTCTCCTAGTCAAAGACCTCAGCATGGAAGCAGGCTTCCAGCATCTAGTTTCCCATTCCTAAAGCAAATAAGATGTCCTACTCATCTATCCTGTGCTGCCATCTTGTCAAATCATTCATTTGGCTTTTAACGAGCAGGTCATATGCTTGCAGTTCAAGGGAGATGTAAGGGATGATGTAAAGAAGATGGTTGGATGGCATCACCAACTCAATGGGCATGAGTTTGAGCAAGCTCCAGGAGTTGGTGATGGAAAGGGAAGCCTGGCGTGCTGCCATTCATGGGGTTGCAAAGAGTAGGACACAATTTAGGGACTGAACTGAACATGTTTACAATTGCCTGTCTTGCTAATAAGACAGGCCCTGAGTTTGAAAAGGTGGCAATGTAAAGGGAGACAAACCAAGAGAGGCTGCACCTCCCTCTGATACGAACCTGCGTGTGTGTGAGTGCTCACGAAGTCATGTGCTGTTTGCTTTCCCGTGGACTATAGCCCACCAGGCTCCTCTGTTCATGGGATTTCCCAGGCAAGAATACTGGAGTGCGTTTCCCTTTCCTCCTCCAGGGGATCTTCTCAACCCGGGGATCGAACTTGCATCTCCTGAGTCTCCTGCTTTGGCAAGTGGATTATTTACCTCTTTGCCACCTGGGAAGCCCATCCCTCTGATAGTATCAATAATAACCCAAAACACCCTCTTGGACACACCCAGGTAGTTTGGGAGAGAGCCAAGCACTCTGGGGTTGAACACATCACAGCTTCTGCCAGGAGTATGGCGATGCCATTTCTTCAATCAAGGACCTTCCTCTCCAAAGCAACTGTTTCCTCTGCCGTCATCTGGGGATCAGGGCAGTACTTGCCTCGAGGGTCTGTTGTGAGGATGAAATGAGCTGATACTTTCAGATGAGCTGAAATAGGGTCCATCAGGTAACTAGGGTCAGACAAACATTAGCTCTGATTATTAGAAAGGACTATGATAATGTGCCAATAATAAACATACAGAGAAGGCTGGTGTCTTCATTTTTGTATTGAGTGTTTCTTAGCCCACTTCTTTTCCCTCTGTTTTTATTTGTGGCCACCTTCACGTTCACCCCCTTCTTAGGAAACTGGACAACCACCTTGGCTCTGGTCAGTCTCTCTGAGTCTTGTCCCTCCTGCTCCCCCATCGCCATCAGACTGATGAGCACGAGAAGCAAGCAGTCTCAATGTCTCGCTCCACTGCTAGAAATCCAAGGGATGTGTTACTGCCACAGCCTAGGTCCATGCCCTTTCCTCAATACAGCTCCCACAGAGAGGAGACCTGGGTAGGCTCTCTTTTGTTTACTACCTTGGTGTACCTAATTTATCCTCTATTCCCTTTCATAAGTGTTCTGGTCTGGTTAAGAGCATGGCTGCATCTGAACCCCAGCTCTGCTGCTCATTAGCATGTAACTTTGGACATGTTGCTAATACTTTTATTTTTGCATTCAGTTCTTCATCTATAAAATAGGGGAAAGTGAGGTGAAAGTCGCTCAGTCAGGTCTGACTCTTTGCGACCCCACGGACTGTACAGTCCATGAAATTCTCCAGGCCAGAATACTGGACTGGGTAGCCTTTCCCTTCTCCAGGGGATCTTCCCAACGCAGGAATCAAACCCAGGTCTCCTGCATTGCAGGCAAATTCTTTACCAGCTGAGCCACAAGGGAAGCCCAAATAGGGGAAGGGTGGTGCCTAAAACAAAGAGTTGAGAATATTAAAGAATTAATCGATATAAAGCACTTGGAATAATGTCTGGAGATAGTAAGTGTGATGTTAGTTCTCTTACTATTGTCTGCTATATTAATAATAGTCATAGAATGATGCAGAAACATACTTCTGCTTCCAGAAGTAAAACCCCAATGGACATAAAGATTTAAATAGCAGCAATAAGTGATGCTGACGCAAACGGGATGTGAGCCCAGGTCTTTCTGACATCAGCATTGACTACTGTCCGATAAGCCACTTTTCCTCCCACTACCTCCCTCCATCAGAGGGAACCACCTACTCTTCTCTGAAAGAGCCAGGGCATCTTTCACTTCTGTTCCACTGCTGAGAAACCCTGCATCCCACTTTGGTCCAGGCCTTGGTACAGCAAAAGCTTCCTTTGCTTTCAGCATTTCGTGCAAGTATAACTTCCTCCCTGGGAAGGGACTAACCATCTCTACACTGCCTCAGGTGACTCCCTTGAGTTGGAACACACCTTGCACTTTGCACCATCATGACACATGCTGCCCTGTATTACTGTAAATCTCTACCTCTGTGCTATCGGATGCTGAGGGTGGCAGCCAGGTCACCTAAATGAATAAATAAATGAGTGAACCTTGGCTGGGTCCTTAGGAAACCTATGACCCCAGGCATTAGAAGGGGTAACTCAGAGACCTCACAGAAGGAAAGGAGATTCATGATGTATTGACCTTATCAGTGACCAGCTGGGTAACCTGGACTGCACCTTTTAAAATTTATCTGTTTATTTATCTTTGGTCGTGCTGGGTCTCCATTGCTGTACGCTGGCTTTCTCTAGTTGCAGCGAGTGGGAGCTGCTGTTTGTTGCAATGTGTTGGCTTCTCATTCTGGTTTCTCTGGTCGTGGAGCACAGGCTCCGGGCACACAGCCTCAGTAGTTGCAGCTCACGGGCTCTAGAGCACTGGCTCGCTAGTTGTGGCCCATGGGCTGAGTGGCTCCAGGGCACCTGGGATCTTCATGGACCAGGAATCGAACCTGTGTTCCCTGCATTGGCAGGTGAACTCTCATCGACTGTACCTCCAGGGAGTCCAGACTCCACCTTCTTTATCTGGATGAAAGCAATCATAAGAACCCCGCCTCGGTANCTTCCTTTGCTTTCAGCATTTCGTGCAAGTATAACTTCCTCCCTGGGAAGGGACTAACCATCTCTACACTGCCTCAGGTGACTCCCTTGAGTTGGAACACACCTTGCACTTTGCACCATCATGACACATGCTGCCCTGTATTACTGTAAATCTCTACCTCTGTGCTATCGGATGCTGAGGGTGGCAGCCAGGTCACCTAAATGAATAAATAAATGAGTGAACCTTGGCTGGGTCCTTAGGAAACCTATGACCCCAGGCATTAGAAGGGGTAACTCAGAGACCTCACAGAAGGAAAGGAGATTCATGATGCATTGACCTTATCAGAGACCAGGTGGGTAACCTGGACTGCACCTTTTAAAATTTATCTGTTTATTTATCTTTGGTCGTGCTGGGTCTCCATTGCTGTACGCTGGCTTTCTCTAGTTGCAGCGAGTGGGAGCTGCTGTTTGTTGCAATGTGTTGGCTTCTCATTCTGGTTTCTCTGGTCGTGGAGCACAGGCTCCGGGCACACAGCCTCAGTAGTTGCAGCTCACGGGCTCTAGAGCACTGGCTCGCTAGTTGTGGCCCATGGGCTGAGTGGCTCCAGGGCACCTGGGATCTTTATGGACCAGGAATCGAACCTGTGTTCCCTGCATTGGCAGGTGAACTCTCATCGACTGTACCTCCAGGGGAGTCCAGACTCCACCTTCTTTATCTGGATGAAAGCAATCATAAGAACCCCGCCTCGGTACATTTACAGATTTTGGAGGAGGGATCAAGGAGGAAAAATGAATGCAACATCCCAGGACAACCTTGAGAGATGTGCACAAAGGACATATATTTTCTTGTCCCGGTCATGTCCCCACAGCTGAAATCAGACCGTGATATTTTCAGAGATGTTTCAGGAGTAATTGCAGCTTGTCCCTTGCCCAGTGAAACCCTAGTGCTTACATTGGCATCTATACTGGGGAGCCTCAGCATGTGGCCCTCGGAAGGGAACTTCCCTGTGGAGTCAGTTCAACACAAAAACAAGCCCAAGAGATGTCTCTAAGTTTCCCCCAAATGGGCCTCTTTAGCTTTGAACTTACAGTGAGAAAAGCACTACCCTGAGGAGGGCACTGGAGACCCAGGAGGTCATACCCTAGATGACCCTCTTGAAAAGGAATATGTCAAGCTGTCACCCTGCTTATTTAACTTATATGCAGAGTACATCATGAGAAACACTGGGCTGGAAGAAGCACAAGCTGGAATCAAGATTTCTGGGAGAAATATCAATAATCTCAGATATGCAGATGATACCATCCTTATGGCAGAAAGTGAAGAACTAAAAAGCCCCTTGATGAAAGTGAAAGAGGAGAGTGAAAAAGTTGGCTTAAAGCTCAACATTCAGAAAATGAAGATCATGGCGTCTGGTCCCATCACTTCATGGGAAATAGATGGGGAAACAGTGGATACAGTGTCAAACTTTATTTTGGGGGGCTCCAAAATCACTGCAGATGGTGATTGCAGCCATGAAATCAAAAGACACTTACTCCTTGGAAGGAAAGTTATGACCAACCTAGATAGTATATTGAAAAGCAGAGACATTACTTTGCCAACAAAGGTCCATCTAGTCAAGGCTATGGTTTTTCCAGTGGTCATGTATGGATGTGAGAGTTGGACTGTGAAGAAAGCTGAGCACCAAAGAATTGATGCTTTTGAACTGTGGTGTTGGAGAAGACTCTTGAGAGTTCCTTGGACTACAAGAAGAACCAACCAGTCCATCCTAAATGAGATCACTCCTGGGTGTTCATTGAAAGGACTGATGCTGAAGCTGAAACTCCAGTACTTTGGCCACCGCATGTGAAGAGCTGACTCATTGGAAAAGACCCTGATGCTGGGAGGGATTGGGGGCAGGAGGAGAAGGGGATGACAGAGGATGAGATGGTTGGATGGCGAACTCCGGGAGTTGGTGATGGACAGGGAGGCCTGGCGTGCTGTGATTCAGGGGGTCACAAAGAGTCGGACACAACTGAGCGACTGAACTGACTGACTGAACTGATAGAGGGCCAAACTGAGAAAGAGAAAGGGGGTGAACTGCTGAAAGACACACTTGGCCTGATGCTTGGAGAGTCTGAGACAGGCGGGCTCTCCACTGCACCTGTCTCCTACTTTCCTTCCTCTTGGAGGATGATGTCTGGAATCTCTTTGTAAACATGCAGGTGTGTTGCCCCAGCCAGGGCACAGAGCAAGGCTCGCACACACCCACCCTGCCCCTGCTTCCTTCTCACATGGCACTCGCTCTGTCTCCAGACAGGGCTGCTGATACCGAAGTGAAGAAACAGGGAGTCGTCAAATAAGATGAACTAACAGATCACACAGATTGTGGGGCTTCCCTGGTGGCTCAGATGGTATAGAATCTGCCGGCAATGCAGGAGACCCAGCTTCGATCCCCGAGTCAGTAAGATCCCCTGGAGAAGGGAATGGCTACTCACTCCAGTATTATTGCCTGGAGAATTCCACAGACAGAGGAGCCTGGCAGGCTACAGTCGATGGGGTCACAAAGAGTCAGACACAACTGAGTGACTAACACGTGAACAGTGACGCACAAACCAAAGCCCTTGGCTTCTGAAACTAGTCTAGCACCTTATACTTTTTGCATACCCTTCATCCAATGTAAACAGCACATTTGATGTTGTACAACAGTGCCAATAGAAGATAGAAGAACAGCCCCCAAATATGTCTATGCCCTCATTCCTGGAGCCTATAAATGTGTCATATCACATGACAAGAAAGAGTTAAAGTTGCAAATGAAATCAAGGCTGTTAAGCAATTGACCTTAAAATAGGGAAATTATCCTGGATGATTTGAATGGGCCCAATGTAATTACTTCCCAATGTAATTACAATGTAATTGGACTTCCCTGGTGTCTCAGACGGTAAAGCATCTGTCTACAATGCGGGAGACCCGGGTTCAATCCCTGGGTTGGGAAGATCCCCTGGAGAAGGAAATGGCAATCCACTCCAGTACTACTACTGCCTGGAAAATCCCATGGACAGAGGAGCCTGGTAGGCTACAGTCCATGGGGTTGCAAAGAGTCAGACATGACTGAGAGACTTCACTTTTCCTTTCCAATGTAATTACATTATCAGGGCTTCCCTGATAGCTCAGTTGGTAAAGAATCTGCCTGCAATGCAGGAGACCCCAGTTCAATTCCTGAGATGGGAAGACCTGCTGGAGAAGGGATAGGCTACCCATGCTAGTATTCTTGGGCATCCCTTGTGGCTCAGCTGGTAAGGAAATCCCCTGCAATGCAGGAGACCTGGGTTTGATCCCTGGGTTGGGAAGAACCCTTGGAGAAGGGAAAGGCTAGCCACTCCAGTATTCTGACCTGGAGAATTCCATGGACTGGATAGTCCATGGGGTTACAAAAGAGTTGGACACAACTGAGTGACTTTCACACATGCAATGTACTTACAGGGATCCTTAAGTAGGAAAGAGTGGGGGAAGAGAAAAAA
Source organism: Redunca redunca (assembly GCA_006410935.1). Lineage (NCBI taxonomy): Eukaryota > Metazoa > Chordata > Mammalia > Artiodactyla > Bovidae > Redunca > Redunca redunca. The sequence continues at coordinate 434,646 of SJYQ01096441.1, read as the reverse complement.
GAAAGAGGGAGAAAAGAGTGAGAGTCAGAATGATGCAACCTGAAAAAAACATGAAGTCACCTTAGCTGGATTTGATAGAGGAGGGGCCATGAGCCCCAGAATGCAGGCAGCATCTAGAGGCCAAATAGGTAAGAGAAAGGATTCTTCCTGAGAGTTTCCAGAAGGGAACACAGCCCTGCCCACAGCCGAATTATAGCTTGGACCCATTTTGCACTTCTGACCTCAACAACTATTAGATTAAAAAAAAAAAAAAAAATTGTTTGAGCCGGTAAATGTTTGGCAATTTGTTATAGTAGCAAATAAAAAAGTAATATACTGTCTAAGAATAACTAGTATGTCCCAGAGTCACACCAGCTGGGGAAGGACAAATGAGTCCCCACAACGTAAATGTGTATTTTGTTCATCCTTTCTCTCTACTTCCTGGAGAGGGAACCATCAAACAAAATGAATTAGCAAATCTCACAGCTCACAGGGCTTGCCTGGTGGATCAGATACTATAGAATCATCCTGCAATGCAGGAGACCCGGGTATTTTGTTCATCCTTTTCTCCACTTCCTGGAGAGGGAGCTTCAGCCTCCAGACTCTATTCCTCTGACCTTGTCACCATTGGCCATTCCCAAGAGTGTTTTAACTGAGTTCACCTATAAATGCTTATAAAGAGGCCCAGACAAAATCTTACTCTCTTCAACCCTTTACCAATGTCCACTCCAAAGGCCACTGCAGCTTTCCTAGCTCCACAAAGGCACTTCTTTGCACTCACTCTCTGTTCTTGAACCAAACCATCCTGTTCTCTCTGCATTCAGATGCCACTCTGACCACATTGGTCGCACAGAGCCATGGGAGTGAGCCCCTGATGCAACCAAGAGAAATGTTATCCCATCAAATCAGGCATCCACTGTGTCCAGCTCCTCCTCTCTAAATCTACTGCCCAGCTCCCCATAGACTCGTGTCCAAGAAAAAATCCGTGGGGCAAATACCATCTCATTTAAGGAAGCCCTGCTTTCTGATTCCAGAAACATTTCTGTAGATCAAAGATCTCTGTGTCCAACAGGATGAGTTTGCTAGGAGTTCCTTGCCTTCTTCATCAAGCTCACGGGGCTCAAATCCAGATAGACCCATTTAAGGCTTAATTTAAGAAAAGTAAGAAGGCCAGCTGGCTTCCCAGGTGGCTCAGTGCTCACAAAACTGCCTGCCAGTGCAGGAGCCATGGGAGATGCAAGTTCGATCCCTGGGTCGGGAAGATCCCCCAGGAGGAGGAAATGGCAACCCACTCCAGTATTCTTGACTGGAGAATCCCATGGACAGAGGAGCCTGGTGGGCTGCAGTACACGGGGTCGCAAAGAGTCGGACACGACTGAGCATGCACGCGCGCGCACACACACACACACACACACACACACACACACACACGCACACGAAGGCCAGCAGGGACCAGTCTGCTTTGATTTATATGCCCTGCAAATCCACTGTGTGCCAGGCCTTCTACCAGACACTTTATATAATTGTGTTGTTTATTTTTCTCAGTTCAGGGCTCTGAGCTTCAGAGAGTTAACCCTTCCCATATCCCTCCATCAGGAAGCAATGCGCTTAGAACATCAGACTCAGGGAGGCTGGACCCTGTGGGAACAGAGGCTCCACCTGCACCAGCTGCCCTGGGCAGAGATGTCGCATCCTGGATACAGGGGCGGGTCTGCTGTCCTAGCAGCTCCACCCTGCCCAGCCTGGGGAGGAGGTGGCAGACTCAGACCTCCTCCAGCATACGGTTGATCAAGGAGGAGGGAGGGGAGGGGCTGCAGGTGGCACCATCCCCAGGGCCTCAGGGTAGGCAGCTGACATCAGCCGGTGAGAAAAAAAAAGAATCCCTTTTTAAAACAGCATAAGAAAAATTAAACTTGCAGGTCCATTATTTCCTATAAAAAATCAAGTAAGGAAATAAAAATGGTTCCAATTTATTTTATTCTGAATTTATTTTTAATGCCAATGACAACAAAATCTCTCTTTTACGTGAGTTATTTTACAAAACAGAAAACATGATTTCCTGAAATGGCATTTTTCAGAAGCTGAAAGGAAACCACACTCTGACATGAGGAAGACGGAATGTAGCTAATTCTCTTCAATCGAGGGTCTCTTTCTCTGGAATGTTCTCCCTTCTCTAGCTAACTCCTGGTTCTCTCCATAAATTTTTTTAAGCTGTTACTTTCTTAGAGAATCCATTTCTGGTCACCCCCTCCTTTCAAATGAGGTCCCCCCCATTACACAGTCTCAGAGAACATTGTACTTTTTCTTCATTGCACTTCCTGAATGTGTGTTCATTATTCTGTATGAGTGCGCTTTCCAGGCTCTTGAGATGTGATGAAGTATGTCAACCCAGACACAGCCCTGCTGTCTTAGAGCTTACGGTTTAATAGGGGGAGCAAGAAAGGTTCTGTGTCTCTTTCAATCAATAACACTAAGAGATACAGAATTCCCAAAAATGAATGTCTTTAAGTCAAGAACTCTGAGCACACAAAGCAGAGGACTGCGCTTACACATTAAACAAACGTCAAGATGTAAAGCTCTCCTACCAGACATGTTCACCCCATATATGCCCCCCCAGCCACTGACCCAGTGTTGGGCACATATTAGATGCTCAATAAATGGTTAGTGAAACTCAATGAAATGGAAAGTTGTCTACTTCTGACACATAGGTTAGTGGTGTAGGTACTGCCTGTGGCTGTGAGTTCAAAGCTGAACCCAACAGGTCTAACAGACAAATATGTGGACTATTATCACTAATGACCTTGCAAAACACATGCCAACTCTCATCCTGGGCATGGAGTCCAAATCTAAAGAAGCATTTTTCAGCTTTAACTTCATTCTTCTCTGGACTGGGTTGGGTCCTGCTGACCTGACCTTCTGGAGAAAATGCTCCTGAAATGACATGAGCTTCTGCCGGGCTTTTCTTCATCCCTCTCTGGCTGGTCCTTCTTACCATCTTCTTCAGCCGGTTTCTAAGATGCTGGTCCTGCTTAGACTCCTCTCCTCCTTCTCCCACGCAAGGCCAACAGGCATCAAGTGGAAAGGCATGGGTCAGCTGCCGTCTAGATGAGGTTTCATTTATCTAGTTTGCTTAACAAGCACTCGCTCAGCAATGGCTAAATTCCAGGCAGTGTTTTAGGTGCTTTATAAATAGTTCATGTGGGTTACAACTTAACCATATAGGATTAAGGGCTGGCTGGTGGCAGAATTCTAGACTCGCATCCAAGAAATGATGGCACCAGGGGGTAGAGTGAGAGTCTGGCTGTCCCACAAGCCTCCAGCACCTCCTTCCTTGAGAAATAGCCAGTTGGCTGTATCCCCGTTCTATAAACACAGCTGCAAAAGCCCCCAGTTACCACTTCTGCCCAAATAGTATTCTCTCAGCACCTCCAACCTGAGGCTGATCCCACTGTATCCATTCTTGTTGTATGTGAATCATCCCAGGCAGATCACCCGAGTACTGCCAGCTGTGAAGATCTCAAATTGGACTATCTCTGCCTCCTTGCTCCATCTTACATGTTTGGTTTTTTTTAATCAGAGTATAATTGATTTACAATGTTGTATTAGCTTCTGCTGTACAATAAAGTGAATCACTTATATGTGTACATATATCCCCTCCCTCTTGGACCTCCCTGCCATCCATCGCACCCTTCTAGGTCATCACAGGAAACCCAGCTGAGTTCCCTATGCTACACAGCAGGTTCCCACTAGCTATTTATTTTACACTTAGGAGTGTGTTTATGTCAAGCCTAATCTCCCAATTCACCCTACCTTCCCCTCCCTCTCCTGCGTCCACACATCCATTCTCTACATCTGTGTCTCTATTCCTGCCCTGGAATTAGATTCATCTATACCATTTTTCTAGGTCCCACATATAAGTGTTAATATACAATATCTGTTTTTCTCTTTCTGACTTACCATATGATCCAGAAATCTCACTCCTGGGCATGTACCCTGAGAAAACCACAATTCAACCAGTTTTCACTGTGACACTATTCACAATAGCCAGGACATGGAAGCAACCTAAATGTCCATTGACAGATGAATGGACAATGATGTGGCACAGCTACACAATGGAATATCACTCAGCCATAAAAAAGCACAAAACTGGGTCATTTGTAGAGATGTGGATGGACCTAGGGTCCATTTTACATGTTCCTGAAGACCCATCTAACCTGGCCACAGTCCTCAGAATCTTCCTCTTCTCCACGGCCCATCATTTCTAATTCTACTTCTCCCCTGTTTCCCAGCCCATCTTGGGCTCTCTGCTCTTTCCCCCTGCACCTTCTTTCTGTCCCTTGGCACCTGGAGAGTTGTAAGAGTCTCCTCGCTGGTCTCTCCTTTGGGTCCCCACTCACAGAGACTTTCCTTCGCATCTCCTCCAAATAACCTCACAGATAATGGAAATCAGATCATGCTACTCCTCTACCTAAAATTATCCAATGGCTTTATTGTCTTCAGAAAAAAGCAAGGAAGTCTTTGCCTGGAAGGGGCAAGATAAACACGCTGAAACGTCTAGCCTCACTCCTTGGCATTGTGTCTTCAATACCTGTGTGTCACAAGTATCCTAAGATGCAGGTTTCCACCCCTGCCTTGCTTACCTGGTCCCTTTTGCCCCAAGTCAGGCAACTCTCTCTACATGAAATGTGTTTGCTCTGACTGGTTAATCATTCCCTCCCTACTGACCACAACTGAGATGGTATAGGATAGCAGGTAAGTGTACAGAATGTAGACCAGTCTGTGAGTGCTGCTGCTGCTGCTAAGTCACTTCAGTCATGTCCAACTCTATGTGACCCCATAGACGGCAGCCCACCAGGCTCCCCCGTCCCTGGGATTCTCCAGGCAAGAACACTAGAGTGGGTTGCCATGCCCTCCTACAGGGGGTCCTCCTGACCCAGGGATTGAACCCACATATCTTGCATCTCCTATATTGGCAGACAGGTTCTTTACCACTAGCACAACCTAGGAAGTCCATGGACCAGTCTTTCTGGATTCAAATCTCGGGTCATGTACCTGCAATGTGACTTCAGGTTGCTCACCTTCCCATGACTCCGTTTCCCCATCTATTGATATGAAACAGAAATGACATAACCTACCTCACTGAGTTATTTCAAGGACCAAATGAGCTCGTATATGTGAAGCCCTTATTATGGTGGCCCATGGCAGGTACTGTGTAAATTTTTGTTATGGTCAGTTCCCATATATTACTACGTTCATTCCCAAGCCCTTATTCATCTGTTTGCTCATTTACCAAACAACGTGTCTGCTTATTTTCAGTCTCTCTTACTTCACAGCAAATTCCTTGAGAGCAGTGGGGACTGGGTTTTATTTGTCCTTCTAGTATTTAGCATAGAACATGGCAAAGACCAGGAATTTGGCAAAGGTCCATGATACATGCAGGCATGCAAAGTCACTTCAGTCATGGACCATAGCCCACCAGGCTCCTCTGTCCATGGGATTCTCCAGGCAAGAATACTGGAGTGGGTTGCCATGCCCTCCTCCAGGGGATCTTCCCAACCCAGGGATTGAACCCACATCTCTTATTTCTCCAGCATTCACAGGCAGGTTCTTTACCACTAGCGCCATCTGGGAAGCCCCAACATCTGTGGTACTAGTGAATAATACTTGTTTTCACCTGTGTTCTCAACCCGGTATAGAGGGGCTGGGACACACACCTACAATGTAGGACATTTAACCACACTAGTTAGGAGAAAGGCAAGGAAGGGAATATTTTCAAGGAGAGTATGTCAGTTTATGTCTCCAGGCAAGAGATGCAACCAAGCCTGAAATAGCTGACGTCTGCTTGCAATGTCTGCAGCACGACTTTAAGCCTGTCCTGGTCAAAATACTGAAAAATAAATAAAACAAATATATCTTACTCTTGGTTAGGAAAGTTGGATGGCGGTATCCTCATAGACATCTTTATAGAAGAAATGGAAGAATTAATTGAGGGCTTAAAGAAATCTTGACTAGGCAAGGGTTAAAGCTGGCCGAACATTTTACAGACACAAAAATGATCACCATTTTTCAGTAAATTGAAATCACTACAATTTGCTAACATGTTTTAAGCAGTAAACCAGTTAAATAACTTAATTTCTAAAAGCAGATTCTCTGTGTGTGTGTATGTGTGTGTGTGTGTGTATATATATATATATGCGGAACTGTAGCCCACCAAGCTCCTTTGTCCATGGAATTCACCAGTCAGGAATGCTAGAGTAGGTTGCCACACTCTTCTCCAGGGGATCTTCCAAATCAAAGATTTGAATCTAGGTCTCCCACATTGCAGGCAGATTCTTTACCGTCTGAGCCACCAGGAAAGCCCGTGTGTATATACAATAATGAGTATTTATATTACGGTATATCACTGAGATATATACATATTGCAGATCATTGCACATAGTCTGCTATGTCTGCTGTGCTTAGTCATTCAGTCGTGTCCAACTCTTTGCCACACCAGGGACTGTAGCCGGCCAGGCTTCTCTGTCCGTGGAGGTTCTCCAGGCAAGTATACGGAGTCGGTTGTCATGCCCTCCTCCAGGGGATCTTCCCAACCCATGGACTGAACCCATGTCTCCTGCATTGCAGGCAGATTCTTTACCATCTGAGCCCCCAGGGGAGCCCCTAGGGAAGCCCAAGAATACTGGAGTGGGTACCCTGTCCCTTCTCCAGGGGATTTTCCCAACCCAGGAATTGAACAGAAGTTTCCTGAATTGCAGGCAGATTCTTTACCAGCTGAGTTACGAGGGAAGCCCCCACAGGTTGCTGTGGTAATAGCATGTTCCTATTTGCTGTAGTCTACACAAAACTGTGTTTCTTCTACTTTGTGATAAACAGAGATATGTTTGTGGTAATTCTCCATACTCATTATCATTGCCTTCTCATTTCCTATAAGAACCTAAATTCTTATAGAAGCCACCTCCTCTGAATAGAGATGAAGTACATGGCTTGGAGTCAGGACGTCTGAGCCCCTGTATCACCACTGCATTCAAGCTGCATGATTAACAACTCACTTCTCTAAGTCTTGCGCTTCCTTATCACTAAAACTAAAAATAGTACCTACAACACAAGTTGGGTTCTGAGGTTTCAATAAGGTAATGAGTGTTAAGTTTTTGGAGACTGTGAAACGCTGGGAATGCATAATAATAGCCCACCTACATCCCTCATGCAAAATAATGGATAATTCCATGGTCTCTGTAAGTTATCATGGGTATTTATTTGCATTTGGAATGAGGCTTGGGATCCTTTTCTGGCTTCCTTTCAGTTCAGTTCAGTTCAGTCACTCAGACGTGTCCGACTCTTAATGATCCCAAGGACTTCAGCAGGCCAAGCGTTCCTGCCCATCACCAACTCCCAGAGCTACTCAAACTCATGTCCATTGAGTCAGTGATGCCATCCAACTATCTCATCCTATGTCATCCCCTTCTCCTGGCTTCAGCCATCCCAGCATCAGGGTCTTNGTCTGAGCCCCTGTATCACCACTGCATTCAAGCTGCATGATTAACAACTCACTTCTCTAAGTCTTGCGCTTCCTTATCACTAAAACTAAAAAGAGTACCTACAACACAAGTTGGGTTCTGAGGTTTCAATAAGGTAATGAGTGTTAAGTTTTTGGAGACTGTGAAACGCTGGGAATGCATAATAGCCCACCTACATCCCTCATGCAAAATAATGGATAATTCCATGGTCTCTGTAAGTTATCATGGGTATTTATTTGCATTTGGAATGAGGCTTGGGATCCTTTTCTGGCTTCCTTTCAGTTCAGTTCGGTTCAGTCACTCAGACGTGTCCGACTCTTAATGATCCCAAGGACTTCAGCAGGCCAAGCGTTCCTGCCCATCACCAACTCCCAGAGCTACTCAAACTCATGTCCATTGAGTCAGTGATGCCATCCAACTATCTCATCCTATGTCATCCCCTTCTCCTGGCTTCAGCCATCCCAGCATCAGGGTCTTTTCCAAGGAGTCAGTTCTTCAGATCAATTGGCCAAAGTATTGGAGTTTCAGCTTCAGCATCAGTCCTTCCAATGAATATTCAGGACTGATTTCCTTTAGGATGGACTGGTTCGATCTCCTGTCTGTCCAAGGGACTCTCAAGAATCTTCTCCGACACCACAGTTCAAAAGCATCAATTCTTTGGCACTCAGCTTTCTTTATAGTCTGACTCTCACATCCACACATGACTACTAGAAAAACCAAAGCTGGACAGACTTTCGTTGGCAAAATAATGTCTCTGCTTTATAATATGCTGTCTAGGTTGGTCATAAATTTTCTTCCAAGGAGCAAGCGTCTTTTAATTTCTTTGCTGCAGTCACCACCTGCAGTGATTTTGGAGCCCCAAAAAATAAAGTCTCTCACTGTTTCCACTGTTTCCCCATCTATTTGCCATGAGGTGATGGAACCAGATGCTGTGATCTTAGTTTTCTGAATGTTGAGTTTTAAGTCAACTTTTTCACTCCCCTCTTTCGCTTTCATCAAGAGGCTCTTTAGTTCTTCTTTACTTTCTACTATAAGGGTGGTGTCATATGAATATCTGAGGTTATTGGTATTTCTCCCAGCGATCTTGATTCCAGCCTGTGCTTCATCCAGTTCAGCATTTCTCATAATATACTCTGCACATAAGTTAAATAAGCAGGATGACAATATTAAAAGGCAAAAAGATAGGACACTGAAAGATGAATGCCCCAGGTCAGTAGGTGCCCAGTATGCGAGTAGAGATCAGTGGAGAAATAACTCCAGAAAGAATGAAGAGACAGAGGCAAAGCAAAAACAACACCCAGTTGTGGATGTGACTGGTGATGGAAGTAAAGTCCGATGCTATAAAGAGCAATATTGCATAGGAACCTGGAATGTTAGGTCCATGAATCAAGGCAAATTGGAAGTGGTCAAACAGGAGATGGTAAGAGTGAACACTGACATTTTAGGAATCAGCGAACTAAAAGGGACTAAACAGATGAATTTAACTCAGGTGACCATTATATCTACTACTGTGGGCAAGAATTCCTTAGAAGAAATGGAGTAGCCTTCATAGTCAACAAAAGTGTCCAAAATGCAGTACTTGGATGTGATCTCAAAAACAATGGAATGATCTCAGTTCTTTTCCAAGGCAAACTATTCAATATCACAGTAATCCAAGTCTATGCCCTGACAAATAACGCTGAAGAAGCTGAAGTTGAATGGTTCTGTGAAGATCTACAAGGCCTTCTAGAACTAACTCCGAAAAAAGATGTCCTTTTCATTACAGCAGGGGACTGGAATGCAAATGTAGGAAGTCAAGAAATATCTGGAGTAACAGGCAAATTTTGCTGGAATACAGAATGAAGCAAGGCAAAGGCTAATAGAGTTCTGCCAAGAGAATGCATTGGTCATAGCAAACACCTCTTCCAACAACACAAGAGAAGACTCTAAACATGGACATCACCAGATAGTCAATGCTGAAATCAGATTGATTATATTCTTTGCGGCCAAAGATGGAGAAGTTCTATACAATCGCCAAAAACAAGACCAGGAGTTGACTGTGGTCAGATCATGAACTCCTTATTGCCAAATTCAGACTTAAATTGAAAAAAGTAGGGCAAACCACTTTCCCATTCAGGTATGACCTAAATCAAATTTATTATGATTATACTGTGGAAGTGACAAATAGATTCAAGGGATTAGGTCTGATAGAGAGAGCGCCTGAAGAACTATGGATGGAGGTTTGTGACATTGTACAGGAGGCAGTGACCAAGACCATCCCCAAGAAAAAGAAATGCAAAAAGGCAAAATGGTCATCTGAGGAGGGCTTACAAACAGCTGTGAAAAGAAGAGAAGTGAAAGGCAAAGGAGAAAAGGAAAGATATGCCCATTTGAATGCAGAGTTCCAAAGAATAGCAAGGAGAGATAAGAAAGCCTTCCTCGGTGATCAGTGCAAAGAAATAGAGGAAAACAATAGAATAGGAAAGACTAGAGATTTCTTCAAGAAAATTAGAGATACCAAGGGAACATTTCATGCAAAGATAGGCTCAATAAAGGACAGAGATGATATGGACCTAACCAAAGCAGAAGATATTAAGAAGTGGCAAGAATATACAAAAGAACTGTACAAAAAAAGATCTTCATGACCCAGATAGTCACGATGGTGTGATCACTCACCTAGAGCCAGACATCCTGGAATATGAAGTCAAGTGGGCCTTAGGAAGCATCACCATGAACAAAGCTAGTGGAGGTGATGGAATTCCAGTTGACCTGTTTCAAATCCTGGCAGGTGATGCTGTGAAAGTGCTGCACTCAATATGCCAACAAGTTTGGAAAACTCAACAGTGGCCACAGGACTGGAAAAGGTCAGTGTTCATTCCAATACCAAAGAAGGCAGTGCCAAAGAATGCTCAAACTACCACGCAATTACACTCATCTCGCAGGCTAGTAAAATAATGCTCAAAATTCTCCAAACCAGTCTTCAACAATATGTGAACTGTGAAACTTCCAGATGTTCAAGCTGGATTTATAAAAGGCAGAGGAACCAAAGATCAAATTGTCAACATCTGCTGGATCATGCAAAAAGCGAGAGAGTACGTCAGGGTTCCCTTTGCTAGGTTTCTTTTTTATTCACAGTGACCTTTGGTTTTCTGTAGAGTAATCCTATAAATCTCTTAGGGTTTACTGAATAATTATAGTGTTGGATGCATTGCATAGATTATATCATTTAATCATCACAGTAATTCCACTTCCTTTACTCCCAAAGTCAGCACCTTCATCTCTATCCCATGCTTTAAATCCCATAGATATTTTCCCCTTTACCAAACTTGTTTCTTCTAGAATTCCTATTGAAATTCAAAAACTTTATACACGAGTTTACACCCAGGGTTATCCACAGATAGATAACTAGATAGATAGACAACCGTGTAGATAGATAGATAGAAAACAAATTGAATCATAAAATTGTGGAGGCTAAAAACATTCCAAGATCTGCTGAGGGAGACCCAGGAAAGTCAATGGTTATTAACACTTCCAGTCTGAGTCCAGAACCCTGAGACTCAGGAGAGAAATGATTTAAGTTTCAGTTTGAAAACTGATAGCTTCAGGATCCTAGAAGAACCAGTGTTTCTGGCCTGAGTTCAAAGGCGGGACAAGCCCAATGTCCTATCTCAAACCATCAAGCAAAAAATGATCCCTCTTTTGTTTATACCCAAATCTTCAAATGAGTAGAGAAAGCCCACTCAGGAAAGGGCATCTGCCTTACCTTTACCTACCATTCACTCTACTGTTCAAAAGTCTCTTTTAGCTTTTCCCACCAGAGTCCTATCTATATCACAGAAATCAACACAAAGCAATCAGCTCTCCCGTAGACACATATTCTGTTCTTGTCTTCTTGGTCCAGTTTGATGATCATGATGGTGAAAGTGATGATAACACTTAACTATGATTTTTTTTTAAATTCCTGCAACTTATCACAATCCTTTCATAATTTGCCTCACTTCATTCACATAAGCCCTTTGTTCACATACGCACTGCCCATTGTTCACTGCCCATTGTTCAAATACGCAGACCAAAATTTAGATACAGGGACTAGTCTGCTCAACGTACCCAAGAGAATGAAGAGCCCAGCTGGGTTTCAAAAGTCATTTCTGTGTGACTCCCTAGTCCCTTCTCCATCTACCACATTAGATAGCTTTGCCAAATGTAGCCAAAAGAAAGAAAATCAAAAGCAAATTTATCCATTACATCTCCAGTGGACCTGCTAACTGCATAAAGAGTGCACTCTAGTATAAGAAGTCACTTGTGTTGAACCCTCAAACTTAAACAGTGAATGATTTGGGGGGAAAGAGGCAGTCATGATATTCTCCTTCACAAGTTTATTCACCACTGTAATCTTATTTTCATTGCTCTTATAGATACCACTAGTAGCTTCTTTTGCTTACCAAGAGAGATGATCGGCTGAAATTTCTTGGCTACCCCAGGGTTAATTCTGCAGGGAACCTTTCTAATTATGTCAGCTGTGCAGACTTTTATAAGATTGTCTTGGTTCTCAGGAAGTCTACCTATTCAAACATCCACGTCCCCAGACTTCAGATACTAAACGAACTGTGCAAAGCTCAGCAATTCCTCATGGGTAACATTGGGGTAAGAGCAGGCAGAGGGCCCATGGCAATAAGATTACTGCCCTGAAAGTCTCTGGTACCCTCTGGGGATTCCACTGACTTTTCTTGAGTGGAATTTAATTAAGATTTCTTTTGCTATCACAGGCATCTGTAATCATTCACCTGTAGCAAGAAGTGTATAGGTTGAGGGAATGATAGGTTTGTAAGAGATTAGAGATAGAGATTTCTCAGTTGTTCCAGGAAAATAAGATGCCAAGGATTATGTGCACCACCAGGCTTCCCTCATAGCTCAGGTGGTAAAGAATCTGCCTGAAGTGCAGGAGATCGGAGTTCGATTCCTGGGTCAGGAAGATCCCCTGGAGAAGGAAATGGCAACCCACTCCAGTATTCTTGCCTGGTGAATCGCATGGATAGAGAAGCCTGGCAGGCTACAGTCCACGGGGTCACAAGAGTCAGACACAACTTAGCGACTAAACCACCACCATGTGTAAGATAGCTTCTTGGAATCTGCCGTACAGGGAGCTCAGCTCGGTGTACTCTGACAACTTAGATGGGTGGGGCATCACGGGGGAGGTGCACAAGGCAGGGTATATGTGTGTGTATGTGTGTGTGTGTATACTGATTCACTGTGTTGTACGGCAGAGACTAACACTGCATCATAAAGCAACTATACTCCCATAAAAAAAAAATAAAAAGATGCCATGTGCTGATCACATAACCTGCCCTTCTTCAGTTTACCCTAGACTAGTACACTGGTTCTCAGACTAGATTGTGATGTGCATGAAAGCAAGAAAACTTGTTTAGAATGCACAACCAGATGCCTGAATTCCAGAGATTCTAAATCATAGATCTTAGATGGGCCTTGGAATCTGCATTTTAATGTGCTTCAATGATCCAGAGAAAATACTTTTAACACCTACCACAGAGGAAATCTGTATTAACCTGGTTTCCCAGAACACAAGAGCTTAACGTATTAATGGTTGATGGCTTCACTGGAGAAGCTGATCTTCAGTTTAGTTCAGTTCAGTCACTCAGTCATGTCCGACTCTTTGTGACCCCATAAATTGCAGCATGCCAGGCATCTCTGTCCATCACCAACTCCCAGAGTACACTCAAACTCATATCCATCGAATTGGTGATGCCATCCAGTCATCTCATCCTCTGTCGTCCCCTGCTCCTCCTGCCCCCAATCCCTCCCAGCATCAGAGTCTTTCCCAGTGAGTCAACTCTTCGCATGAGGTGGCCAAAGTATTGGGGTTTCAGCTTTAGCATCAGTCCTTCCAAAGAACACCCAGGACTGATCTCCAAAGCTGGAATGAGGGCAAATGGGAATATGATAGGTTCAGTTAAGCCACTCAGTCATTTTTAACTCTTTGCGACCCCATGAACCACAGTACGCCAGGCCTCCCTGTCCATCACCAACTCCCGGGGTCCACCCAAACCCATGTCCATCGAGTCAGTGATGCCATCCAACCATCTCATCCTCTGTCGTCCCCTTCTCCTCCTGCCCTCAATTTTTCCCAGCATCAGAGTCTTTTCAAATGAGTCAACTCTTCTCATCAGATGGCCAAAGTATTGGAGTTTCAGCTTCAGCATCAGTCCTTCCAATGAACACCCAGGACTGATCTCCTTTAGGATGGATTGGTTAGATCTCCTTGCAGTCCAAGGGACTCTCAAGAGTCTGCTCCAACACCATAGTTCAAAAGCATCAACTCTTCGAGGTTCAGCCTTCTTTATAATCCAACTCTCACATCTATACATGACCACTGGAAAAACCATAGCCTTGACTAGACAGACCTTTGTTGGCAAAGTAATGTCTCTGCTTTTTAATATGCTGTCTAGGNTCAGCCTTCTTTATAATCCAACTCTCACATCTATACATGACCAATGGAAAAACCATAGCCTTGACTAGACAGACCTTTGTTGGCAAAGTAATGTCTCTGCTTTTTAATATGCTGTCTAGGTTGGTCATAACTTTCCTTCCAAGAAGTAAGCATCTTTTAATTTCATGGCTGTAATCACCATCCGCAGTGATTTTGGAGCCCAGAAAAATTAAGTCAGCCACTGTATCCACTGTTTCCCCATCTATTTGCCATGAAGTAATGGGATTGGAGGCCATGATCTTAGTCTTCTGAATGTGGAACTTTACGCCAACCTTTTCACTCTCCTTTTTCACTTTCATCAAGAGGCTTTTTAGTTCCTCCTCACTTTCTGCCAAAAGAGTGGTGTCATCTGCATATCTGAGGTTATTGATATTTCTCCCGGCAATCTTGATTCCAGCCTGTGCTTCATCCAGCCCCACGTTTCTCATGATTTACTCTGCATATAAGTTAAATAAGCAGGGTGACAATATACAGCCTTGACGTACTCTTTTTCCTATTTGGAACCAGTCTGTTGTTCCATGATGGGTTGCTGTTGCTGCTGCTAAGTCGCTTCAGTCATGTCTGACTCTGTGCGACCCCATAGACGGCAGCCCACCAGGCTCCCCCATCCCTGGGATTCTCCAGGCAAGAACACTGGAGTGGGTTGCCATTTCCTTCTCCAATGCATGAAAGTGAAAAGTGAAACTGAAGTCACTCAGTCATGCCCGACTCCTAGCGACCCCATGGACTGCAGCCTACCAGGCTCCTCCGTCCATGGGATTTTCCAAGCAAGAGTACTGGAATGGGGTGCCATTGCCTTCTCCATGATGGGTTAGGAAAGTGAAAGAGTGAAAGGTGTGGGTAGCTCAGTCGTGTCTGACTCTGTGACCCCATGGACTGTAGCCTGCCAGGCTCCTTTATCCATGGGATTTCCCAGGCAAGAATACTGGAGTGGGTTCCCATTTCCTCCTCCGGGGATCTTCCTGACCCAGGGATTGAACCCAGGCTTCCTGTATTGCAGGTGGATTCTTTACTGTCTGGATCACCAGGGAAGCCCCGATAAGTTAGAAGGGAATGTCCATATGGTAAGACGGCACCAAGCTGGCTGGGCATCTTATGTCACTTCCAAGAAATTATTCTATCTCACTCTCTTATGATATTCCCTTCCAAGTGTCTTCACAAGTCACTGTGCTCTGGACAGTCTCTTTGGGGTTGTGAAGAAGAAGAGCTTATCTGATAGCTTGCATTTCCCGGTGTCAAAGATAAACCCTGAAGAGTTCAAATTCCCCTGTATTTCCAGTTATTCTGCCTGGGCCTAGGTGAATCCTATGGCATCTCATCCTTCAGCAGCAACTGGGGTGTTCAGTGTAGCAAGTGAGAGGCTCAAGGTGTGGCTATGAGGCTGGGAGCTGGCAGGTTGGGAGGTAGAGTGGGATAAATGCAGAGGACATGGCTAAGGAAGCTCCTATAGAATGTGACTATAGCTGGATCTGGGTCTAAACAGATGGTGAAGGGGACCAGAAGTGGCACTTAAAAGCCACTGGATACAGATTCCAGGGCCAGCCTCCTTACCCCGTCTACTTGGGGAAGACACTCTAAATGTGGACAGGAACAAAATAAAGGCAAAGCACAGGGACTGAGCTCTCTGTGAACTCCTCCAGGGGATCTCTCCAACTCAGGGACTGGGCCCACATCTTTGGCACCTCCTGTCTCTGGCACCTCCTGCATTGGTAGGCAGACTCTTTAGCCACTAGTGCTGCCTGGGAAGCCCTTGGCCCTTTCTAGTTGTATAGAAATTAAATAGAATTTGGGAATCTTGTATGAGTCAGCAAAAAAAACAAAAAGTGAAGAATACATTTGCTTGTGCTTATGCCATTGGTATTTATGCTGCTCAAAAGACTGATGTGGCAATTATAGGATATTTGTGGATAATTCAGGGGTGGGCCCTAGAAATGGTGCCCTTACCTCTATCACAAACAATAGAAAAAAAACCTGAGGAAGCCAGGGCACCGTACTGAGAAGACAGGGCAGTCTATGTGTTGAAAGGCCCCAAATGCATTATCTCAAGAGCTATTTAAACAGGGATTACAGCTGGTCTTCCTAGGATGTCTGACCACTACCACCACAAGGTGATTTAAAAGCTGTGGCCTCCCCACCCCGATATAATGCATGGCTATAATCTATCATATTTGTATTCCTACATGACCTCAGGTCGTTTATTTAAAATTACATTATAAAGGCATTGCTTCAATGAGAATAAAAGTGTATTTGGAACTGGAGATTTATGGTCTTACCGTATGAAGATTGTTTTTATACAGGAATTTCCAAAATGATGTTTCAGAGTAAGTGCCACAAACTGTGTGGCTTACAATAACAGTGACGTGTTCTCTTACAGTTCTGGAAGCTAGAAGTCCTAAACCAAGGTGTCAGCTGGGTCAGCCTTCCTCCAAAGCCTCTCACAGCGACTCTTTCTTTGCATCTTCCAGTTTCTCGGAGCCTAGGTGTTCCCTGGCTTGTGGCAGCAGAACCTCAATCTCTGCCCCTTCTTCATGTGACTGCCTTCTCCTTGTGTGTCTGCGTTTGCTCAGGGTGCTCTCTTTTCTGTGTGTCTCTCCTCTTCTTTTAAGAACACCAATCATCCTGGCTGCTGCTGCTACTGCTAAGTCACTTCAGTCATGTCCAACTCTTAGCGATCCCATGGACTGTAGCTAGGGGTCACCTAATAACCTCATTTGAAGTTGATTATACCTTCCACGTGGTGCTAGTGGTAAAGAACCAACCTGCCAATGCAGGAGATGTAAGAGATGTGAATTTGATCCCTAGGTTGGGAAGATTCCCCTGGAGAAGGAAATGGCCACCCACTCCAGGATTCTTGCCTAGAGCATCTCCACGGACAGAGAAGCCTGGAAGGCTACAGGCCATGGGGTCACAAAGAATTGGACCGATTGAAGCAACTGAGCACACATACACACACACATACTGGGGATTAGGACTCAATTCAACCCATAGCAGGCTTTAAAGACAAAACATAACTAAACAAGTATAGTCTTTAACTATATCATTTATGTTTCCTTCTGAATCTTCTCTTCCATCATCATCATCAGAACCACGGTCACACTGCTTCTTATGCACTCTCATTCCATTCACACCAACTGTGATGATACACTAGGTCCAAGCACAACTGTCACTTAATAATGGAATATTACTCGGCCATGAGTAAGAGTGAAGTAATGTCATCTGCAATGACATGGATGCATCGAGTGATTATCACAGTAAGTAAAGTAAGTGAGACAGAGAGATAAATATCAAAGGCATCGCTTCCATGTGGAATCTTAAAAAAACATGATACAAATGAACCTACTTAAAAACAGAAATAGACTCATAGACACAGAAAGCAAACTTAAGGTTATCAAAGGGTAAAGCGGGCTGGGATAAATTAGGAGTTTGGATTAACACTAATATAGTAACACTAATGTATATATAACAAATAATCAACAGGGACCTACTTGATAGCACATAGAATTATATTCAATAGCTTATAATAACTATAATGGAAAAGAATCTAAAAATTATATATATATATATAGTATATATACAAATTATATATATATGTATGTGTGTCTGTCTGTCTGTCCGTCTGTCTGTGTAACTGGTTGTTGTTGTTTAATTGCTAAGTTGTGTCTGACTCTTTGCATCCCCATGGACTTTAAGCTGCCAGGCTCCTCTGTCCATGGGATTTCCCAGGCAAGAAGACTGGAGTGGGTTGCCATTTCCTTCTCCAGGGGATCTTCCTAACCCAGGAATCCAACCTGTGTCTCCTGCATTGGCAAGTGGATTCTTTACCACTGAGCCACATAATATATATAACTGAATCACTTTGCAGTACATCTGAAAGTAACATAACACTGTAAATCAACTATACTTCAAATAAAAGTAATTATGTTTTAAAAAGGAGACCCAAATGTATTCGTTTTAATGGCTGAGTAATACTCCATTGTGTATATGTACCACAGCTTTCTTATCCATTCATCTGCTGATGGACATCTAGGTTGCTTCCATGTCCTGGCTATTATAAACAGTGCTGTGTGTTGATGTATGGCAAATCCAATACAATATTGTAAAGTAATTAACCTCCAATTAAAATAACAAATTTATATTTAAAAATAAAAAATAAAAAGGAGACCCAAATAAAGCAGCAGTTCTGAAAACCCAATAGCTTCCCTGATACCCTAGAATTAGCAATATTTCCCATCTGAAACTCTGTTACAAATACAATAGACTTTTATAATAAAAATCCTGTCCTCTAATTGTTTAGTAGATGTAGTACATATATACAATGGAATATTACTCAGCCATAAAAAGGAACAGACTGGGTCATTTGTTGAGACATTGATGAACCTAGACCTGTCATACAGAGTAAAAGTAAATCAGAAAGAGAAAAACAAATATTGTATATCAACTTATATATATATGGGCTTCCCAGGTGACACTAGTAGTAAAGAACCCATCTGCCAATGAAGGAGATATAAGAGACTCACATTCAATACCTGGATCAGGAAGATCCCCTGAAGAAGGGCATGGCAACCCACTCCAGTATTCTCTGGAGAATCCTATGGATAAAGGAACCTGGTGGGCTATGGTCCATAGGGTCACGGAGTGTCAGACACGACTGAAGTGACTTAGCACACAGCATAACCCATATATGTGGAATCTAGAAAAGTGGTAGAGATGAACCTGTTTGCAGAGAAGAATAGAGATACGTACATAGAGAACAGACAGAATGGACTGTGGACATGGTGGGAAGGAGACGATGGGGCAAATAGAGAAAGTAGCATTGACATATACACTCTACCATGTGGGAACTAGTTAGTGGGAAGCTGCTATAAAACACAGGAAGTCCAGCCTAGCACTTTCTGATGACCTATAGGGGCAGGATGGGGAGGTGGAAGGGAGGCTCAAGAGGGAGGGATATTTATATACACGAGGGCTCCCCTGGTGGCTCAGCAGTAAAGAAGTCACCTACAATGCAGAAGGCACAGGAGACTTGGGTTCAGTCCCTGGGTCAGGAAGATCCCCTGGAGAAGGGCATGGCAACCCCCTCCAGTATTCATGCCTGGAGAATCCCATGGACAGAGGAGCCTGGTGGGCTATAGTCCATAAAGTCGCAAAGAGTTGGACACAGCTAAGTGACTCTCACACACACACACACACACACTCACACAGCTATGATTGATTTGTGATGTACAGCAGAAACAAGTACAACATTGTAAAGCAATTACCCTCCAATTAAAAATAAGAAAAAACAAAGAAAACATGGAAAAGCTACTGGTTGGGACAAGCAGCCTGAAGCTAAGAGACGGGAGTTTGTCCTTGCTCAATGGTTTGCCACCTGTGGATCCCAGGCAAGACTTGTAACTGAACTTCTTTGAGTCTCAAAGAGACATTGTGGACCAAGAGTCAAATGAAGAGATCCAATATTTAGAAGAGAGTCTGAAAATAGTAGTTACTCTACTGATATCAGCTATTGTTATTTTTCTTGCCTTAGAGAGAAAAGTAATGTTGGTTTCCTTCTCCTTCCCTTAGAAAATATTAAAGAGAGAGCATTAAAGAGATTAAAAGCCCTGTCCCTACTGAAAAACCAAAGGTCCAATTTCATTTTGAATGTTGAACTTGACTTGATTCCTCAGTTCTTCTACCCTCCACAGGCTAAGCGAAGCCTGTCAAGGATTCTAAGGCAGAATTTGTGCTGTTTTCTTTTTTTCTTAATTCAATTCTTACTTCAAGACCTAAATTCAACTGATGTGAAGACAGATGGCATAAGGCCCTTTGCCCTGCCAATTTAGCAACCCTGGCAATGATTCAGGTCCTTCGTGGAGAGATAGCAATTTTGCCTACATGGTCTAAAAATACTACAGTGTTTTTAGCCTCTGGGAAAAAATGTTTGGCAAACAACCTAAAGATTTGGTGGGGGGGGGGGGAGNGGGGGGGAGGGGGAGGACGGGAGGCAGGAAGGATGATGTCATCTTCCTAGCCAGGTTTGTCTAAACAAGGCTCTGCTCACAATTTACATGTAGAATTAGGAGACATAGCTGGACTGGGTTGGCAGGAGATTTGGCTAAGACACTGGGCTTTGGCCCACTATGGTGGTTCTTACCCCAACTCACCACCGTGGCTTGGTCACTTCACCTCAAAAAGACTCCACTTCCTTATTTTAAAATGAGAGGTTTAATCTACAGCCAATTCAGTCCAACAATTACTGGATGATGCAAGGTCGGTTTTTGGTATTGTGATGAATTCCAAGACGTGAAATAACTACAATCGCCTTCAAGAAATGTACTAATTTATTGAGACATATACACTCCCAAAGCTCATCGCTTGGTTCCCTCTACTCCAAAATCTCTTCTCTCCACAATTACATTTGGCTGGGTTCTTTTCAACACTCAGGCCTCAACTGAAAAGTCACCTCTGCAAAGACTCAACCCTAAATCACCTGATATAAAGAAACTGCCAACCCATATATCCTTTGTCACTCTTTGTCCTCTTATCCTACATTATTCATTCATTGCACTGTGCTTTCTTTTAAGAACTTCTTTATCACTGGCATCTCATCAGGCAGAGTAACCTCTACCTGTCCCATGGTCCTAGTAGAACAAAGCAACTAATATTCTGAAGGCATTATGGTACCAAAGCCAGGAAGGAACACCTGGAGATGAGGGGCCAAATGAATCTATCCCCAATGTGGTAAGAACCTAATGATTCTGAGGTTGCTTTTTTCACAGTGTATGCATATGCATGCTAAGTCACTTCAGTCATGCCAGACTCTTTGAGGCCCTATGGACTGTAACCCAGCAGACTCCTTTGTCCATGGGATTCTCCAAGCAAGAATATCAGAGTGGGTTGCCATGCCCTCCTCCAGGGGATCTACCCTGCCCAGGAACTTTTTCACACAACAGTGAAAGTCACTCAGTAGTGTCCGACTCTTTGCTACCCCGTGGACTATACAGTCCATGGAATTTTCCAGGGGAATCCCCTTCTCCAGGGGATCCTCCCAACCCAGGGATTGAACCCAGGTCTCCCACATTGCAGGCAGATTCTTTACCAGCTGAGCCACCAGGGAAGCCCAAGAATACTGGAGTGGGTAGCCTATCCCTTCTCCAGCAGATCTTCCCGACCCAGGAATCAAACCAGGGTCTCCTGCATTGCAGGTGGACTCTTTACCAACTGAGCTATGAGGGAAGCCCTTTTCACAATAAGTAATAGCAAAAATGACACCAACATTGAGGCATAATTGTGATGATTAAATTATGCCTTTATGCAAAGTACCAAAAACAATGTCTAGTATATATTGAGGTTTCAACTTTTCATGTTAGTCCCATGAGGCTCTCCTGGGGAAAATTAATGTGAGCTAGGCAACAAATTCAAATTTAATGGAGATTTATTAATTGGTAAACCACCTGACATTCTGTGAACAATGAATTATAGGAGCCTTAGGAACCTGGGCAGAAATTTTAAGGAAAATCTCTTTCTTCATTTACTTACCACCTTCACCTATCTGATGGCTAAAGAACCTTAGAACAGAAGCAGCAGAACTAGGCCAGGAGATAAATCCAAAGATCAGGAACATGTTATGTTCAAAATAATGGTTTACCTCTGACCCATGAGCTATGACACTGAGTCCTGAATTTCCCTTTTTTGGGGTCAGCCTTTCTGTGGGATGTGTAAGGGTGGTTGGGCCAAGAATCAGAGAAAATCTGAAGACCCCTTCTGGAAAGAAGAGACTTCAATGGGACAAGATCCACCAGCTCTAGTTCTCCAGATATGATCAGATGTGTTTGAATGTCAGCTATGTTTATGCCTGAGATTTTCCCTAAGAATCTATTTCTTGGCAGTCAGGAAAACTGACCAGTGGGCAACACAGACCCAGGTGAAATGGAGCACATAAGAAATCCAGAAGAGGATAAGCCTTAAATTCAGCAGAGGTTCTTCCCCATCCAAAGATGTCAGAGTGAAACAAGAGGAAGAACACGTGGGGGCCTCATGGGATGTGTCTTGAAGGAGCTAGTATAAGAGATGAGAAGGGAAAGGCAATCAATGTGAGGCAAGTCCCATTCAGGGGCCCACGGTCAGACCACCCAAGGCACCCACATAAACAGATGCTGCTGCAGCTGCTGCTGCTGCTGCTACTAAGTCACTTCAGTCGTGTCTGACTCTGTGTAACCCCATAGACCACAGCCCACCAGGCTCCTCCGTCCTTGGGATTCTCCAGTCAAGAACACTGGAGTGGGTTGCCATTGCCTTCTCCAATGCATGAAAGTGAAAAGTGAAAGGGAAGTCGCTAAGTTGTGTCCAACTGTAATAAATCAGAAATTCTTGCTGTTATTGCTGTTTAGTTGCTAAGCCGTGTCCAACTCTTTGCAACCCCATGGACTGCAGCACGCCAGGCTTCCCTGTCCTTCATATCTCCTGGAGTTTGCTCAAGTTCATGTGCACTGAGTCAGTGATACCATCTGACCATCTTATCCTCTGCTGTCCTCTTCTCCTTTTGCATTCAATGTTTCCCAGCATCAGTCTTTCTTCCAAATCAGAAATACTGGTGCTAATTAATCCAAGTTTTCACACAGTAACTCCCATACAATTGGTAAAAAAAAAAATCCAGAGATTTTGATCCGTTGAAGGAAACAGTGCTCTCAACCAGGAGTTTATGAAATAATCAACGCACCTACTGTGATGGTGCTGGACAGTCTCTTATGTTCCCAGGATGTCTCTATGTGCAAGTTGCAAAGTGCAATCCCAGGCTGACACCACCCAATACCAGCTGTGTGACAGGAAGCTGAACTTGGCAGTCACCACCTGCTGAAAGGAAGAAACCCAAGACCACATGGGAATATTGCGATGCTCACCCTGAACCCACAAATTGATCACCTAAGTTTGTTTTATTCAAAAACTTTCAAGAGAAACATGAGGAGAGTGCAAGAGTAACAGGAAAGTGGTAAAGTTAAGTTAGAACTCGCTCTTTTTTTTTTCTCCTCCAACACTTTACCTTGGCCTTAAGAGAAGCAGTAAACTAAGAATAAAATCTGTTTCTGCATAAAATGGTTATGAGAGAGTTAATTCTTAGGCAGATTGATTCTTAAGAGTCCAGGACCCTCGAGGAGGAGAAAGAGGTCCGGGGCTCTCAAGGAGGAGAAGGGGACAAACATTATTTTTCTACATTGCTCTGTCTTAGTCACATAGGACATTTTTTCTTAAACTCTGAGTTGTTATAACAACAAACTTTCTTTAAGCCTGATGATTACACAATAAACAATTCATCTTGCTCAAGGGTATGTTTTTCCTTAAACTCTGTACTAAAGATTATATAAAAACAATGTGTCTTGCTAGAGGATGTATTTCTCCTTAACAAGAACCTTTTCTAAATCCAGCTTGAACATCTGGAAGTTCATGGTTTATGTACTGTTGAAGCCTGGCTTGGGGAATTTTTAGCATTACTTTGCTAGTGTGAGATGAGTGCGATTGTGCGGTAGTTTGAGCAACCAGAGATGAAGTTGCCAACATCTGCTGGATCATCGAAAAAGCGAGAGTTCCAGAGCTCTATCTACTTCTGCTTTATTGACTATGCCAAAGCCTTTGACTGTGTGGATCACAGCAAACTGTGGGAAATTCTTAAAGAAATGGGAATACCAAATCACCTGACCTGCCTTCTGAAAAATCTATATGCTGGTCAAGAAGCAACAGTTAGAACTGGACATGAAGCAACAGACTGGTTCCAGATTAGGAAGGGAGCACATCAAGGCTATATATTGTCACCCTGCTTATTTAGCTTATATGCAGAGTACATCATGAAAAATGCCAGGCTGGATGAAGCACAAGCTGGAATCAAGACTGCCAGGAGAAATATCAATAACTTCATATATACACATGATACCACCCTTATGGCAGAAAGCGAAGAAAAACTAGAGAGCCTCTTGATGAAAGTGAAAGAGGAGAATGAAAAAGTTGGCTTAATTACTTTACATAACCTCCAATTAAAATAAAGAAATTTATATTAAAAAATAAATTAATTAAAAGACCATGTGCTTAAAAAAAAAAGTTGGCTTAAGATCATGGCATCTGGTCCCATCACTTCATGGCATCTAGATGGGTAAACAATGGAAACAGTGACAGACTTTCTTTTTTTTTGGGGGGGGGCTCCAAAATTCCTGCAAATTGTGACTGCAGCCATGAAATTAAAAGACACTTGCTCCTTGGAAGAAAAGTTATGACCAACATAGACAGCATATTAAAAAGCAGAGACATTGCCAACAAAGTCCGTCTAGTCAAAACTCTGGTTTTTCCAGTAGTCATGTATGGATGTGAGAGTTGGACTATAAAGAGAGCTGAGTGCTGAAGAATTGATGCTTTTGAACTGTGGTGTTGAAGCTCAACATTCAGAAAACAAAGATCATCGCATCTGGTCCCATCACTTCATGGGAAATAGATGGGGAAACGGTAGAAACAGTGTCAGACTTTATTTTTTGGGCTCCAAAATCACTACAGATGGTGACTGCAGCCATGAAATTAAAAGACGCTTACTCCTTGGAAGAAAAGTTATGACCAACCTAGATAGTATATTCAAAAGCAGAGACATTACCTTGCCGACTAAGGTCCATCTAGTCAAGGCTATGGTTTTTCCTGTGGTCATGTATGGATGTGAGAGTTGGACTGTGAAAAAGGCTGAGTGCCGAAGAATTGATGCGTTTGAACTGGTGTGTTGGAGAAGACTCTTGAGAGTCCCTTGGACTGCAAGGAAATCCAACCAGTCCATTCTGAAGGAGATCAATCCTGGGATATCTTTGGAAGGAATGATGCTAAAGCTGAAACTCCAGTACTTTGGCCACCTCATGCAAAGAGTTGATTCATTGGAAAAGACTCTGATGCTGGGAGGGATTGGGGGCAGGAGGAGAAGGGGACGACCCAGGATGAGATGGCTGGATGGCATCACGGACACAATGGGCGTGAGTCTGAGTGAACTCCGGGAGATGGTGATGGACAGGGAGGCCTGGCATGCTGCAATTCATGGGGTCGCAAAGAGTCGGACATGACTGAGGGACTGAACTGAACTGAACTGTTGAAGAAGACTCTTGAGAGTCCCTTGGACTGCAAGAAAATCAAGCCAGTCCATCCTAAAGGAAATCAGTCCTGAATATTCATTGGAAGGACTGATGTTGAAGTTGAAACTCCAATACTTTGGCCACCTGATGTGAAGAGCTGACTCATTTGAAAAGACCCTGATGCTAGGAAAGATTGAGGGCAGGAGGAGAAGGGGACAACAGAGGATGAGATGTTTGTATGGCATCATCAACTCAATGGACATGAGTTTGAATAAACTCTGGGAGTTGGTGATGGACAGGGAAGCCTGGCATGCTGCAGTCCATGGGGTTGCAAAGAATGTGACAAGACTGAGCCACCATGAACTGAACTGAACAAGAATCTTCTGACTAATTTTGTTATCTTGTGTTGTGGCAGTGGGTCTGGTAAAACGTTCTATTGTTAGTTCTAATCTTGTTAATTTAAGGTGTGTTTTGTGGGAGTGGGTCTGGTGAAAGTATAAAAGACTTGATAAGTGGGGCACTCTCTAATATCTATGTCAGAAGCTTTCTGGGTCCTTTTTCACTGTAATAAAACTACTGCCACACAAGAACTCTGAGTATTCAAGCCTGGGCCCTAATCTCAAAGCTACACCTTCTTTAGAGATCACAAATCCAATATTGTTCTCCATAAGCTATCAGTTATTTTTAAGAAATCAATTTCTAAAATAAAACTATATATCAAATTTGCTCTGGAGACCAAATTAGCATTAAAATTTAGCACGTTCTTTTTTATGGCTGAGTGATATTCCATTGTATATATGCACCACATCTTCTTTATCCATCCGTCACTGGCCGTTTAGGTTGTTTCCGTATCCTTTACCCTTTACCCTCTGAGCCATGCAGGATCTTCCATATCCTGGCTATTGTAAATAGTGCTGCAATGAGTGTGGCCATAGAGCCTGTCCTACAGAGTGAAGTAATTTAGAAAGAGAAAAACAAATAGTGTATATTAACACATACACATGGAATCTAGAAAAAAATAGTATTGATGAACCCATTTCCAGGGCAAGAATAGAGACACAGATGTAGAGAATCAACAGGTGGAGGAGAGTAGGATGAATTGGGAGACTGAGATTGAAATTAATACACTGCTGCTGCTGCTAAGTCGCTTCAGTCGTGTCCAACTCTGTGTGACCCCATAGACGGCAGCCCACCAGGCTCCCCCATCCCTGGGATTCTCCAGGCAAGAACACTGGAGTGGGTTGCCATTTCCTTCTCCAATGCATGAAAGTGAAAAGTGAAACTGAAGTCGCTCAGCCGTGTCCGACTCTTAGTGACCCCATGGACTGCAGCCTACCAGGCTCCTCCATCCATGGATTTTCCAGGCAAGACTGGAGTGGGGTGCCACTGCCCTCTGCCATTAATACACTACCATGTATAAAATAAGTTAGTGGGAACCTGCTCTAAGGTACAGGGAGCTCAGCTCCGCGCTCTGTAATGACTTGGTAGGGGTGGGTATAGGGGTGGTGTTCTAAGAGGGAGAAGATACATGTATATCTATAGCTAATTCACTTTTTTGTATAGCAGAAAGCAACACGACATTGCAAAGCAATTATACTCCAAAAAAATTAATAAAATGAAATTTAACCATATGTTATAGAATAAAAATAAATAAATAAAAATTGCTTTCAAAAAATAAATAAAGATAAATTAAAATATCAGTTTGGGGGCTCTAAAATGGTATCTCATTCTGATTAAATTTCCATTTTCCTAATTATAAATGAGACTGAGCAAGAAAAACAAAAGAAATAATTTCTCTAGAAAAATTGAGTACTTTTTGAACTCTATACGATCTTGGCATTTTCTTATGAGTCTATATTTATTCTAAAATAAAAAGTTTAAAGATAAAATTATTTTTAAAGTATAGATGAACACTTCAGTATCTCCTCATAAGCATTAAATTCATAGAAGTTGGAAAAATATCTTAAAATCTGTCTGAACGGGTTCCATGTTGTTGACACATTTTCTGATCTACATGTATTTGTGAGATAATTTTATCATTTCATGCACTGAAAAAAATGCTACGAGGTTAGGAGTGTCCCACTCCCTTTCACAGGCAAGAAACAAGAAAATTGGTTAAATTAGATAACTTGCTGAAATCCATTCAATTAGTGGAGCCAGGAGGAATTTGAGCTAAGCTAGTGTAACTCCAAAGCCTGACAGTCTTGGAGCTCTGCCTCCCAGGGGGGTTGCAAGAACCAGTAAAGACCTTCTTTCTCTCCATCTCAGAATCCATAGTCTGACTTGAATGTGATTGGACTTTAAAATTCCTGCTTTTTTTGTAGGATTTTATTTTGTTTTTTCTGTTAAGTCTTTCTTGTGATCTACCCAAGGGCATCATAGCTTGAGTGGACTACCTAGAAAGTAAAGACTGGATAAACTCACAGTGGGCTTCCCTGCTGGCTCAGTGGGTGAAGAATCTGCTTTCAATGCATTAGACACAGGAGACATGGGTTTGATCCCAGGATCAGGAAGATCCCCTGGAGGAGGGCATGGCAACCCACTCCAGTATTCTTGCCTGGAGAATCCTGTGGATGGAGAAGGCTGATGGGTTACAGTCCATGGGGTTGTGAAGTCAGACATGACTGAAGCGACTGAGCATACACGCACTCACCTTATTGAGTGCTGACATAGGACTGTCCTGCTCAGACTCACAGGCAACTCTGCACACATCCTGGATCCTCTGCTCGAACTCATGGGGGGTCACTTACCCATCAGCTAGCATTGCTGGTGGCCCTGAGTTCTGCTCTAGTGGCCCTGTGAGAGACCCCAGGTGAAACCAAAACACCCAAACGTTAATTAGATGCCAGGTGCAGTACGGCACACAGGAGATAAGTAATCTGACCTCGCATCATCCCTCCAGGTAAGTAAGACCACCCCCATTTTACATGTGAGACTCAGAATTGTCAAGTCTTTGCCCCAAGCCAGCTAGTCTTTCAGGGGTGCATCTGGGTAATTGTGCTCTGGCTGTCAAAACCCAAATTCCTCTGGATTTTCCTAATACCCTCAGACCATGGACCCAATAAAGTGGTTGAGGGGAAGAGTGTGGTGGACAGGAGATAAGGATCCATGAAGGAACTAATACAAAAGCAACTGTTATCCAAACAGAAGAACAGTCATTCTCTAAGTATGGTTCTGTTTTGTAAATAAATTCGTTTGTATCCTTTCTTTTTTAGATTCCGCATGTAAGGGATGTCATACGATATTTCTCTTTGTCTGGTTCGCTTTACTCACTATGACAATCTCTAGATCCATCCATGTTGCTTCAAATGACATTATTTCATCGTTTTTAATGGTTGAGTAATATTCCATGGTGTAAACGTACCACAACTTATGGTTACCAGGTAGGAAGGGCAGGGGGAAGGTATAGTTAGGGAATTGCACATACACACTGCTAGATTTAAAATGGATAACCAACAAGGACCTGCTGTATAGCACAGGGAACTCTGTTCAGTGTTATGTTGCAGCCTGGATGGGAGCAGAGTTTGGGGGGCAATGGATACATGTGTATGTATGGCTGAGTCCCTTCACTGTGCACCTGAAGCTATCACAACATTGTTAAGTTGTTATACCCTAATATAAAACAAAAAGCTTAAATTTAAAATTAGTTAATTTAAAAAGAAGAAAATTAATATGAGAGATTCTTTGACCATGGAATGTAGGATATAGATAACAGGAAAAAGGGAGGGATGGGTTGGAACTTGTGGGTAGCTGGGCTCAGGCTCAGAGAGAATTTTCCTTGTCCATCCAGCTATGTCTGTATCACACTTCGTTCTTAGCATTCCAAGCCCCTTTTGCTTTTCCAGGTTCCCCCGCTGAGCTCCTCTGTCTCTTCCACCCAGGCATTTAGTCATACAGTTCTTTCAACCTTGACTCTTCTTCCTGACATTAGATTTACTCTTCCTCTCTCCCTTCCTCTTCCCTTTAAACTTCCATTCTTTCTCCCTTCCTGCTTCCTTCCCTTCCTCTCCCCTCCTCCTTTTCCCTTTTGTTTTAGCAAATCCAACTCATCTTAGAGGCCCTGACTTAAGCATTACTCCTCCTCCCAAGGAAAGTCATTCCTGAATCCAGACTAGAGCATATTTTCTTCTAGTGCACCAAGTTCAGTTCAGTTCAGTCGCTCAGTCGGGGCCGACTCTTTGCAACACCATGAATCGCAGCACGCCAGGCTTCCTTATCCATCACCAACTCCCGGAGTTCACTCAGACTCATGTCCATCGAGTCCGTGATGCCATCCAGCCATCTCATCCTCGGTCGTCCCCTTCTCCTCCTGTCCCCAATCTCTCCCAGCATCAGAGTCTTTTCCAATGAGTCAACTTTTCGCATCAGGTAGCCAAAGTACTGGAGCTTCAGCTTTAGCATCATTCCTTCCAAAATAATCCCAGGGTTGATCTCCTTCAGAATGGACTGGTTGGATCTCCTTGCAGACCCTCAAGAGTCTTCTCCAACACACCAGTTCAAACGCATCAATTCTTTGGCGCTCAACCTTCTTCACAGTCCAACTCTCACATCCATACATAACCACGGGAAAAACCATAGCCTTGACTAGACGGACCTTTGTTGGCAAAGTAATGTCTCTGCTTTTGAATATGNAAGCCATAGTAAACAGAATGCAAGCCGAATCTCAGAAAAGGCTTGATTACTGAGACTTTCCCGTTCTTGCTACACTTGGAGCCCAGGGCCCATCGCAGGATGAGTCCTAGCTAACCTGCTGGATGATGAGAGGCCTTGAAAAGGAGAACTCGGGCATCTGGATGACCTCCTGACAACTGACAGAAACACGAAGGGGACATTTCTACATCAACCAGCTGCCTGCCAACCCACCAGCAGACACCTCATGGTCAGATTGTCCTGGTTGTGTCCACCTCCCCAAATTTGCATATTAAAGTCCTAACCTCCAGTGTCCCAGAATATAACCTTACCTGGAAAAAGGTCTGTAAAGAGGTGCTGTTGTTCAGTTGCTCAGTCATGTCCAATTCTTTGTGACCTCATGGACTGCAGCACTCCAGGCTTCCCTGTCCTTCATCCTCTCCCAGAGTTTGCTTAAACTCATGTCCATTGAGTCAATAATGCCATACAATCATCTCATCCTCTAATGTCCCCTTCTCCTCCTGCCTTCAATCTTTCCCAGCATCAGGGTCTTTTCCAATGAGTAGGCTCTTAAAATGAGGTCATCAGGATGGGACCTAATTAGACATGACTGGTATGCTTTAAAAAAGGAAATATGTGGACATGGACTCAGGAAGATTTCTGTATACACATGACAACCATTTATCCTTACCTCACGTCCCTTGGAAGAAACCACCTCTGCCAACACCTTGATTCCGAATGTAGCCTCCAAAACTGGGAGACAACACATTTCCATTGTTTTAGCACCCACTTTGGGGAACTTTGTTATTACAGCCCCAGGAAATGAACACAGGTCCAGCCCAAACTACTGACAAAGCGACCCACACAACAGCAAACTAAATGAATGGTTATTGCTTTGAGCCCCTAATGCAGCAAAAGCTAACTGATTAGGTGGATAGATTATGGAATCTCTCTAGGCTTGTTTTCACAATTACAAAGGGATTTAAACAGACTTTCCTTACCTGACTATCAGGAAGATTTAGTAGAATAATGTCTCCAAATTGCTCAGGACAGTACCTGCATATGAGTAACACTTAACCAGTGCTTGGGGCCTCCCAAGTGACGCTAGTGGGAAAGAATCTGCCTGCCAATGCTGAAGATGCAAGATACGTGGGTTTGATCCCTGGATCAGGAAGGTCCCCTGGAGTAAGAAATGGCACCTCACACCAGTATTCTTGCCTGGAGAATTCCCTGGGCAGAGGAGCCTGGTGGGCTACAGGCCATGGGGCCTCAAAGAGCTGGACATGACTGAGAACGATGCATGATGAGTACTTACCTTAGCATCACCTTTGGAGTGTATGGCAAGTCAAAATCAGAGTTATGTATCTCTGAAAATATAAACTTCTATACCTTTGAGTATATTTTAAATAATGATGGAATTCAACATCATTTTATATAAAACATCAATTTATGTAAAATTAGAGTATCGAGTGGTGAGCACCAAGAGAACAGCAGGCACTTTACAAGGACTTGCTGTTAGTCTAAATGAACTCAGATTAAGGTAGAACAAAATTAAAATATACTGAGCAACTAATATGTTCCCCAAACTTTTCCCCATGCATTTATTGAACAAATGAACATCCTTCCGTTCATTTCTTGGAATATCTCTAAAAGATAAACATTACTATTCCTCAATCATAGACAGGGAAACTGGTTGAGAAATAAACTGTGACTTGTCCAAGATCACATAACTAAATATTTAGTACAGCAAGAAAAAGACCAGACTCCACTTTCTCTACATCATACCTGAAGGATTCGGTCCATATGCCTTGTCCGGGGAAGAGGGGATGTTTCAGGAAGCCATCAGCAACATCATGTCACAAGACAAATCAGTGTTCCTGAGCTGTGTGCTTAGTCACTCAGTCGCGTCCGACTCTTTGTGACCTCATGGACTGAAGCCAGCCAGGCTCCTCTGTCCCTGGGGGTTCTTCAGGCAAGAATACTGGAGTGGGTGGCCATGCCCTCCTCCAGGGGATCTTGCCAACCTGGGATTGAACCCACATCTCCCACATTACAGGCAGATTCTTTTCCATCTGAGCCACCAGGGAAGCCCAAGAATACTGGAGTGGGTAGCCTATCCCTTCTCCAGAGGATCTTCCTGACCCAGGAATTGAACTGGGGTCTCCTGCATCGCAGGCAGATTCTTTACCAGCTGAGCTACTAAGGATGCCAAATCAGTGTTCCATGTACATATAAACCCACATGCTTCCACGTTACTCAGCAACGTTTCCAGATGTCCTGGTAATTTCAAAGTGCCACATGAGGACCTCATGTGTCTTTAAGGACACCCTTCGGGTTGGAGACCTCAGCCTCCTATAGCTTCATTTATTGCACTGAACTCAAGAAGAGGAAGTCCCAACCCTACCCAGGTCACACCACCCAAGCTCTGTGGCTGCACTTCACAGGAAACCAAACCTAAACGGACCTAGGAAGAGGGTTCTGCTGAAGGACACTGCTGAACATTGAGAATATTTCAACCCCCTGCCTCCTGGATTACCGGCTCCTGGAGCTCTCCGTGATGCCCTCACGGACCCCTCATGCAAGGGACATCTCAGCACAAGGCTGTTTGCACTCCCAACACTGCTCAGGTAAACCTTGTAGGCCAGCCTCGTCTCACTGTCATAGAGGACCATTAAGAGAGAGCTGACAGCGAGAATAAAAGGTGTTTTCTAACATGAATTCTGGGCCATCTATAAAGCATAGAAAGGGAGAAAAGAAACCAGCTCCCTTGATCGGTTTTTAAAAATCCCTTTCTTTGCTGGAAGAAGGAATCGAGATACTGACCCACAAAAATTTAAAGATGAAACGTTTTCAATCTTCTCCTGACTGTTGGCAACTCAGATTTAAGGTCAGGCTGGTCACCAGCTTTCTTGACTGATGTTCATGACAACAGCCACATGGAAAGGCAACCTGCATTAAAAGTAGGCCATTGAAAGTAGAAGTTAACTCCTGGAGCCTCTGTGGGTGGATATTTCTTAAATGTTCTAAATTGAAGTGTTGTTTTTTTTTTTTTTCCTGTGTTGGGCTCCAGGAATGTGGAGCTCATTGTCTTCCCTCTCCAGGGGCAAGGAGCTCAAGAGGGAGAGTGAAGTTGGAGCAAAATGCCCACCCTCTATGGGTACCAGGAGGCATCTCTTCTAGCTGTTTCTTCTTCTTAGAGATAAACAAATGATAGAGTTAGAATAAGACAGAAAAGAGAACGTGTCATCAAAGTGTCTATACTTTAAAGGATACTGATGTAGCTGGACTCCATCAGTACTGATTTTACTAGGATGAACCCATTTACTTATCTAATTATCTCTCTTTATTGTGGTGTGTGTGCATGCTAAGTTGTTTCAGTCATGTTCGACTCTTTGCAACTCTACAGACCATAGCCCACCAGGCTCTTCTGTCCATGGGATTCTCCAGGTAAGAATACTGGACTGGGTTTCCATGCCCTCCTCCAGGGGATCTTTCCCACCCAGGGATCAAACCGTCATCTCTTGCATCTCTCCTGCATTGGCAGGTGGATTCTTTAACGCCACCTGGGAAGCCCCTCTATTGCAGCATGGCCTCTCAGTGCTGTTCCTTTGGACCTTCAAGAGCCACCCAGACCACAGGGAACAGTTATCTCAAAAATCGAAAAGTCAGTTGTAGGTTAGGCAAAGGTCAGCGGAGAAAGAACAAAGTTTCAGAAATTATCCGAGAAACTTAAGATAAAATATGCCCTAGAGGAGCAAGAAGGCTAACTGGGGTTCATTTATCTCTTACCAACCAGTCTATGGCAATCCACTCCAGTATTCTTACCTGGAGAATCCCTTGGACAGAGAAGCCTGGTGGGCTACAGTCCATGGGGTCATAAAGAGTCAGACGTGACTTAGCAACTAAATGAACCCGTCTACATGCGTTAACTCACTTAATCCTTACACCCAAACTTGAGAGTTAGATATTGTTTTGCCTGGTTTACAGATGAAGACTTTGAGTGGCCAAGTTAATATTCAAAGTTGTCCCATCACTAATATCGGTAACGGAATAGAAAACTACCCTGATTTGCACCTGATTCTGGCTGATATAAAAGGTGGCCACTGTTTCTTTGCAGCATCATAGAGCTCACTTTGAGTCCATTCCTAGAGTGGCTTTTTACACCAACCCTCTTTTTAATTAATTAGTTATTATTGCTTTTGTCTTTCCTGGGCCTTTGTTGCTGTGCACAGGCTTTCTCCAGTTGCAGCAAGTGGCTATCTTCATTGCAGTGTGCAGGCTTCTCATGACAGGGCTTCTCTTGCTGTGGGGCACAACCTCAGCAGGGCTGCAGGCTCAGTAGTTGCTGCTTAGTACAGGCTTAGATGCTCCACGGCAAGTGGAATCTTCCCAGACCAAGGACCAAGCTCATGTCCTGGGCATTGACAGGCAGATTCTTAACCACCCGGGACGTCCTTACCCCAGCCCTCTTAATGGTGACATTGCTTTTTTCTCCAAGGAGCTCTTTCAGATGATTTTATGAACAACTCCATTCTAAAACCAAAGATTATGGTTTTCTGTACCACCTGGCCAACCCTGGCTTAATGCCCAGGAACCTGTCTCTAGCTCGCTTTGCCATAAGTCAGGTGCTCTCTTGAAAAGACTGTAGGATTTTACATCTGAGTAAGTTGATCAGGATCCAAATTCCACAGCTTGACTAGATATGCTACTTTATTCCCTCCACTCCTACATCTTTACAATGGAGCAAGAGCACATCACTAGTACTGACAACTCTTTTTAGCCTCTATAATATGATATGTATATTAAATAACATACAGCATATATTAATATCGGGTTGGCCAAGAAGTTCATTTGAGTGTTTCCGTAAGATGTAACTGAAAAACCCAAACATTTTGGCCAACAATACTTAGTATGTGCTCAATAAATGTTGTTGTTGTTGTTGTTGTTTTTCTCTGTCTCATTGGAAAAGACTCAGATGTTGGAAAATTGAGGGCAGGAGGAGAAGGAGACGACAGAGGATAAGATGATTGGATGGGATCATTGACTCAATGCACTAGTTTGAGCATACTCTGGGAGATAGTGAAAGGGAAGCCTGGCATGTTGTAGTTCATGGGGTTGCAAAGAGTCAGACATGACTGAGAAACTAAGTAATGACAATTAAGTATGTGCTCAATAAATGTGATTTTTTTCTCCATTACTTTCCTTTCCTCACCCTACATCAGCTCTGGCCTCATGCTTAAAACATGTTCACAATCAGCATGAAATTTATTAATATAGAAAATTTTATGAATATTTTATTTTAATAATCTTATTATAGAATAGTAATATACCACAGTTTCATAGCCTCATAGAATCAGCAGAGTCCTTGGGCACTTTTTTTTTTAATTTAATGATCTTAACAACTTACGAAGTAGGCAGGGCAATGTTAGATGTTGAATCTGAGGCTCAAAACGTTGATGAGGATGGACAGTATGGTGATATGGAAAACAGGCTTTGAGATCAGTCAAAGTGAATATGAATGTGGTGTGTGATTTAAATATGTGTTTGGGGGTAAATGACTCAATCTCTCTGAGTTTTGGTTAGCTGTTGTTTGTATTATGTAGTTTGAAACGGTGTGGGTTAGTACACACTAGAGGTTGCTATGAGGATGAAAGTGAAGGCATATATTGTGTCTGACACAGAGGAGACATTCAGGAAACAGATAAATGGCAACTGTATAGTGTTGCTGCCACATCACAACAGGCAGCTGAGCTAGTGCTGGAAGTACCGTTTTACGAATGCCATCACACAAAGCAGTCAGGCTCACCCTCATAGGCACTCACCAAGGTCCACCAAGACTTGAGTTCTGGACGGTTGCTCCAGGCTGTGCCTACACTTCCTAGCATGAGAAAAATGTTCAAAGGAGTTAAACTATTGAATAGAGATAAATGGTTAAATCTAAGTCAGATTTAAGATTTTTAACAGATTGAACAAAACTTTCAGCAGTTTGGGGAAGTAATTTACCTATAAGANAAGTCAGATTTAAGATTTTTAACAGATTGAACAAAACTATCAGCAGTTTGGGGAAGTAATTTACCAAT
Organism: Redunca redunca; assembly: GCA_006410935.1. NCBI lineage: Eukaryota > Metazoa > Chordata > Mammalia > Artiodactyla > Bovidae > Redunca > Redunca redunca. The sequence continues at coordinate 398,891 of SJYQ01096441.1, read as the reverse complement.
AAGACTGAGAAACATCAGATTATACAGGTTAGATAGGAGTGGCTTGATAAAGAAAAATGATCATGAAAACCAGAATTATGGGAAACAGTAATCATAGAAATTTTGCTATTTTTGTTACTTTCGCAGACAGAATACTTTGGGAATCATCACCATGTTTATTCAAAATTAAGGTTAATCAGTTTAATTTTAATCATGTTCTCCAAATATCAATGACCAGAAAAGTTGCCATTTGAATGCCTGCTGTCTTCTGGGCAATGAATACTCACTGTTTTCCACTGTAAATTAGTTCTCACTCTGTAAAAGAGGATACCAAGGTTCAGAGAGACTCCATACACTGTCCATTTCACAGCAGAAAGAGGAGCCACGTCTGTTGAAATCCCAAGCTCCTGCTCTTGCACTCAGAGCCCTGCTGAATGTGTTCAGGGTCATGATCATGGCATCACTTTCCTTCCAACTAACCAGTAGCATTTTAGGACTCCCAGATATGCCATTAGCAATAGTAAAATATGTGTGTGAGTTTGGATCTTTGTACTTCATTGGTGAGGCTCACTGAAACATTGCTTCCCAAACATCTACACCTGGGAATTAGAACCCCAACAGTTTAGATGGCTCTGTGAATAGCTATTTGCCCTATGAAATAAGATGAGCCAAAAGGTCTGGACATGACATGGCAATTCAGTAGCCATGTGTTTGAGGGCACAGCCCTTATTGTGATGTCTTCTCTACTGATTCTAGCAAGAGGTAAAGATGAAGGGTAGCCAGTAGTCAAACCCAACATCTGAAAGAATTGAGCCTTTACAGGGCACCCAAGGACCCACGTTTCATCATCAAATCAGCAGATTCAGAAGACTAATTTTATACAAGGCACTCTGAGTTAACAGGACTTGAGGGTATTGTCTTACTTCTGGCCTATGCATCCACCCTCTGTGACTTTGTTCAAGTGTGAAGGGTGTATTCAAGTTGTTCCCTCCCAGCAGGTAAATCTACACGAGATATCAAATAACTGTCAGGAGCTAGCTTGATGAGCACAGAGTCAGAGCTGTGTCATTACAGTAGCTGGATTTTCCCAGCTATTGAAGATCTAATGACTTGATAGGCACCTGGGAGCCAGTCTGTGCCCTCCCCCGACCCCACGGCTACTTATGAATATTCATAGAGCTGGGCAAGTCTAGGGATCTGCTGGCCAGCTCCATCTCTCTCTGGTCCCTCCCAGAGAACACCTCCACACTCTGCTCATCCCAGACTCCTACTTCTGTCCCCAAGTTCTCCCTACTAAACCACCACATCCATCTGTTGAGAAATAGATAGCCTGAGTTTGAGTTCAAACCTTCCCTTCCTAGCAGGATGATTTTAAACAAGCTATTTAACTTCTCAGAAACTTAGGCTATTATTTACAAATTGGAATTGGCAATACCTAACTTCTGAATGTGTGGTGAGAAATGAGATGTAGTATGTAAAATTTATGTATTATAGTGTCTAACAAGTATGAAGTGCAATATAAATGAGAGTGGCTACATTATAAATTTTAGCACTGTTATTGTGAGTTATTTTGTATTTGGACAAACCATCATTAGAATCTTTGGGAGTCTGGGTCTCTTTCTAAGAATGTTGACCTAAAGAAGTCTTATTATAAGGTGATTTCTACAGAAAGGTAATCTCATCATTTTTGCATTTATTTTAATCAGCCATTTATCAAAGCCTTAGGAGTATCTTCCAACTCCCCAAATGTACTTATCCTCTGAAAACACGAAGGTTTAATGAAAAAATGATGCCAATTCCTTTAGAATACTTTTCTTGCCAATTTTATATCCTCAGTATTCTTCATGGTACATAGAAATTGCTCAATGCCTACTTGTTGAACTAGATTTGCCTAACAGTTAATAGTTTACAAAATACTTTCAGTTCTATGATCATGAGGTCTTATATCTCCATTTTTTTCAGAAGAAAGATATAGAGGCTCAAGTTGTACAATTCACTGTACTATCTGGCATATCTGGACTTAGAGACCTGCCTTGCCCCTGGCTAGGGAAGTGATCCTGAATAGAAAAGGGATTAAAAAAAAACCCTTTAATTACATGGAGGAAGTTCCGTTCAGGAGTTAAGTTCTAAATGCACTTGAAGTCACAAATTAAGCGATGGTCTCATCTGAATCCATCCTGTGAATGTGTCCGCTGGACAGATTTGGCTCAAGAGGACTCGTGCTGAACACAATGACAGAATGGTTCAATACTGAAAAATCTGGGTCACTCACATTGTTGCCTTACAATGGAGTCTAAATTACACAGGATGTCCTGCATAGGGTTCTGGCAGTCAGTAAATAATATCATCATCAACATTATAATTATTATTAAATTATATTACTCTTGAAAGCAAAAGTGAAAGTCACTCAGTCTTGTCCAACTCTTTGCAGTCTCATGGACGGTAGCCCGCCAGGCTCTTCTGTCCAGGGAATTCTCCAGGCTAGAATACTGGAGTGGGTTGCCATTTCCTTCTCCAGGGGATCTTTCCAACCCAGGGATTGAAGCCAGGTCTCCCACATTGCAGGCAGATTCTTTACTGCCTGAGCCATCAGGGAATACTGGCTTTTCAGGCCTCTTCATGTATTTTTAGGTTTCCTTCAAATTTCTTTGAAGTCCTTATGGTGAAACAGGTCCTCAGAGGTGACTAGCATACAGCAGGTGTCTAGCAAATGACTGCTTGCAGAATAACAATGCTTTCACCATTGGATATGAAACATCCGTGGGAGGTAGGCTGTCCTATATGTTCTGATTGACAGATAAATAGATAGGCCCATCCCTAAATCTCAGTTTATTTTCTTACATCTTTCTTTTTCCCAAAATTTGCCTTTGGTTCTGCCCTGATGCATTAATCCATCAGTGGAGAATTCATCACACTTGGGATTAATCTGGGCCTGAAGTTGTTGTTTAGTCACTAAGTCATGTCAGACTCTTTTGCAACCTCAAAGACTGTATCCCACCAGGCTCCTCTGCCCATGGGGTTTTCCATGCCAGAACACTGCAGTGCGTTGCCATTTCCTTATACAGGGGGATCTTCCCAACCCAGGGATCGAATTTGTGCCTCCTGCATTGCAGGCAGATTGTTTATCACTGAGCCACCTGGGAATCCCAGGCCTGGCAGTGCCTGCCCCCGGCCAGTGTGCTTCCAGCATCATCTCTGAGTGCCACATGAGAAAAGGAGCGGGGTCAACAAGCAAACTTAGAAAAAAATAAGAAAACACCAAACTAGGCTCCTGATAATCTACATTTTATTTTGCTCTAGTTCCATTTTATCTGAACAGTAAAATAATATTAAGGAGAAAAGAGCAGAAAGGGGAAAGGTGGAGGGAAAGGAGGAGGAAGTTGAGGAAGAAGGAAGGGAGGACAAAGCGGAGAGGGGAATATGTGAAAGCAAAATGAGTGAATGAGGAGAAGCGAGGATAGAGAGGCCCTTTACTACAAAGTAATGGAAAGGGGGACAGGGGAAAATCTTACTAATTTTGCTGCTAGAATAAAAAGGAACTCTTTCTGCAGAAGAGAAAAAAGAGATGTCTTTTGAAAACCAAAAGCACTAAGAGGAATAAATTCCAAAGCGATAGACTACACCCAGTTCATTAAGGGTGTTTTCAAAATCACTTAAAATAAAAAATGGATCCACATGAACATGGCCTTAAGATATTGAAAGGAATTATTTGTTATCAAGACAGTTGCAAAATCTTTTGAAAAATATGTCCATACTTAATAGAAAAACTAGGAAACCAATCTCCCATATTCCTTTAAAAAAAAATCTATAATAGCAATCCACTTGACTTCAAATGCCTCCATTCATTGAAAATCCAATAAAATTAAAAGTTAAATTAAATTTAGCTGATTGTCCTGACCAGGACATAGAATTAGAAATCCAATCAGCATATATCTTTCTTTAACTATGTGTACCTTTAAAATGTAACTTTCTCATTTGTGATATAAAAATAGAGGAGAATTACATATGGTAGGGACCAAATAAATGAATATCTGCATCTGAGAAATCTTGATTTCAATATGTTTGCTCAAAATTTGTGCACCATGCACACACACACACACACACATACACACACTTCCTGCCCCTCTTCACAAAATATACAAATGTCCACATGTCACACCCTCCCTCAACTCCAAATAACAGCCATCACTTTATGTATATTGGGTGTGATTGTGTAGGGAATTAGATGAAGGTTGCATTTATTTTATATTCATTTCTTTTCTTGTTTTAATGAGAAAAAGCATCCACTTTGAATTTAGACCTGCTCCTCCAGCCTTGACCCAGTTTTGGTTGCAGTTATACACCTTACCTTTATGACTGATTCTAACATCCTCTTCAGCAATTCTTAGCTTGCTTCTGGTCATTTCCTATATCTATTTAAGTACCTTATCATTATTACAACTGTGTTTCTTAAACTTCGCAATAAACAGAGGCTAGTATTTTTATAAGCTTTATCTTTGAGGAATAAGTGAGAAATACTTGAGAGCAAAAAAAATGTCCTTACTGCAAAAGCATTGTTTTCCCTTCATGAAATATTAATTTCAGATCAGGTTGAAATGCAGCAGAAATATTTATGATAAAAATGTCTCAGTTTGGTAGCATGGGTGAACTCCCAGTGGAGAACAAGAGTTCTCCTGGATAACAAGGAAATGTGATTTGTTGCTTTACATGTTTCCAATTGTTTAAACTGCTTATGATACCATAAGGGTATTAATTATTTTGGGATTAAGATTCTCCCCCAAATTCCATCTATTTATAAAGCAATTCTTTCCTCCCTAACACATCCACGGAGACCCCAGGTGGGTTACGAGCTCAGAAGTAGCTTTTCTGGTTTTAATGCCCAAATTTAATGTACATTCTTTTGGAGGTCTTAAGCACGATCCCAGTCTATAGAATCTTGTTTCTTTAATTTCAGTTTTTTCTGAAATATTGATGTTTTAACCATCAAATCCATTACCTTTACAAAATACTTTTCAACCTACAAAGTGAGCAAATCTTTGGGATCATCTCCAAAATGGTGGGATTAATGGCCCAAATGGATGACTAGGGTAGGAACCCCTTTACTCTCAGAATCCCAGTCAAGCCATGCACCTCTCTTGACATGGCCCTCTTTATATCTTGAGGGAGGTGAAAGAGACTTATAGGGAGGGCAGGGTAGGATGGAACAGCTATTTCTCAAACAGGTTCATTTTGGACTCCCAGGGCACCCCAGAAGCTTAGGGGTCTGTAAACCCCAGGGGAACTGTATTACTGAAATGAAAGCATAAATCCACATGGCAAAATAAATTAATGACGAGCATATTCCAGCCCTTTCTCTTAGGCTTTGGAGCCTGGTGTACATTCAGGCAATTCTAGCACTCGGCATGGCATTTATGATTAGCCCTGTATTGGTTTCTACCTCTTAATGCAGTTGGTATTTTCCCTTGTTGGAGAAATAAACAGGCATCATGAAAAAGGGAAAAAGGTATCCTCTTCCTGTGGATTCCCAGAGGGCCTAGGGTCTCTTCCCGCTCAGACCCGTTCCTGACCATGAGACCTAGGAGGCTGGGTACAGTCTCTTGGTACAAGCAGGATGCAGGCAGCATCCCCATGGCAGAACCAACTCTGGACATGTTAGCACCATTTGCAATAAGCACCCTGCTGTGACTGACAGATGGTACTGAAGCATCACTTCCCTTTCAGCAAGAGCCATGCTTTGGCTTTATTTCTGTGACTAACTGGGAAGAGAAACTGAAATCAATGCCTCAGTTCCGATAGAAAATGAATGCACAAAATGCAATGAAATTTCCCCATTTCTGGGGTGCTGCAGCTTCTCAAGGTGCCTGAATGAAGGCAAGTACCTAATGATGCTATTTTATCTCAGAATCTCAGATCACCTCTAGATCCTGGAGATTCCTGGAGAAAGACCTGCAGGCCTGGGGGGTGGCAATGAGGGGTTCCTCAGCCTGGAGGCCTTTCCCCACTCCCATTATCATGTCCCAAGTAGGGGTCAGGGTTATTTCTAAGGAAAATTATAGGGGCCTTGGGAAGAAGTTCCTGACCCACAGGGAACTGGTGGATCCCCTCTGGGCATGCCTCCACTGTATCCCACTAGCTCCTTATGTTCCTCTATTATTTATAGATATGCATCTTTAATCTCACTCCCTTACAGTTATTTATGGCACTGTGGAGAACAGTATGGCGGTTTCCTAAAAAGTAAAAATAAAACAACCGTATAACCCAGAAGCAATTTCACTACTGAGCATATACCCTGACAGAACCGTAATTCAAAGTGACACGTGCACGCACGTGTTCATGGCAGCACTAGTCGAAATAGCCAGGACACAGAAACAGCCTAAGTGTCCATCAACCGAGGAATGAAAAGGAAGATGCGGCATTTACATGCAATGGGATATTACTTGGCCGTTAAAAAGGAACAAAACTGGGTCATTTGTGGAGACGTGGATGGACCTCAAGACTGTCACACAGAGCGAAGTCAGAGAGAGAAAAACCAATAATGGATATTAATGCACACATGTGGAACCTAGAAACATAGTACAGATAAACCTATTTGCAAGGAAGGAATAGAGATACAGATATAGAAAACAGACGTGGACATGGTGGGAGGAAGGAGGGATAAGCTGGGAGACTGGGGTTGACCTATGCACACTACAGTGTGCAAACAGGTGCCCAGTGAGAACCTGCTATTACAGCCCAGGAAGCCCAGCTCAGTGCTCCGTGACGACCAAGAGGGGTGGGAGGGAGGGAGGACGTGGATGTGCACATATAGCTGATTCACTTCACTGTTCAGCAGAAACTGGCACGATATTGTAAAGCAACTACACCTCAATAAAGCAATAATAAAAAATAAAACGAAGTCCTATGGAAAAAGCAGACAAATGCTATGAGGGCAGAGCCTTGCTCTGTGGTGTCTAATCCCTAGTATCTGGACAATGTCCAGCACTTAGCAGACCTCAGTACATGTTTGCTGAATACATGAATAAATTCTGAGGAGGGCATGGCAACCCACTCCAGAATTCTTGCGTGGAGAATCCCCATGGACAGAGGAGCCTGGCGGGCTGCAGTCCATGGGGTCTCAGAGTCAGACACGACTGAGCGACTAAGCACACCACAGTCGTGTGGACTTGGATTTTACTTACTCTTTGCCTACAGACAAGATCTGACCTAGAAGTTGCTGCCTGGCGGCCTTTACCACTCTGACCTGTGTCGTAAATGTTGAGCTAGAAGGAGATTTCCTTTCAACATTTCACTGGAAATTAACTCAGAAATAACTCTAAACATATGGAGGATTCTTGCTGAGCGGTGAGTTCCTGAGCTTCCATTTAGGATGAGCTTAGGACTGCTGCGGGTAGGGGGTGGGGTGGGGCTTCCCTTGTGGCTCAGGGGTAAAGAATCTGCCTACAGTGAAGGAGATACAGGTTTGATCCCTGGGTCAGGGAAGGTCCCCTGGAGAAGGGCATGGCAACTCACTCCAGTATTCTTGCCTGAAGGATCCCATGGACAGAGGAGCCTGGCAGGCAGTCCATGGGGTCACAAAGAGTGAGACACGACTGAAGTGACTGAGTGTGCATGCAGGACCACTAGGAGAATTAAGTGTGGTGACTGTACTTTCTGTAAGAGTGAGAAGTGTTAGTGAGTGGTGGGTGCTGAGCAGATGGGAATGAGTGGACTGACGTTTCTACATCCACTTCCTCTGCCTCACTGCCCAGTAACATGCCTGGGGTGTTTAAAAAATACCAGTATCTGGACTCCAGCCTGGTAGAGCTGACTCAGACTTTTGGAGGCATCAATATATTGCATTGGCCAAAAAGTTTGTTCAGGTTTCCATAACATGTTACAGAAAAATCCAAATGAACTTTTTGGCCAACCCAAGAAAGAATCCACACCTCCCTCATCTGATGGTCATGATTTGCAGGTAAGCACTTCTTATTTTTGGAGACTAAAACCCAAAAGTGACATAGGGCATTTAATTATAAAAGTTCAAGTTAATGTGAATCACCATTTCTCCATGTCTTAGCTACCTTCTGTTCTCATGTCTTCCTGACAAGAGTCTTTCTGTTCAGTTCAGTCGCTCAGTAGTGTCCAACTCTTTGTGACCCCATGAATCACAGCACGCCAGGCCTCTCTGTCCATCACCAACTCCCAGAGTTCACTCAGACTCATGTCCCTCAAGTCGGTGATGCCATCCAGCCATCTCATCTTCTGTCGTCCCCTTCTCCTCCTGCCCTCAATCCCTCCCAGCATCAGAGTCTTTTCCAATGAGTCAACTCTTTGCCTGAGATGGCCAAAGTACTGGAGTTTCAGCTTTAGCATCATTCCTTCCAAAGAAATCCCAGGGCTGAGTCTTACTGACAGCTATTATGTTACCCTCATTTTACAGATAGGCAAACTGAGGCTCAGAGCAGGTAGACAAGGTGTCCTAACACCTAACTGAACCATTTGAAAGCCAGTGCTTTGTAAAACTATCTTGTAGAGCAGGCTACCTACCACCTGTGAATGTTGGGTTTGGTTTTGCATAAAATAAGGATGATAATACAGATCATATGGGGTTACTGTGACAGCAGCTGGGGACACACAGTAGATGCTCAATGTTTGTTCCATCTTTTTAAAAAGTGTATATGTCGGGAAGGGACAGGCATGGTCTTTAATAGGTCACATTCGTAGAACTGACAGACATGAAACTCTGTCTGATTCACCACATCCCATTCCCACCACATCCTTTACAAAAGTGATTCAGGTCAGGTAAGACTTCAGCGCTCCTAGACGGGACTTAGACATTCTGAGTAGAGCACAGCCCTGTACCCCTCATGGAGTGCCATCCATTCTGTCTTGTGGACAGCACCACTTGGCTGGCTCATCCTCTGATATGGGTCAGTGAGACCCCAGTTTTGCTTTTGAAATGCCAGAGAAGTTGGGCTCCCTTCATAACATTTTAAAATTCTTTTTATACAATAGATTGCTCACATCTCTTAAAAGCTGCTAGTAAAATCTCTCTTTTAAACTTTTATTAAGATTTTAAAATACAAACCTAATCAGCACTGATGTTACAGACTGCATAATTTTCAAAGGTTTAGGTACAAAGCAAAAGCTAAGAATTCCTTCTGCAGCCGCTCCTCTGTCCACCGCTGATGCCCTAAGTGTTAGCACTTTGTCAGAAGTCTTTCTGCAATTTTGCTCTGCAAGGAGCTCTATTAAAGAAGACAATAAAATGTGAGAAACATAACAACATACTTCCAACTTTTTAAAACCATTCTTTGTCACCAAGTATGGAGGGATTGCAGTTTTTTAATGGATTTTTTTTTTAAAGGAATCTTTGAGCTGGAAGAGACCTATTGGGCCCAACCTTTTCATTATTCAGATGAAAAAACAATGAGGTTCAGAACATTCCAATGTTTTGTTCAAGGCTACACCATGGATGGCTGGAGAAGGGCTTTCCTGACCACCTCCCCAAGGCCTCTGATCCTAGGTTATAAGCTTTAGAGGAAAATACCCTGTACCTGTGATTCCTTCACACTGTACCTAAGCCTGAGTCGAAAGCTAGGCACAGGGTTAGGTAACCCTCCACAAAGATAGCCTGATTTTGACTCATTTCAGCATAACTTAGAACTCCTGGTTAACGCACTCAAAGGAATGAAGGAATTATAAGCAAGACATTCAAAATCACAAATGCTCCCAAAGTGGGAAAGGGGTTACAAATTTGATCTGCATTACTGTAATCAAGTCACTGAATTCCTCTAAATAGTAATATCCAAAAATCAATGCCTATAACCATGCTCTGTGCTTAGTCACTCAGTCGCATCTGACTCTTTGTTACCCCATGGACTGTATCCCACCAGGATCCTCTATCCATGGGGATTCTCTGGCAAGAATACTGAAGTGGGTTGCCATGCCCACCTCCAGGGAATCTTAGCAACCCAGGGATTGAACCCAGGTCTCCCACATTTCAGGTAGATTCTTTACGATCTGAGCCACCAGGGAAGCCCAAGAATACTGGAGTGGGTTGCTTATCCCTTCTCCAGGGATCTTCCCAACCCAGGAATCAAACCAGGGTTTCCTGAAGTGCAGGCATATTCTTTACCAGCTGAGCTACCACAGAAGCCTGTCCATAACCATACACATCCAAATATAGTATGACCGATGTTAAAACAACTTGCAAGCTTTCCTTTGTTATGCAAGGGAATGCATATCCACATGTCCGTAATGTTTATAGTTTGTAGGATATTTTCAGAGGCGTCAGCTTATGTCACACTTAATACTGCAAAGGGATGACATGGACATCCCCATTTATAAAGGAGGAGAGGCCAAGTGCTCCTAGCACTGGAAGTCAGTTTTCAGTCCAGGACTCTTCCAGTAACTGATGTCCTTTTTGTGTTATATTGATGAAGTCCTCTTCCTCACTGGACAAGACAACTTACAAAGAGGCCCTGAACTAGACTCCACACTCATCCAGAGAGAATGGCCAGAGTACCTAATGGCCAACCCCCCTTTCCCTGTGTCCTTTGTTGACCTAGAAGCACAGGGTGGGGGTTGCTATGGGGTAGGACATAGGGTATCTGGGGAACTGGAGTTTAGTCCCAGTTTTTTAGTAACTTTCTTGAAGTCAGTGGTCCAAGATCACACAACTCAAGTCCAAATCCCATCCTTTGTTGTGCATGGTCCTTGTCAATCAAAACCCAATAGACCTTCCTAGGTTCTTTTCCACATGCTACCAACATCCAAGCTGCTGGCCTCTGTGATCCCATCAAGCCGTGCAAAGTCTCTGTGTCACACTATATATTCTTACACCTTCACACCCTTGCACATGGCACCCCATTTACCCAGAACAACTTCTGTAAATCAAGAAGATGCTGACTTAATCTGCAAGATCCAGATCAAGTATGATCTCCTTTATGAAGATCCCCTGGGCTGTCCAAGACAGAGTCAGAATTCATTCTGTTTTATCTGCATCTGTTTTTACAAAGCACTTTGCTAACAACAATCATAGGGGGAGTTAGAATAGAATCTACCTTATACTGAGTTTTAGGCATGCCTGGAGGGAAGGCACAATATTTGAATAAAGTTAGTTTTCAGTAAATGGCTATTGGATAGATGAATGAATGGATGGGTGGATGAATAGACGGACATATGGGTGGCAGAATGATCTAGGCGTACCTAAACCTCAGTGGGCAATATGGTTGAATTGCTAGGAAATGGAATGCTTGAGTCCTGTAGATGTGGGCTCTTATTGCAGATGGGTGACCTTGGGCACATAATTTAATCTCCAAGGGTTTCATTCTCTTTAAAAGTGAAGTCCACTCTCTACCCCACTGCACTAGCTGGGAGCCCTAGGAGGCTGACGGATAGAAGTCATACCAATGGCTCCTCACACTTGGCTTCCTGTTGAGTTTGGTCAGTGGAAGAGATTCAGGGCAGGAGACCCATGAGATGTGGATTTTTATTCCACCCACCACAGCTCAGTCCCTGCGAGTGCCTCGCCTGAAAGTCACAGTTCTTTTCCCATCAGCCCTGCTTCTGGATCCCCGTGACCACTGGCCCCCTTGACCCCTCCTGCACATGCGCAGCCACAGCCCCTCAGGTCCTTCACGGTCCTTTGGGATCCCCCACACACTGCCCAGACCTTTTAAACCATCTCTTTATTAAACTGTTCTCAAATTACCCAATTTGAGGGTGCCATCTGTTTCTTGCTGGAACCCCAGCTGATCCCATGGGTAATATCCTTTATACCTCCCAGAGGCTCTGTGCAGCTGAATGGGGATCATGGATGTGAAGTCCTTGTTGAATACTCTCAGGGTCTCTGCTGCTGATTTATATGGTAAATGGGACTAATGATCTCTCCAACACAAGCGAATACAAGCCACAAATAAACTGTGGTGTCCTACGTGAAGCGGTATATAAATGTAACTCCCAATAAATATTTCATGGCGAAGTCACACTTTGAAAGGAAAAGCATGCCTTCTGCACGCACATGGGCTCCCCAGAGCAGGGCTCGGGCTAATGCGCCCTGGGCGCCCAGGGGAAGCACGCAATGGCTCGTCAGGCAAAACCAGGCTTGCTCGGGATAGGTTTGCCCAGCTCCCCGGGGGACAGATTGGATGAATGCTGACAGAAAGAGGACAGCATGTCAGGGAAGACGTCCTCTCCCCCATCCCCTCCTGAAATAAACCAATTATCAACCTGGATTGATTCTCTCTCTGTCGTTTCCTCTAAGCTGCCACCTGTATCCCGTTTTTAACAGGAAGCGACAGGAGCCTGTTCACCAGAATTAAAACATGATGGAGAAGGCCCAGTAATGAGCTTGCTTTTGTTTCCACAGGCTGACTTGAAGATCCCTCTCATTTGTCGGGTGCCAAGAAAGATGAACAGACCGTAAGTACCGCGAGCGCGCATCTCGCGTTTGCTCTGTGGGGGCGGGAGTAGGGTGCTGGGGAGAGCTACTGGAAGGATGCAGTATGCCCGCGTGAAAAGGCCGGGCTTGAGGATGTGTGGGTGCTCAGTGATGTCTGCAGGAGGTTCCTCGTTCTTCCCCAGTGCAGTCGGGGATGTGGGGTTAGGCAGAGACTAGATACCCAGCATCGGAATGCCAGGAGGGCATCCAGAAATACCACCCATCCACCTCCCACCAGGGTGTGAAATGAGAATTAACAGAACCGCAGTATACACACTTCCCACAGCAGAGAGCCTGGAATCCAACTTTCTGTCTGTGGAACACCCAGAGCGGATGCTGCGGCTGGTTTAGAATACTGTCTAAATGCCTATCTGCATCAGCAAAAATTCATCCCATTTCGGAGGTAGTAAAAAAGATAGCAGGCCTCTAAAGCGTAAGAAATACTTATGATGAAAAACAAAAGTCCTTTAAATTGGGGATATTGGGTGCCCTGATTTTAAAATCAACCTACTTATTTATTTATGGGTTTTATTTTGCCGTTTGGGGAGGCAGCACTGTTTTTCTCCTCTGTGTGAAAAGAGCAGTCGTGTGAGAAAGAACAAGGATCACAGGGTCAGGGAGTATCAACCCCTTGCTTTGCCCTGCCGTTTTATAGCCATACAATATTCAGGAAGTTTTACCTGTTAATAAATCCCTGGATATATTAACCCTTCCCCTGGGAAGAAGGGTCTGGCCTGGAGAGGAAGACTGCCCAGGGGTAGCCCATGGTAACCAGATGATGCCTGGGTATCCCAGGTGGGCACTGGACACGTGGTTGACACCAGGGTGACACAGAAGCACAGCCCAACAAGAGACTTAGACCCCTCTTGGGCGGCAAAGTAGGGTTAGTTTGACAGTCTCAGCAATATTTGCTATGGACATCTATCTGGCTCGGAGGTCATAAGCCCCTCCCCTTTAGACCTTGCTTCTGTTTCTCTCTGCAGTTCTGCTCTGTGCCAATAATCTCCTTCCTAAATAGGAGAGGTGTCTCCCTTTCATGACTTGGGATGGCTTTGTTTTTAGCCAGATCTTGGTCCCGCAGCAGTTGCTCTCATCAACCTTCCCAAAGGGTAGTTTTTTTGAGTTCAGCTGTAGTCAGATTGGATGTGAACCTGCCCATACACAGGCCAGAAAACAAATCAAATCATCGTAACATCATAATCATGAGTTTTCTCATCTGAGGATGTTGAATCTGAATCTGTACTTTCACAAGATCCCCAGTTGATTTATATAACCTTGTTAAAGTCTGAGCAGCATCTGACTGTAGAGGAATCGTTCACAGAGCTGTCTCTATCGCAGTACCCTGCAGAAGTATCTCGAATATTTGTCAACTCGGGGAAGGCAGTTACATATCAAAGGTTACATGAGTGTAAAATGGAAATTTTCTTCCCTCCCTCCACACACACATACACACACACAAATATACACACTGTACATACACACAAGATTTTGTCCTGCTACAGCTTGGAGAGAGCACGCCTTCCTCTGTGAAAATCATTAACCCAGTTAGTTCAAGGCAGTAGATTTTAAATCTGACTGACCATTAGAATCATCAAAGAAGCTCCAAACAAAATTTCAGCAACTTTCCCCAGACCAGAGAAATCAGAATACCTCAACAGTGGGCCGTTCTATTAATGCATAACTGAGTCTAACCTGCAGCTAAGCTTGCAAAATTCTGGTCTAAGATATCTTACAATTCCATAATCTAGAATTCTGATTTTCTAATGTGAAATTCTAAATGGCCTTTGTAACTACAGCTATTTACTCTGAGCCACTGGGCATTTTTACAAAGAATGAATAAACATAAATGAAAGGATGATATAGAAACAGATTATATATTTACGCACATCCACACACATATGGGTACATACACAGTGCAAATATATGCACACGCTTTCCCCTTCAAATATATCAGCTGGGCCAAAAGCATTTACTGTACTTGATTTTTCTTGCTTATTTCACTTAACATAATCTCTTCAAGATCATCCATCTAGTGTCAATTTCTTTCCTTTTTTTTAATTCCTTCGGTGAGTTTATTTATTTATTTTTTTGGCTCATTTGTTTTTGAGAAGTACAGAACAAAATACAATTATTGGAGGACAACTGCTCTACAATATTGTGTTGACCTCTGCCACACATCAACACAGATCAGCCACAGGTATACATATGTCCCCTCCCTCCTGAACTGTTCTCCCATCTTCCTCACCATCCCACCCA
>SJYQ01096441.1:371603-384220 GCA_006410935.1 Redunca redunca | reverse complement strand
CCCCCACCCCAGGTTGTCACGGGACACTGGGCTGAGCTCCTTGTAGAAGGTAGAACGGCCTTTGCCAGTGACTGGGGCAGGGCAAATAAGTAGCTGTATAAAGAGTATATAGAGTGTATAAGAGCTGTATTAAAGTGTATAGAGTTTCCTTTGGCAAAATGTTGTGAAGTTTGGTTGCACAATAGCATGAATATACTTACCACAACTGGACAGTATACTTAAAATGGTTGAGATGGTAAATTTCAGCTTTATATTGCTTTTCTGCTATTTAATATGAGGCTCCTTTGGGATGGACAAGTACAGTCTGCTGTATTTAAAATGGGCAGTCTACTGTAAGGCACAGGGAACTCCACTTGGTGCTGTGTGGCAGCCTGGATGGGTAGTTTGTGGGAGAGTGGTTACATATATGTCTATGGCTGAGTCACTTCCCTGTTCACCTGAAACTATCACAACACTGTTAATCAGCTGTACTCCAATATAAAATTTAAAGTTTAAAGAAAAAAAAAAACATTTACTGAGTCGTATATCCTATGCCGGGCACTGAGCCAGGCTCCTCCCTTGTGAAGATGAATAAGGTCTAGCCCCTGCCCTCAAGAGCATTAGCCGTACATTAAGCAAAGCATTTTAGTATTAGGTAAAAGTGATGGGAACGCTCCCCAAGCACTACAGAGTTCAGCTGTCCTGATTCAAAATTGCTTCTGAAATTAGCAAGCTATTCTACATTGACTGTCTCTGCAACCAGACTCCTTGGTAATCAATCAAGCTACATAAAGCCTCATTCCTTGGAACAAACCAGTGGAGTTAGAGTAGACTGATCACATCGGCCCACTGCTCATGACACGCTTGGGGCTGGATACGGGAGTCCCCGATTTGGTTTCCAGTATCCCTCCATCATTCTGGACAGAACAGATAAGAATTGTGGTGCTGCGGTTCTGGATATTCTGGAAGAGGCCATTAGAGTGATCGCTTCTAGGCCTTTCCAGTAAGAAAATGCCCTCTCTGGCCCCGCTTCTCTGGGAACTCAAACACTGAGATCAGGGACTGATGAGGGAATAAGCACCCCCAATGTGCTCCCTTTGAAATGTGCTGAGAGGGTGTAACAGTAAGCTCGCTTTGTTTACCCTTAAAATGATTCTTAGTTCCATGGAAATTTCAGAAAATATACAAATATACCAAGAAGAAAACAAAAATCACCAATTATCCTAGGACCCAGAAATAACCTTGTTTTATTACCAATCCTTCTCATCGTTCTATGTCTTGTGTAATATTTGGAAATTTCAGGAAGTCTATTTTTAAAATTTGTATTGTTTTCAGTTATTCATTCAATAATACTGTTTTATGGTATAATCATTGTCCCACGTTAGTAAGTCCTCTTCAAAAGCAGGGTGTTTTAAGGCTTGTGTTGAAATAAGATCCACAATCCCATAGCCATAATTCCAAAGTCAAGAGGCTTCCAAATACTGAAAATTTTTGGTAACTAGAATGAGAACAAAATTTGATCCTCGATGAGGTGAAGTTATGGATGGTCTTCATTTATCCCACTTAGTGTGAAAACCCACACACTTCGTGTTTAATGACTACCTGTTGCTCCAGAACTTATTGGAAATATTACATAGTATTCAATACATGCACAATATTACTTTTCTAAATTCCAAAATATCTGGAATTGCTAGCCCTAAGGAATTTAGAAAGCAATGGTGGATCTGTATTTTATCTGGTGGTTTGTTTTATCTTGACCTTGGCTTTGGACATATCACTGGTTACCTATAAAGTTTTATGAGGCAGTTTTATTGCTGAGATCTAACTTAATACTTTATACTCTAGGAGTAATAGTCTGTTTCACTATGGTCCCCAGCATGCAACGTTGGGTGTCTTGTCACAGGTAATATAATTATTCTGTGATAGTCTAGTATTACATAAGAACATAGTCTCAATCAAATCATCTAACAAAACTTACTATATTTTTTTTCTTGCTTTGGGGAACTTGTCTCTCATGTCTATTTTGGAATGAGTTTCGATGGCTAAAAACAGTTTGTCTCTAAAAGAGAGTCTTAATGGTATGGAACTCAAGTTTCCACATATGGTTGTAACCCCATTAGTAATAGCTCTAAGAGATAGAATTAAGACTCTCCTTTTTTCTTCAGCATGCACACATAATCTTTATTAGAACCTGTGAAAAGTAAAATGTTAGTCACTCAGTTGTGTCCAATTCTTTGTGATCCCACGGACTATGGCATGTCAGGCTCCTCTGTCCATGGGATTCTCCAGGCAAGAATTCTCTTCTCCAGGGAATCTTCCCGGCCCAGAGATCAAACTCAGGTCTCCTGCATTGCAGGCACATTTTTTACCACCTGAGCCACCAAGGAAGCCCCCATTAGGAACTGTATACTGTGTTTAAAACCAACCACCAAACCTATTTCAGCTTTTAGTTAATTCAAGATCACTTTACCTCCAAAACTTTTCTACCTATTTCTGTTCTGTACCATTGTTGTTGTTCAGTCACTAAGTCATGTCCAACTCTTTGCAACCCATGGACTGCAGCATGCCAGGCTTCCCTATCCTTCACTGTCTCCCGGAGTTTGCCCAAACTCAAGTCCATTGAGTCGGTGACGCCATCCAACCATCTCATCCTCTCCCATTCCCTTCTCCTCCTGCCTTCAATCTTTCCCAGCATCAGGGCCTTTTTCAATGAGTGAGCTCTATGCATCAGGTGGCCAAAGTATTGGAGCTTCAGTTCCAGCATCAGTCCTTCCAATGAATATTCAGGGTTACTGTTCTGGAAATAGATGAGTGGACTCTATACACAAATAGAACAGGAATGACTGGTTAGATTGTTCCTACTTGAAAGCTTCTTCCTTTCTTTAAAGTGTTCAGTGGTTTTTAGTATATTCACAGAGTTGTACAGCCATCCTCAATCAATTTTAGTGTTTTCATATTCTTTATATATTATAGATACAAGTCCTTTATCAGATGCCTGAACATTTTCATCAACTCCAAAAGAAACCCAATTAGAGACTCTTCTTGAATAGTCTTAGGATAAAAGGCTCACTACCTTCTGATACAGTGAGTTGAAAAATTGTAAGAAAGTGTATCTTTGTAATGACATCAGCAAAGCCAGCTTCAGGTCAATGCCAATCATCAATCATTAAGCAAAATAATGATACTTTCCCACAGTAATTTACTCACTGGAATTCAGCATCTAGTTATGAAAATATGTGCTTAGTCATTCAGTCGTATCCAACTCTTTGTGACCTCATGAACTGCAGCCCATCAGGTCCTCTGTCCATTGGATTCTCCTAGCAAGAATACTGGAGTGGGTTGCCAAGCCCTCCTCCAGGGAATCTTCCCAACCCAGGGACTGAACCCAGGTCTCCCGCATTGCAGGCAGATCCTTTACCAACTGAGCCACCAGGGAAGTCCAGTTATGAAAATGAAAGGGTAGAAAGAAAAATTCCTACAGGCCAGTAGGGCCTATAGGCCAGACACCCTACTAGTCAATTTGCAGGAGGATCTCTGCCATGCTGATTGGCTGTTCAGCACTAAAACAGGCTTCCCATATTGTCACATAAGATCTGCCACCTTGGATAACCACCACTCAGTTCGGAGTCAGTTGAAGCCACATCTCTCTGACTCCAAAGTCCATGATCTTTGTGCCAAATTGAGCTGCTACACAATGATTAGGAAAATAATCCTGTGTATATCTCACCAAGGACACATTCCCAAACTGAATGACTGCTTTCTTTATATGGGCATATTTTCTCTTTGAAAATTCTCCTGATGAAATTCTCTGCGTCACTGGGTGGCAATGGCTATCAGCTTCTCTCGAAAGGGTCCAGTTCAAAGTTTACTACACAGGAGGTCCCAATAAACACTTCTCTATGTACTGGATGTGGCATATCAGTTTTACGATGAAATGATAAAATCTTGTGTAAACCCCAGGTCATTATTTCCTTTCCCGATACATATGAACACCACTGCCTTTGACCTCAGGGAGCAACTGAGTTTTGATTTGCAGGAATTAATAAGTGTAAATCCCACCAAACCTTGGGGAAATGAGAAGCAGCGATTTGGGCATCCTGAGATCAGAGCCTTGCATCCAGCAGGGGAATCAATGTGGCTGGCTTCCCAGTTACTCAGTAGTAATTACGAACCAACTCTCGGGGCAACCAGGCTCGCCCACTGGTGCTATCAAAGTCGTGGAGCTAGGATTCAGCTTCGTGGTTGGCTGGCAATTAAAAGCTACGAGCTGTGAGAGGACATAGCTGAGATACAGGGCGAGAGTTTGACCGAGGTTGCAGACAAGCCCAGGACATTATTGCAAGGGCCACAGGTGTGGTTAGTCCCGAGACGCATGAAGATGGGTGGTGATGGGGCAACAGGGGGTGGGAAGACAGACTTTCTTCTCTCTTAATGGCTGAACTGCCAGCTGGGGATGGAACTAGCTGACTGAACTCACCTACCACTACTTGGGAAGCTTCCAGATGAACATACTTAGTCTCCTGCTAACTAGCCATAAGGCTGGACTTTCCTTTGTATGGGTGGCCTTTAAAAACATCCCAAAAAGTAAAGAAGGTTGTGACTTATTTTCTTCTTTGAGTTTATTGTTATCATTCAAGTAATATATATTCACTGCTAAATACAAAATATATTTACATAAACAAAAATACCACTAATCAAGCCTCTGAATAGGAGTCAACATTACTGGATTTTTGCTTTATGGCTTTTTCATACAACTATGCACCCTATTTTATTTTTTTAACGTGAATGTATTATAAATATTTTCAATGTTACTAAAGTCATTTTCATAGCCATAGAACCTTCCATCATTTAAGCAGCTCATATTTTATATTCTTCCACTGCTAGAAAATAACACAACCCACAGACAAATTTGACAAACTCTATTCATCTAACCATGTCCAAATGTTAAAATGCTCTGTTTTGTTACCTGCAATGAGCAAATCCAGCACACCCAGGGAAACTTACAAGTCTGGCCAGTGTTTGGAGAAACTGACCCCCAGTGATAGCTTATAATGTATTATTTTATTATATAAAGGTGCAGAGAAATCAGAAATAAGAACGAGCATTTATGGTTGGATACACCATAAAGATCAAATTACCAGTTGCTTGCATATTCTCCTTTACACACACCTGACATCGAAAAGGGGTTTTGAGACAGTTACACAATAGTGTATGCAATAGGTGTAGCACCCTGTCTGGCACACGGGGAAGCCGATAGACATTGTAGCAGATGCTACTTTCTAAACATGGCAGCAATAACATCTCCCACCCCACTTGCTCTCGTGCACCATGACCCGGACACTCCCTATTCAGAAGTCAATCAATTTCTCCACTTCCCTTAGCTTGTGAGGGCCCGTGGCAGTGTTGACCAATGGCATATGGCAGAAGGGACACTACCCAGTCTGGGCAGAGGCTTTAACAGCCAGGCAACTCTGCTTTCTCCCTTTGGAAGACCACTTCCACCTGTCACATGCTATGACCGTTAGGCTGTGAGGAGCTCCGATCTGTGGAGAAGTCCTGGGGACACAGATCCCGTGGAGAGGAGAGGGGCTGAGGGTCCCTGGGCGCCAGGCTTAAGATCAGGAAGCCTTCTGGGGCATTCAGCTCAGTCCAGTTTTGAGAACGCAACAGCATGATAGAACCTGAGAGGAGCCCATCCAGCTAAAAGCCAAGAGAGAAAAAAATAAATTGTTTCTAAGGTGCCTCTTTGGAGGAGGGTCTGAGGTAGCAAGAGGTGACTAGGACAGATATTGTTCTTTTCACTTACATATTTTTATTTGTTTGGCTACTCGGGTTCTTCTTTGCTGTGCACAGGCTTTCTCTAGTTGTGGCAAGCAGGGGTCTGTTCATTGTGGTGCTTGAGCCCTAGAGCAGGGGCTCAGAGGTTGCGGCACGTGGGCTCCGTTGCCCTATGGCACATGGGATCTTCCTGAACCCACATGCCTTGCATTAGCAAACAGATTCTTAACCACTGGACCACCAAGAAAGTCCTTGTTTGATATTTTTATCATCATGGCAGTTATTACCACAAGCTAGACTCTTTGCTGTTGGATATTCAGGATTCAACTTAGATACTTGTAGGACTTGGAAAAACATCTCTTCCAGAGGAGAATGACAATAAACAAACAGCTCCTTGCAGGCAAGCAGAGGGCCAATAAGGAGTTCTTTGTTCCATGTGTGTGCAAATTGCTAAGGGCGCACAGAAGAGGTTCTGGTTATTCTGTGAGAGAGCAAATCTTGGGAAAGGGTATGGTGGTATTAGGAAAGACATCCTCGGAGGGGGTGATAGTTGAGCTGAGCTAGGGGAATGATGGGAATTTACCGAGTAGCAAATGGAGGAAGAGTAGGGATGGACTTAAGAAATCACTGCAGCTGGAAAAAGCTCAATCAGGATTTAATATAAAGGGTAGTGTTACATTGACTGATAATTTGAATTTTGTTGCTTCAAGTAATTGAAGTAGAGAATTGAAGAGAGTAATTGAAGAGAGAATTTGTAAGTAATTGAAGAGAGAACTTCCTGGCAATTTATGGTCGCTTGTGGAATCCTAGTTCCCATATCTCTTTAACTATGGGAAAAGAAGGCCCTTCAATCCACAATCAGAAGGAGGATAAAGGCCTGAATCTCAGTTGCAATGCTTAAAATCCCATGTTGGAGGGATGGATGTTTGCTGCCCTGCCATGTTATTTGAAAATAGGCTGCAAGTAGAGCATTTATCCTACCATTTGGTGCCATTGTTGTTTGCTTAAACAAAAATGCTTTTAATAATGAAAATTCTACACCCAGGTCAGTTTCTATGGACTTTTCTAAGGATTCTATCAGCAAAGATACAAGAAACTTCTTGAGGAAGAAACATGAAGATTTTTCCTGCCATTTTGCAAGATTTCACTCTCTTCCTTTATTATCTGCAATTGCTTTAAATATTGTATAGGAACAAAAGAATAGCCATAAAATATGCATGAGGTATAAAGAACAATAAAACAGTCGATATATTCACTCGTTCTCAGTTTTTTTTAATTACTATTATTTTTGCAGTTTTCATTCACTTTTTCGTGATCACAGCTCCTTACCTCCAGCCCTTCACACACAGGGGAGCAACTGTTCTGAATTTTGTGTTAATCATTCACTCACTTTTATTTTTAATTTTACAATATATGGCTATAAAACAATAATTTGGTTTTGCTTGTTTTTGAACTTCAGATCAAAAAATCACACCAGAGGGTCTATTGTGCACCCAGACTGCCTGGTTTTTTATAACTGTTTCCTTTGGTTCCACTACGAGATCTTGAAAGTTAAAGCGATTGTCCCTCAGTCGTGTCTGACTCTTGAGATCTTGAGTGTTAGTAAACATTACTGTGTCTGTTTTCTCAGCTACAAAATGAAAATAATAGCAGTGCTTTCTTTGTAGTGGTCTTGTGACCAGTAAGTGAGCTGATTGATATAATAAGACATTTGCACATAAATGGAATGTAATCTGGGTTCTGTACGTAATAGTCATCATCATTCTACAATCTGTCTTATGACTATCCCAGCTTACATTTCAGAGATAATCCTTTGCTATTGTGTATAATCATAATTCCTTTAGGTTCATGCCTATGTAAGATTTCTTTACGTGCATATAATACTATTTATTGCTGTCCAATCAATAGACATTTGGACTGTTTTCCAGGTTTTGCTTTTGTCAGTGCTGCTAAGAACACTCTTGCTTGTGTCTTGGAGTATATGCTCAAGAGTATCTGTACATAAGGGCTTCCCTAATGGCTCAGCAGGTGAAGAATCTGCCTGCAAGGCAGGAGACACAGAAGACACAGGTTCACTCCCTGGGTCTGCAAGATCCCCCGGAGAAGGAAATGGCAACCCACTTCAATATTCCTGCCTGGGAAATCCTCCATGGACGGAGGAAGCTGACAGGCTACGGTTCATGGGGTGGCAAAGACTCGAACATGACTGAGCAAATGAGCACACACACATCTGTATATAAAGGTACATTCTCAGGATGGAAATTTCTGGATCACAAGGTATACACAGCTCTAAATTCCAACAGGTCGTGCCACAGTTTCCAAACTCAGCAGGCCAGTTTGCATTCCCACAAGTGTGTGTACGTGGCCTATTGGCTACCCCATCTCATCAGTCGTCCATACTGGCAGTTGTCTTGTTCACCGAACTGGTAGGTGGTTTTAATTTGCCTTTTGTTGACCACAGATATGGTTAAGCATCATTTCAGATACCTATTAGCCATTATGCTTTTCTTTTTTGCCCACAGTACTAGTTGAAATCATTTGTTCACTTCTCTGTAAGGCTTTTTGTCTTTTTCATATTGAGTTATGTGAGTTATTTTTTTATTCTGTACATTTTTCCAGTTTGTGACTTAAGTTTCATTCTCTTTTGATGTTTTCTTTTGCATAATTTTGAGGCAGTCAAGCATCACCAACTTTTCTTTTTTATTCAATTTTAGTATTGTTTGAAAAAACTTTCCTTATCCTGAGATCAGTAAAGTAGTTCCCTAGATTGAATTATAAAATCATAAAATTTGCTTTTAATCAGCCTGCAATTGATTACTTTGAGTGTAACATGAAATCCTAAAGGAGATCAACCATGAATATATATTGAAAGGCCTGAAGCTGAAGCTGAAACTCCAACACTTTGGTCACCTGATACAAACAGCTGACTCATTGGGAATGAAACTGGTCCTGAGAAAGACTGAAGGCAAAAGGAGAAGGGGGCAGTAGAGGCTGAGATGGTTAGGTAGCATTATCAATTCATTGGACATGAATCTGAGCAAACTCCAGGAGATAGTGAAGGACAGGGGAGTTTGGTGTGCTGCAGCCTGTGAGGTTGCAAAGAGTCAGATATTACTTGGTGATTGAACAACAGAGTGAAATAGGGGAGAATTGTTGTTTTTAATACAGATAATTTACTCAACAACATATAATAAAAAGGCCTACCTAGCCCTTCTACACTGATTTGCAATATCATAAACAAATTTTCTTACACAGGTGGATCATTTTCTGGCCATTCTCTACTGTGCCATGTCTCCCCATGTCAATTACACAAGTTCTAATTACTATAACTTTTTAGTAATTCATGGTATCTAGAAATTTGCAAACCCCAGTTTGCACTTTATCAATGAATTGGCTCTTGAATATGTATTCTTTCAGTTCAGTTCAGTTCAGTCACTCAGTCATGTCCGACCCTTCATGACCCCATGGACCACAGCATGCCAGGCCTCCCTGTCCATCACCTACTCTGAGAGTTCAGCCAAACTCATCTCCATCGAGTCATTGATGCCATCCAACTATCTCATCCTCTGTCATTCCCTTCTCCTCCTGCCTTCAATCTCCTCCTGCCTTTCCCAGCATCAGTGTCTTTTTCAATGAGTCAGCTCTTCACATCAAATGACCAAAGTATTGGAGTTTAAGCTTCAACATCAGCCCTTCCAATGAACACCCAGGACTGATCTCCTTTAGGATGGACTGGTTGGATCTCCTTGCAGTCCAAGGGACTCTCAAGAGTCTTCTCCAACACCACAGTTCAAAAGCATCAATTCTTCGGTGCTCAGCTTTCTTTATAGTCCAACTCTTACGCCCATACGTGATTACTAGAAAAACCATAGCTTTGACAAGATGGACTTTTGTTGGCAAAGTAACGTCTCTACTTTTTAATATGCTGTATAGGTTGGTCATAGCTTTTCTTCCATGGAGCAAGCATCTTTAATTTCACAGCTGCAGTCACCATTTGTAGTGATTTTGGAGCCCAAAAAAAGAAAGTCTGTCACTGTTTCCATTGTTTCCCCATCTATTTCCCAAGAAGTGATGGAACCGGATGCCATGATCTTCGTTTTCTGAATGTTGAGCTTTAAGCCAGCTTTTTCACTCTCCTCTTTCACTTTCATCAAGAGGCTTTTGAGTTCCTCTTCACTTTCTGCCATAAGGGTGGTGTCATCTGCATATCTGAGGTTATTGACATTTCTCCTGGCAATCTTGATTCCAGCTTGTGCTTGATTCAGCCCAGCATTTTGCATGATGCACTCTACATATAAGTTAAATAAGCAAGGTGATTTTATACAGCCTTGACATACTCCTTTCCCAATTTGGAACCAGTCTGTTGTTCCATGTTCAGTTCTAACTGTTGCTTCTTGACCTGCATACAGATTTCTCAGGAGGCAGGTAAGGTGATCTGGTATCCCCATCTCCTGAAGAATTTTCCATAGTTTGTTGTGATCCACACCGTCAAAGGCTTTGGCGTAGTTAATAAAGCTGAAGTAAATGTTTTGTGATTTGCTTGATCTAATAAAATAAAATTGACTTTAAATAAATAAATAATTTACCCAATTTATAATTTGTATAATTTCTCAATTTGTTACTATACTTTATACTGTCTTTCCATTTCCCTGTCCTTTTTNTGGTGTTCAGTTTTTCTTTTTTCTGGTTTTATATGCACATGTGCATGCATGTGTGTATATATATTTTCTCACTCCATTATACCTCTACGAGTTTATTAGGTATGACTTATAATTCTCTTTCTGTGATCTCCTTAGATATCTTTAATATATAATTAAATTACAAACATCTAAGGGACTCCCCAGATGGCTCAGACCTAGGTTCAGTCCTTGAGTCAGGAAGATCTCCTGGAGGAGGAAATGGCTCAGCTGGACATGACTGAGCAACTAACACTCATTTTCGAGGTTATTTAACCCTCTTTTAGAATAATAAATGCATTTTTCAATACTTTATTTCTAATCATCCATTCACAATTTATATGCTACTGCAGTCACGTATTTTAATTCTATGTTATTTGTTAACCCCTTGAAACCATTCAGTTCAGTTCACTTGCTCAGTCCTGTCTGATTCTTTGGGACCCCATGGACTACAGCATGCCAGCTTCCCTGTCCTTCACCAACTCCCAGAGCTTACTCAAACTCATGTCCATCGAGTCAGTGATGCTGTCCAACTATCTCAACCTCTGTCGTCCCCTTCTCCTCCTGCCTTCAATCTTTCCCAGGATCAGGGATTTTTCCAATGAGTCGGTTCTTAAGACTGTACTATTGTTTTAAACAGTCAGTGCTTTAGAATATTTATCCAAATATTTAATGTAATATTTGGTCATTTTTTTTCTTTTTATTTCTCAAACATTCTTGTGAAGATCACTTCCTCTCAGTAGAGCACAATTTGGAATTTTCTTTCATGTCAAGGCCCCTTATAAGAATATTAAAATGTCTTTACTTTTCCCTCATTCTTAAAATGATATCTCATTGGAAATAAATTCCAGATTGACTGTTATTTTCCCTCTGAACTATAAAGTTATTTTTCTACACTCTGCTTCCAACCACTGTTGGGACTGAAAAATTAATTATCAATATAATTGTCATTTTTTTGGAGGTAATATTTCTTTTCCATCTGGTTGCTTCGAGGGTCTTCTCTTTGTCTTTGGTTTTCTGCACTTTCACTATGATGAACCCAGTGAAACTTATTTATTTGTCTCATTTTGGACACACTGACTATGTGTCCCATGGACAGAGGAGCCTGGTGGACTACAGTCCATGGGGTTACAAAAAGTCAGACATGACTAAGCAACTAACACTTATGTGGGGGGCAGGGTCTCCTATTAGTCCCTGAGCACAGAATATCTTAATTTCTCAATATTTCAAATTCTCAGTGTTCTATGAGGCCGTAAAAATCGAAGCCCATCCCCCACCCCCGTTTTAGCAATGCCATCAAGGAGAGGGCTGTTTTCAGAGTTCCGTTTCCATCTCTGAGTTCTAACTTCATTTAAATCTGAGCTCTCTCAGAGCAGTTCTTACTGTTGCCAGCAATTGATTGCAAATTTTTTTTTTTAACTATTTTCTATGGAAGTTTTAGTCAGAGTATCTTGTTCATTATGCCGCAAGAAATAAATTTCTTCCTTTCACCCTATGGAATTCAACTTTTTAATTTATTTTGGAAAAATTTTAATTAAAAATAGAATAAAAGAATTTCCATGTTTTCAGTTTTATCAATGATGCTCTTATTTTTACATAAAGTAACACATCCCTGGGATTGATGTGTCTTTACTCAATATGATTCATCACAGCTTTGCAAATGCTCATTCAATGAACATGAATTAAGTTCTTACTACTTGCTAGACTTGTGTTATTCATATTTGTATACAGTATCTCATTCCATGTACTCATCAGAGATAGAGGATTCTAGGGCTGCCCTATATATTAAAAAGGAAAAATAGTATCAGATAGAAATCTGTACAAAGCTACTATTGCTTGTTGTGCGCCTGTATTAATAGGTCTATATATGTACTACCAGTTAATCCTTGTATGCATAAATGGGCAAGCAAATGAAGACAGCAACAAATAAATCCAAAATACATGAATGACCTTAATGCTGTGAAGGAATGGTTATGGAGTTTGGGCTCTAATACCAGCTATGACAATTCTTAAGACTGGAAGGCTGGACTGTTCATATCATTTCTCTGTCCCACAGTGCCCTAGATCAGTAGGAGACAATACTACTCCATCTAATGGAATAAAAGGCATCCCCAATGGCTCAGTGGTAAATAATCCACCTGCCAATGCAGGAGACCCAGGTTCGACCCCTGGGCCAGGAAGATC
>SJYQ01096441.1:283510-371051 GCA_006410935.1 Redunca redunca | reverse complement strand
GGTCTCAGTGTAAGAGAAACTCTAAATTGTACTAGCTTTTTCAACATAAGAAATAACATTTTAAAAAATTTATTTCCTCTAATTGTAAAATAGGAACACATTCATATGACACACAAAGATAAGTCAGAAAGGCATTTTTAAAAAAAAGTAAAAGCAGCCAAAAATGACACTCCTGTTAAAGATTGCTATAACATTTTAGGTTCAGAAAATTCTGGAAGAATGTATATTAAAATGTTAGTAGTGTTTGGTCTCTGCATGTGGGAGCAGGGTGATTTTTAACTTTATGTAGTAGGTACATAATGTTAATATAAGTATAACTACAGGTATATTCAAGCAATATATGCACATGTTGTTGTTTAGTAGCTAAGTCGTATCCAACTTTTACAGGCTCCTCTGTCCATGGGATTTCCCAGGTAAGAATACTGGAGTGGGTTGCCATTTCCTTCTCCAGGGGATCTTCCCAATCCAGGGATCAAACCCATGTCTCCAGCTTAGCAGGCAGGTTCTTTACCACCGAGCCACCTGGAAGGAAGCCTATATGCATATGTAGACATATCTGCTTGTCTCTTTATAATTCAGTCACTGAGATAGGGCCAGTTAGCAGTGTCTAAATTAAGACTTAAATTGATTCGGTCCTCTATTCTCTTCTTTCTTCATCCACATGTTAATTCAATCCAGCATCTGTATTCATTTGTGCATCCATTCATCCATCTATTTCCTGTGTGCAAGGCTCCGTGCTGGCTGTTAGGGACGAACAGAGGGAGGTGTCTCAGTTCCCCATTTAACAACCCAGTGGAGCCAATAGAACAATGGATCAGTAAGCAAGGAGTTTCCAAACGGTGACGTGTATTATGTGCCAGATGAAAGCGCAGAGTAGTGCAGGAACACAGAAGTAAGGGCACCTGCATCCACCCCAGAGGAGTGAGAGGTGCAGAGCTGCGGAGACTTACGTGAGACTCACAGAAAGTTTTCTTAAGAGCTTGTATTGAAGACAAGTCCCTGGCGGCTCAGCAGTAAAGAATCCGCCTGCAATGAAGGAGACCTGAGTTCAATCTCTGGGTCAGGGAAATACCCTAGAGGAGGAAATGGCTACCCACCCCAGGATTCTTGCCTGGAGAATTCCACAGACAGAAGAGCCTGGCGGGCTGCTGTCCATGGGGTTTCAAGGAGTCGGACAGGACAGAGTGACTAACTTTCACTTTCAGGACTTTGCCAGGTACACACGGAAGAGAAATGCATTCCTTGGATGAGAATGCTTAGTGATGTCTGGAAAACCTGCTTCCTTCTAAGCCAATGAAGACTGCTTGTTCTGCCCTCCCAGGAAGACCAAATCTCCCTTGAGAGCTGAAAGTAAGGGCATTCAGTCCAGTCGCTCAGTCCTGTCCGACTCTTTGCAACCCCATCACGAACTCCAGGAACCTGCTCAATCTCATATCCCTCGAGTGAGTAATGCCAACCATCTCATCCTCTGTCAACCCCTTCTCCTCCTGCCTTCAATCTTTCCCAGAATCAGCAGCTTTTCCAGTGAGTCAGTTCTTCACATCAAGTGGCCAGAGTATTGGAGTTTCAGCTTCAGCATCAGTCTTCCAATGAATATTCAGGATTTATTTCCTTTAGAATTGACTGGTTGGATCTCCTTGCAGTCCAAGGGACTCTCAAGAGTCTTCTCCAACACCACAGTTCAAAAGCATCAGTTCTTCGGTGCTCAGCTTTCTTTATAGTCCAACTCTCACATCCATACATGACTACAGGAAAAACCATAGCCTTGACTAGATGGACTTTTGTTGGCAAAGTAATGTCTCTGCTTTTTAATATACTGTCTAGGCTGGTCATAGTTTTAATTCTAAAAAGCAAGCATCTTTTAATTTCATGGCTGCAGTCACCATCTGCAGTGATTTTGGAGCCCCAAAAAATGAAGTCTGTCACTGTTTCCATTGTTTCCCCATCTATTTGCCATGAAGTGATGGGACCAGATGCCATGATCTTCATGTTTTGAATGTTGAGTTTTAAGCCAGCTTTTCACTCTCCTCTTTCACTTTCATCAAGAGGTTCTTTATTTCCTCTTCGCTTTCTGCCATAAGGGTGGTGTCATCTGTGTATCTGAGGTTATTGCTATTTCTCCTGACAATCTTGATTCCAGCTTGTGCTTCATCCAGCCTGGCATTTTGCATGATATATTCTGCATATAAGTTAAATAAGCACGGTGACAATATACAGCCATGATGTACTTCTTTCCCAGTTTAGAACCAGACTGTTGTTCCATGTCTAGTTCTAACTGTTGCTTCTTCACCTTAATACATATTTCTCAGGAACCAGGTAAGGTGGTCAGGTATTCCCATCTCTTGAAGGATTTTCCACAGTTTGTTGTGATATACACAGTTAAAAGCTTTGGCATAGTCAATAAAGCAGAAGTAGATTTTTTCTGGAATTCTCTTGCTTTTTCTATGATCCAGTGGATTTTGACAAATGATTTCTGGTTCCTCTGCCTTTTCTAAATCCAGCTTGACCATCTGTAATTTCATGGTTCATGTACTGTTGAAACCTGGCTTGGAAAATTTTGAGCATTACTTTGCTAGCGTGTGAGATGAGTGCAATTGTGCAGTAGTTTGAACATTTTTGGCATTGCCTTCCTTTGGGATTGGAAGGAAAACTAACATTTTCCAGTCCCGTGACCACTGCTGAGTTTTCCATATTTGCTGGCATATTGAGTGCAGCACTTTAACAGCATCATCTTTTAGGATTTCAAGTAGCTCAACTGAAATTCCATCACCTGCACTAGTTTTGTTTGTAATGATGCTTCCTAAGGCCCACTTGACTTTGCATTTCAGGATGTCTGGCTCTAGGTGAGTGATTGCACCATTGTGGTGATCTGGAAGAAATGGATTGGTGGTGGTGGTGGTTTAGTCACTCAGTCAAGTCTGACTCATTGCAACTCAATGGACTGTAGCCCACCAGGCTCTTCTGTCCATGGGATTTCTCAAGCAAGAATATTGGAATGGGTTGCTGTTTCCTTTTCCAAGGGATCTTCCCAACCCAGGGGTCAAACTTGTATCTCCTGCTTGGCATGCAGATTCTTTACCATGAAGCCTCCTGGGAAGGCATTGAATGGATTATTAGTAAGTAAAACTGAGATTCATTCTTTGTTTTCTCAAGGTTTGGGCACCAAGGTTTAGAAGGCTAAAACAAGAGGATAGCCATTGGCTCAGAACCAGAAAGCCTGAGCTTATATCCCCTGTCTGCCATTCACAAGGTGTTTGAACCCAAGAAAGATCTTTATTCAATGAGTCTTGGACTTCCTTATCTAAAAAGAAATACAATAGCATCAATTTTCTCCACCATCTTTCCTTTGCTGGTTGCTTAAAATGGCAACATGTTTGATTGTGAAGATAAATGACTGCCGCTACTGTAAAAAGAGGTTATGCAAAAAGAGATTAAGCTTTGAAATCAACCAGACTACAGTCCCAGTTTTTGCTCTGTCACTTGCTAGATAAGGGTTACATGATATACAGTATGTAAAGCACCTAGGAAATGCCCATCGTCAAATCCTCTTAACTGTTGGTTCTATGAACCTGGAGTCATAAGACAGTTACACCTCCAGCATTTAGTGACATTTTGAGACTAAGATAAATTTCCCTGTTACCTCATCTATAAATAGAGATGTCTCACAAGATTTTGGCCCTGTGATGTCACTTTAGGTAATATGTGGGGAACGTCTTAATCAGCTCAATGGTACCGAAAGGATGTGACTACTCATTACATGGTAATTTGTACAACGAGCTATATTGCTGAGAAGATGAGTAACGTGGTGAGGGTCTTGTCCTACAGTACCAGAATGAGAATGAGTAATGAAGCATAATGATGTTTCTCCTGCTTTCTGATCTACTCAGAAGGTGAATTGCCAGAATCTAATGTCCAGAAAGGGGCTTCCCAGATGGCTCAGTGGTAAAGAATCCACCTGCCAATGAAGGAGACGTGGGATTGCTTCCTGGGTTGGGAAAATACCCTGGAGGAGGAAATGGCAACCCACTGTACTATTCTTGCCTGGGAAAACCCATAGACAGAGAAGCCTGGCAGGCTACAGTCCATGGGGTCACAGAGAGTCAGACACGACTTAGTGACTAAAGGACAATAAAGTACAGAGAGGCCACAGCAGAACAAGTGGATTCGTATAATTGGATGTAATGGAATGGACACTAATTGAGAATCCAGAGCCCAGATTTCTTTTTATCAGAGCAGGAGCATCTTTGGACTGCAGGACAGATAGCTTGCCTGTGTTTATCAGGCAATTATTATCTTGTCTTGGAGAAGAGTTGATTTACAATGCTGCATCAGTTTCCAGTGCACAGCTAGTGATCCATATACATACAGCCTTTCTTTTTCAGATTCCTTCCCCATATAGGTTACTACAGAATATTGAATTCCCTGTGCTATACAGTAGGTCCTTATTGACTATCTGTCTTATATATTCAGTTCAGTTCAGTCACTCAGTCGTGTCCAACTCTTTGTGACCCCATGAATCGCAGCATGCCAGGCCTCCCTGTCCATCACCAACTCCCGGAGTTCACTCAGACTCACGTCGATTGAGTCAGTGATGCCATTCAGCCATCTCATCCTCGGTCATCCCCTTCTCCTCCTGCCCCCAATCCCTCCCAGCATCAAAGTATTTTCCAATGAGTCAACTCTTCGCATGAGGTGGCCAAAGTACTGGAGTTTCAGCTTCACCATTCCTTCCAAAGAAATCCCAGGGCTGATCTCCTTCAGAATGGACTGGTTGGATCTCCTTGCAGTCCAAGGGACTCTCAAGAATCTTCTCCAACATCACAGTTCCAAAGCATCAATTCTTCGGTGCTCAGCCTTCTTCACAGTCCAACTCTCACATCCATACATGACAGTTAGAACTGGACATGGAACAACAGACTGGTTCCAAATAGGAAAAGGAGTACGTCAAGGCTGTATATTGTCACCCTGCTTATTTAACTTCTATGCAGAGTACATCATGAGAAATGCTGAACTGGAAGAAACACAAGCTGGAATCAAGATTGCTGGGAGAAATATCAATAACCTCAGATATGCAGATGACACCACTCTTATGGCAGAAATTGAAGAGGAACTAAAAAATCTCTTGATGAAAGTAAAAGAGGAGAGTGGAAATGGCTTAAAGCTCAACGTTCAGAAAACAAAGATCATGACATCCAGTCCCATCACTTCATGGGAAATAGATGGGGAAACAGTGGAAACAGTGTCAGACTTTATTTTGAGGGGCTCCAAAATCACTGCAGATGGTGATTGCAGCCATGAAATTAAAAGACGCTTACTCCCTGGAAGAAAAGTCGTATATATAGTAGTGTATATATGTTAATCCCAAACTCCTAGTTTATGCCTCTCCCCCATGTTTCCCTTTGGTAACTACAAGTTTGTGTTTAAAGTCTATGAGTCTGTTTCTGTTTTGTAAGTTAGTTCATTTGTATCTTTTTTTTTTTAGATTTCACATATAAAGTGATATAGTATGATATATTTCTTTCTCTTTCTGATTTATTTCACCTAGTACTATAATCTCTAGGTCCACCCATGTTGCTGCAAATGGTGATATTTCATTCTTTTTACAGTTGAGTAATATTCCGTTGTACACATGTGCCATATCTTCTTTATCCATTCTGTTAATGGACACCTAGGCCTTGCCTACATGTAAATAGTGTGTTCATTACCATCACCTAGAAAAGTATCTTTTATGAGTCAGCTGAATGAATGCATGAAGCCCTTTTTATGATTAATTTTCTCCCCTATGCAATGGAGATTATAATAGCTGTCTATTAGAATTACTGGGATAAACAAAAGAGGTCTTTCCCAGGACACAGTAGGTGCTTGACATAGAGCACGTCTCTCCTGCACTGATGAGAGGTTCTGTCCTGTCTTGTAGGAGGATTTAATATGGCCTTTTCCTACAAGTTCCACCAGAGATCTCTTCGGATGTCCACAAGTTAAGTGCCCTTACAACTTCCAAACAGCTCTGTCTTAAGTTGCCTTCTTCATTGGAATTAATGATAAGCAAAATAAAACAAATCGTTTCTGGTAATAACACTCAAAATACAAAAAGGACAGATGTCTACCTATTCCCCATCCTTAAAAATATTCAAATTTATAATGCAGCATCTTAGAAGCCTCATATAAAATGATCAGATAAGAGAAAGGAAGGGAAGATTTTGAAGGTTCCCTAATGAGCCTTAGATTATAACTGCAGTTGCTAAGTCCCCAGTTTTCACCAGAGCTATAGAGGGAAACCACTGAGAAAAGAATGGTCTCTTGAAAGACAGCAAGTTCTTGGAAGTAAACTCAAGGTTAGTCTGGGATAAGTCATGTCGCCTGTGCATCATACAGAATCTGGACCCTGGTGAGAAGTGAGGCCTGATCCCTGGGCCAAGGACCTGACACATATGAAAAGCCTGGGAGGTGGAGAAATAGCCACACTGCACAGGAAATGCTGGGGTCAAATGTATACAGTGTTCAGTGATGGCAGCAAAAAGACTGGAAAACGCTGCCTGAAGATAGGGAGAAAGGTCCAGAAAGGCTGTCTCGAGAATATTTTCTTCAGTGTAGTCTTAACAATAAGAATCTTAGTTCAGCAAAGTCTTCATATTGCCAGATTCATAGCTTTGAACATAATGCTGGGATTAACCAAGCTTCTATCACTACACCTGTGTAAAGTGGGTCCCAGTGGGCAATAAACAGATAGGAATAATGGTTTGAATGCTGGGCTATTTGAGTTCCTGTGAGTCATAGAAAGTCTCATTTGCCCATGAAAACACCCAGAGTTTAAAATATAAGAAAAAGAAAGGAACAGGTAAGAGGAGACAGTCTGCCTCCATCACAACAGCATGGCTCAGAGAGACGGGACTTTTATCAAAGTAGTGTGTCGAGAGAGCCACGTTTTTCTGCCAAGAAACACATGGCTTAGTTGCCCACTTCTGTCTTCTCCACTCTGTCTTCCATGGGCCAGGTTCACTGGCAGTGAGAAATTTTGTCCTGACAAAATAGATTTGCTTGGGCTCATCTGCTCCAGAGCTGATAATACGTCCTAGAAACACTTCACTGGGCCGTGTCATTTTGCACTTCAAGTCTTGGGTCTATTTCCAGAACTGAAACATAAGCGACATAGACTGTCTCTTCTTCCAAAGCTCTCTGGGTCTAAAAATAAATCTTAAAACCTTGCAAAGCTCAGTCTGTGATTCACCTTTGCTTTAGTTTTGTTTAAAAGAAATATTAAAGTTAACAGAATTGCAATCAGAATTTAAAAATTTCAAAATGAATATCTATAGATACAACCATAATACGTGTGTTGGAATGTGTGCATGTGTGTGCGTGCACACCTGTGCCATTTCTAAATTACCAGTGTGTACCTGATACAAGCATTATGTCATAGGATGATCCTAAAGATTATATGTATTATTACGTATTTGCCATCACTTCATGGCAAATAGAAAGGAGAAAAAAAGGGGAAATAATGACATATTTTATTTCTCTTGGCTCCAAAACACTGCAGACAGTGATTGCAGCCATGAAATTAAAAGATGCTTGCTCCTTGGATGGGAAGCTATGACAAACCTAGACAGTGCATTCAAAAGCAGAGATGTCACCTTACTGACAAAGGTCCATACAGTCAAAGCTATGGTTTTTCTAGCAATCACGTACGGGTGTGAGGGTTGGACCATAAAGAAGGCTCAGTGCCCAAGAATTGATGCTTTCAAACTGTGATATTGGAGAAGACCACTGAGAGTCCCTTGGACTGCAAGGAGGTTGAACCAGTCAATCCTAAAAGAAATCATCCCTGAATATTCATTGGAAGGACTGATGCTAAAGCTAAGCTGACAATACTTTGGCCACCTGATACAAAGAGCTGACTCATTGGAAAAGACCCTGATGCTTGGAAAGATTGAAGGCACAAGGAGATGGGGACAACAGAGGATGAGATGGTTGGATAGCATTACCCACTCAACGGGTCTGACTTTGAACAAATTCTGGGAGTTGGACATGACTTGGCCACTCAACAACATCAACAACACATGTATTATTGTCTTCAAAAGTAAACTAGACAAAGTGCTCAGTCATGTCAGACTCTTTGCAATGCCGTGAACTGTATGTAGCCCATCAGTCTCCTCTGTCCATGGGGATTCTCCAGGCAAGAATATTGGAGTGAATTGCCATGCCCTTCTCCAGGAGATCTTGCCAACCCAGGGATCAAATGCAGGTCTCCCACAATGCAGGCAGATTCTCTACCATCTGAGCCATCAGGGAAGGCCAAGCTAGACAAAGTATGTACACTCAAATCTATCTGATTTTAATGCTGTGTTACTTCTACTTAGCCACGCTGATTTATAAGGTTCTTACCCTCAAAAGGAGAGGAATTGGTATTTCAAGAGCCATGTAGAATCTCAGAACAATAGAGTTAAAAGTTTCCTTGAAGCACATTTACTCACATTTCAGGCATCGAGTGAACTGTCTGTTACAGCTTGGGCACCGAGTAGACACTAAGCACAGCCACATGGATGCATTGTCAGTCATCCCTTCCGGTGTGCCATCACACCCTGTCATTAGCTGTTAGAGGCAACACGTGCTGTGACAAAGGATAACGCAAGATGCTTGACATTTCAGAAAGGAGCATCCACCTCAGGCTGGGGCAGGAGCCCAGAGATGAGCAGTATCAAGGAAAGTCTTTTGGAGAAAGTTTTATGTTTTACTATTCACCCTACTCCCTTTGGGGGCTTCCCAGGTGGCACTAGTGGTTAAAAAAAATCTTCCTACCAGTGCAGGAGATACAAGAGATATGGTTTCAATCCTTGGGTCAGAAAATGGCATCCCTTGGAGTAGGAAATGGCAACCCACTCCAGTATTCTCGCCTGGATAATCCCATGGACAGAGGAGCCTGGTGGCTACAGTCCATGGAATCGCAAAGAATCAGACACGATTGAGCAACTGAGCACTACTCCCTTTTACGGTTTGAGGTCTTGCAGAACGATTCACGGTAGTCAAGATGTGAAAACCACCTAAACGTCCATCAATGGATGGATAAAGAAAATGTAATACATGTGCTAGAATACTATTCAGCCTAAAAATGAAAAGAAATTTTGCATTCTGCAATAACAAGTGAATCTGGAGGACAGTAAGCTAAATGAATTAAGCCAGCCACAGAAAGACATACTGTGTAATTCTACTTCTCTAAAGTATCTAAAATAGTTAAATGCAAGGAATCAAAGAGCGAATGGTGGTTGCTGGGGCCTGGGGAGAGGAAGAAATGGGGAGATATTAATCAATGGACATAAAACTTCAATTAAGCAGGATGAGAAGTTTTAGAAATGTTTTGTTTAACATAATCCTTACAGTTAACACTGTACCATCCATTTAAAACTGTGTTGACTATAGATCTCATGTGCTTAAAATGATCAAATAATTTAAAAAAAAGAACCAACTCAGGAGTCGTAGCGAGGGAAAACATTACCTATAAATTCAGGGAGACCCATGACAGGCACCAAGCCATCATCTGGCATCTTCTAACCATTGCCAGCTAGCAAGAATCAACACGAACACTCTCTCCATGCTATGCAGAAGTGGAAATCTCTACCTAAGAATTTCACAAATCTCAGCATAAGTAACTGCTCAGAGCTCTCTCTGGTTCAGAATGGAGAACAAGAATTAAGAAGCAGCAGGAAAATTTAACTCCACTTAGAATCGTGCTGAGCCACGTTGGAACAAGTGGGAAAAGAAAAATCTGAGATACTGATCCTGTCTTTACTTTGAGATTTTATATTTCCTAATAGTGGATATTTTGCATTAATTTTAAAAAGTCACGGTCAAACTATGCTCGGCTTGATTATTGAGTTTTTTGGTGCCCCCTTAAATTTTGTTTCCAAGGTGAATGCCTCACCTGCCTCCCCCTGATCTCCATCCTAAGCCTCTGGTACATTCTGGGCTGTACTGCGTAGACCCAAAAGTGGGCTCTGCCTCCTACTAGTAGTGACGAAACCTCACTGTGCCTCAGTGCCCTTATCTGTAAAGTGGGGAGAATGGGAACACCTCTCACTGAGTTGTGAGGTTTAAACTGAGTTAATACCTGGGCTGTGATAGAATATGGCCAGCCCCCTGGCTACTACAGCATTAAGTTATAACAAGGACACATAATAAGTGTGAGCCATCGTCATCCTGCTCATCCCCATTTCTCACCATAACAACAACCAAGATAACTCTGGTGTGTGAAGCAAGGCTTGTGGCTGAAGACTGAAAAGTGAAAGAGAATGGAAACTTCATGCCCTCCACCACACGCAACTTAAATCTCACAGTAGCCATTCGTTCCCTGGGGCCTCTTTTCATGAGGGCTCCAGCCCTCATGATGCTCAGCTTCCTAACCTCCTCTTGACCCCTCCCTCTGTCCTTCTCTGTGTCTCCTTCTCACCTTCTTGCTCCTGTGTTGTCCAAGTTCTCGTCGATCTGTACAGAATACAGCGGCCTTCTCCAGTCCCGTCTTCCTGTGTGAGGAAAACATGAAGCCAGTGTGTTTAATTAACAGAGATGCAGACATAGAGAACAAACTTGTGGACACAGTGGGGGATAGAGTCCAGTTCAGTCACTCAGTCGTGTCCCACTCTTTGCGACCCCATGAATCGCAGCACGCCAGGCCTCCCTGTCCATCACCAACTCCCGGAGTTCACCCAAACTCATGTCCATCGAGTCGGTGATGCCATCCAGCCATCTCATCCTCTGTCGTCCCCTTCTCCTCGTGCCCCCAATCCCTCCCAGCATCAGACTCTTTTCCAATGAGTCAACTCTTCCCACGAGGTGGCCAAAGTACTGGAGTTTCAGCTTTAGCATCATTCCTTCCAAAGAACACCCAGAACTGATCTCCTTTAGAATGGACTGGTTGGATCTCCTTGCAGTCCAAGGGACTCTCAAGAGTCTTCTCCAATGCCACAGTTCAAAGAGGGTAGGGCCAATTGAGAGGGTAGCACCGACACATATACACTGCAGCTGCTCTTCAGTCACTAAGCCACACCTCACTCTCTGTGACACCATGGACTTAGCTCACTAGACTCCTCTGCCCTTGGGATTTCCTGGGCAAGAATACCAGAGTGGGTTACCATTTCCTTCTCCAGTATATACATTACCGTGTGTAAAACAGATAGCTAGTGGGAAGTTTTCCAGGTGGCGCTGGTGGTCAAGAACAGAGGTGGGTTCAATCCCTGGGTGGGGAAGAGCCCCTGGAGAAGGGAATGGCTACCCACTCCAGTATTCTTGCCTGGAGAATCCCATGGACAGGGGAGGCTGGCGGGCTACCGTCCACAGGGTAGCACAGAGCTGGGCACGACTGCAGTGACTTAGCACAGTGGGAAGCTGCTGTCCAGCAGAGAGCCCAGCTCAGTGCTCTATGATGACCTCAGGAGTGGGATGGGGATATTGGTGGGAAGGAGATCCAAGAGGCAGGGGATATATGTAAACACATAGTTGATTCAAGTTGTTGTATGGCAGAGACTAACACAGCATTGTAAAGCAGTTATCCTCCAGTTAAAAGAGAAAGTGCACAGTGCCTGATGCATAAAAAGAATTCAGTAAATCTTACTGTTCTATTACTTATTATCATAATGTGTTCAGTCGCTAAGTCATGTCTGACTCCTTGTGACCCCATGGACTGCAGCTACTGGGATAGCCTTCGCTACTTGTCCTTCCCTACATATCACTATTAAAATGATATATTACTGATAGTAAAAAAAAAAAAAAGTACTATGTAAATGATGACTTGCTGAACAACAGGGAGACACAAGCCACCCACAAGGACTCTGTAGGGAGCTGCCTTGATATCTGAATTCCCACCCCAGGGTGATTTTGATTGGAGCCAGTTTCAATGCATCCACACAAAGGAAGTAGAGTCACCGGATTTCTCGCGTAGAGATCCCAGAATAGATGTGCAATGAATGAGGAAAGGGCAGCCCTCTGTCCAAGGTCACAAGAGTGCAGGAGATGGACAGCAGGGTAGCACGCACCTGTTATTTACAAGGTGGTCAGAGCAGAGGTCACTAACTTTGCACAGACTCAACTTGAAGTGGTTATTTCAGAAGGTGCCCTGAGCCAGGAAACCAGGAACCTGTAGCAGGAACCTCAAGCTCAGGTCCTTATCTGAATGTCCAGACTCTAGTTGGGAGCAGGTAGTCACAGTGTGAGATGCCTGGACAGTAACTCAAAATGCCTGTTTTCTCAGCAGACAAGCTCAGGTTCAAGCCAGCTAATGTAACCTTTTTTTTTTTTTTTTTTTTAATGTGCAAAAAGAACATTCCAGAAACAGAAGAGGTTTTAAGTTATTAACAATGAACCACTAAATAAGAAAGCCCCCTCTTCACTTTGTAAATAGGAATATAGTGCAAATAGACGTAAAAGGAGATGAACACTTTAGGATTAAGTGCAAACCCTAAAGTTGTATTAAGGTTGAGATTTTCATTGATGCTGACAAAAAAAAAAAAAAAAAAAGCGGGGGGATTTCTATGTATGATGATGTAGGGACCTATAATGATAAACATAAGAGTGTCCGAGAACTTGTTGTTTGTTGTTTAGTTGCTAAGTCGTGTCTGACTCTTTGTGACCCCATGGACTGTAGCCCACAGGCTCCTCTGTCCATGAAATTTCCCAGGCAAGACTACTGGAGTGGGTTGTCACTCCCTTCTCCAGGGGATCTCTCCAACCCGGGAACTGAACACACATATCCTGCATTGGTAGGCGGATTCTTTACCACTGTGCCACCAGGGAAATCAAAGAACTGAGATTTTGGTGATTTTGGTGACACCAACCACAAGATACTTGGTATCAGTGATTCCCAGCAACATATCAGTGGAATTTCCCTCTGGGACATTTGGACTTTCAATAGTGACGCTGAGAGCTTACACTCGTGTTGTTACTGGGCATGTGAAGTCCTAATTTTGAAAGCTGTTGGGGACATGTTAGAAAGTGGAGGGATTTTGAGGATGTAGGGATACTAGTGGGCTTCCCAGGTGGTGCTGGTGGTAAAGAATCTGCTTACCAATGCAGGACACATAAGAGACATGGATTTGATCCCTGCATCAATAAGATCCCCTGGAGGAGGGCACGGTAACCCACTCCAGTATTTCCACCTGAGTCAGAGGAGCCGGGTGAGTTACAGTCCATGGGATCACAAAGAGTCGGACACTACTGAACTGACTTAGCATGCAAGCAAAGACCAAGTCCTAGGTGGTATATGTAACTTTGGGGATTCCCTGGTGGCTTAGATGTTAAAGAGTCTGTGCACTGCAGGAGACCAAGATTCAATTCCTGGGTTGGGGAGATGCCCTGGAAAAGGGAATA
Organism: Redunca redunca; assembly: GCA_006410935.1. Classification (NCBI taxonomy): domain Eukaryota; kingdom Metazoa; phylum Chordata; class Mammalia; order Artiodactyla; family Bovidae; genus Redunca; species Redunca redunca. The sequence continues at coordinate 357,698 of SJYQ01096441.1, read as the reverse complement.
ACAACCCACTCTAGTATTCCTGCCTAGAGAATTCCATGGACAGAGGAGCCTAGCAGCCTACTGTCTATGGGGTTGCAAACAATCAGACACAACTGAAGGAGCTTAACACACACACAGATACGAGTACAGCCACTCCTCCCCCAACCAGACCCTCCCTATTATACTCCTACGCATGGCAGCGTGTAAGAGTGTCTTTTCTTAATGTGCTATCTTTTGTTGCTTCAGCATCTACCATGGTGGCAGCAGGAAATTTTGAGATAGTAGCAATAGATAAGAGAAAGGAAATCAGTCATTATCAGGCAACCACCAAAGGCTATCTTGCTGCTTCTGGACAATGGGCACCATCAAGATAAGGACACCGTCTCTCTGGGTCACTGCCCTATCCTCAGTATGCAGCGCAGACCCTGGCACAGAGCAGGCTTTCAGTAGCAATTTGTTTCATTTATTTGATTGAAGTATAGTTTATTTTCAATTAATTTCGGCTGCACAGAGAAGTGATTCAGTTGTACGCGTATATATACATTCTTTTTCATTTTCTTTTCCATCATGGTTTATCACGGGATATCGAATGTAGTTTCCTGGGCTTTACAGCAGGACCTTATTGCCTATCCATTCTAAATGGGATAGTTTGCATCTCCTAACCCCAAACTCCCGGCCCGTCCTTCCACCACTCCATGCCCCTTTGACAACCACAAGTCTTCTCTGTCAGTACATTTCTGCCTTGTAGAGAAGTTCATCTGGCTCACATTTTAGGTTCCACATACAAATGGTATATGGTATTTTCCATAGACATTGATGGACGGAAGTCATTGCCAGTGCAACCTAAAAAAAGGAACCTAAAGATGGAATCTCATGACTGATGTCATAGGAGCTCTTCCCTCTACCATCATCCCGGGGAGGAGAAACCTGCATTTGCCTCTTTCAGGAAAAGCCATTCTTATGCAGGTGACATAAGTTGGAAATCCAGCACCAAAGAAAACCATGATAATAGCCCAGATCCTGAAAACTTACTTCCTAAAGTTGGACCAGCCACTTTAAAGTACCATGTCTGTCTTTCTGTCCCCCTTCCTGTGGGCATATAGCCTGTTCTGTACTTGATATATCTATTGACCATCCATCAGTGTGGATTTGCCAGGTACATACTAAAATAATTTTTAAGTGTGACTTAGAGTTTTGCAGTGCTTAACATTTTGAATGTCCTTCAAAGTCCACTGTTTTACCTAGTCTTCCCAGGAGCTCTATAGGAATATCAAGGCATATATAATTATTCCCACTTCAGGGTTTAAGGTAACTGATGATTTAAAGTTAGATGACTTTCCCAGAGCCATCCAGTTATTAAATGACAGTGCAACCCAGTGAAATAGATTATGGTTTTTGCTTTATTTGTTTTCCATTTCTGTTAAGTAGATGGGGATACAGAAGCTCCAAGATTGCTTGGCTCACCCGAATTCATTCAGGTGCCATTGGCGGCAGTACCAGGACTCAGGCCAGCAGTCAGATGACCCGGGTTTTCTTTCTAACATCCGTGCTGCCTGTCTTCTCCTTCCTCATTTTCAGTCCCTCGCCTCTGTCCTTTCTGGAATGACCCCCGTTTTCCAATAGGTTCACCTTTATGATGTAAATCACATGACTGTCTGGCAAAAAAAAATGTGTCCCTTATTCCTTCAGACCTCACCAAACACCCTGTCAGTACCCGCTCGCCCTGACTTTGCATTTGTCCATTTTGCCCCTGCATCTCAATCCGAAGCTCTCTGAAGGCAAGTGCAATGTCTTGGCCATCTCCTCACATCCCAGAGAAACTCTGGGATGGGTGCCAGGTACATGGCAAGGGGCACTGAACCTGAAGTCCCAATGTATATGGCACTGCAAGCTGAAAATGCAATGAGCTGAATATATGTCAGATTCATTTATTCGTTTTTACTCTTACAGATACTTCGCTTTTTCTCCCCAAAAACTGATGCTAAAAAACGTTTTTTCATGTATTCGTGACTGCAGTTGTATTCTTGAGAAAGTGAAAGTGAAGTCACTCAGTCGTGTCTGACTCTTAGCAACCCCATGGACTGTAGCCTACCAGCCTCCTCCGTCCATGGGATTCTCCAGGCAAGAGTACTGGAGTGGGGCGCCATTTCCTTCTCCATAACTGAGAGAGCCATATTAATGGGTGCTGTATTGGAAGGATGCATTTTTGTCATTCACTCCTTCTCTCACGAGTTCATTTGCTCAGATGAAGAGGTCTGACAGTTGTCTACAAATATCCTGCCCAACATCTGGGGGAGGGGGGCTCCTTCAGCCCCACAGGATAATCTGGGTGGTGCATCACACCATCCACTACAGAGAGCCTTGGTGTAATTTGGATTCTCTCTCAGGCACAGTGGGGAAGCCTGTGGAGTGAGCCTGGTATTTGCAATTAACCCGTCACTCCCTGTCAACTCTTGTTTTCTGTTGACGTGATGCTGAGCCCTTGCTGCAGACCCAGATTGAATCAGCGACCCAGACTATGGGAAGCACCGGACTGTTTCTGCCTCCCTTGAGGCCTCTGCTCTGAGCAACATTATTCCAGTCATGCCCCTGCAGCTACCCATCCCCCCCAAGCATGCCATCCACTCCAGGGGGCCTGTGACACCCCACTCCACTCCATGCGCCCTGCCACACACAACCCAGCTGTCCCTGGAAGGCCAATTCCTCTCTACGTAGAGGTCTAAAGCAGGCTTCAAAGCACAGTCTTACTCCCCTATAGCTTTAAGACATTAGGGCAAAAATCACACATTCCGATCTAATACTTGATTTTTTTTTTTTTTTTTTTCATATGAGAAACAGCCCCGCTACGCTCAGAGGCTGGGGACTGGGCAAGCTTTCAGAGGCAGCTGCCTTGAGCCCATCTTAGCTGTGGCTTCACTTCCAGCTGTAGCAAAGGTCTGCTTCTGAAGCTCCAAGCACGAGCTCCCAGGCGGGCGCTGCCTGCTGGCTTCAGGCATCTGCCTTTCATCTGCCTCTAAGTAGGTTTCACGTTGCTGTTTTTAGTTCTTGCTACAAGGACAGCTCTTGGGCGGGGAAGTAGACACCCGCAGCGCTGGAGAGAAAGCAGAAGCGTGATGATGGGAGAGTAAGAACAGTCTCGTAGCAGGTCATCCTTGTACAGCTCTGTGTAGTCTGTAGACTGCATCTTCAGTCTCCCAACAAGAGCTAATGGCCCAGCCACAGCATCCCTGTTTCACTTAGGGATTAGAAGTGAAGAATGTTTATGCAGCTTGGTTAAGACTGCACGGCATTGAGCACTCAAGGAAGAATTGTGATACTCAAGGGGTGTGCATGTGTGTATGTGTGTTGCAGAGAGAGGCCAAGAATGAGTGACACAGGTGCAGAGGCAGAATCAGAGAGAAACCTTTCAGATCTCTTCCAAACATTTCAGTCCAGTCCCTGACCAATGCAGGAATGTCCTGGATAGATGCCAAAAACCAAAAGCTTACTCACTGCCTCTCAAGTTAGACGACAGTGTCATTGACTCTAAAGAGTAAAGAAGTGGAAATGTTAGTCACTCAGTTGTATCTGACTCTTAGGGACCCCATGGACTGTAGCCTGCCAGGCTCCTCTGTCCATGGCATTCTCCAGGCAAGAATACTGGAGTGGGTTGCCATACCCTTCCTTCTTAAGGAGATCTTCCCGACCCAGGATATTAAACTGAAAATAGGAGGCAGTGAAACAGAACACAGACTCTAAATGATGGGCGGTTCTGGAGTTGAGTCTCAGCCATTCTACTTTGCATGTGACACAGAAAGGTAAAAGTTTTAACTGCTCGGTTGTGTCTGACTCTTTGTGACTCCATGGACTGTAGCCCACCAGGCTCCTCTGCCCATGGAATTCTCCAGGGAAGAATACTGGAGCGGATATGTTACACAGAAGAAGAGCTTAATATTGCTGCATCTTGGATGCTTCACCACACAGTAGTAATAATGTCCTTCATGAGAAAAGCTATGTAAAGCTCCTAGAACTTTCCAGGAGAACTTTCTGTAATGATGGGAAATGTTCTAAATCTGGACTCTCCAATATGGTAGCCACATGTTACACATGAATATTGAAAGCTTAAAATGTGACGAGTGCAACCGAGAAACTGATTTCTTGAGTTAATTTTGAGTAACCACATGAGCATGTACAGATCTGGAAACTACAAATCCATGACCCCATTTGTCCTCCGTGACAACTCTGTGACTTATATGATGCAGAGATGATACATTTTATTAATGAGGAAATTGAGTCTCAAAGAAGACCCTGCTGAAATCTCAAATGGGCACCTCATGTCATCAGTGGGCTCCTAAGATTGGGAGCTGTAAAGTATCCCCACCCGCCCAGCTCAGCAGGCACACGCAAACTCCAAGGCCAGCCAGGCATGGCCTGAGCAGAGAAAGTGTTTTTCTGAGAGCGCCAAAGCCACTGACTAAGTATTGTTCATTGTCTCAGTGTTAAGGCATTCTGTCTAAACCATTTCCCATCACCGATAGGAAAAGTTGGCTGGGGAAAAGGATGAGAGTTTCACGCAATGAGTTTCATGCAACCTTACTCAGCAGGGCAAGAAAGGGCTTAAAATTTGAAGCTAGACCATGCTCTGCATTAGCCAGAAATGGTTCTAACTCCAGATCAAGAGTATTCTTAAAATTCCTTCAATACAGTGGGTTTGGGCCTTGATATATACCAACATTCCTTGAGGAGAAAGGCATCTATTATGGGATGAAGTGTGTCCTCCACACCCACCAAGTTCATATGTTGAGGCCCTAACCCACAGTACCTCAGAATGTCACAGTATTTGGAGATAATCTCTTTAAAGAGGTCATTAAGGTTAAAATGGGCCTTCCCCGATGGCTCAGCAGTAACGAATCCATCTGCAATGCAGGAGAACCAGGAGACATGAATTTGACCCCTGTGTTGGGAAGATCCCCTAGGGAAGGAAATGGTAACCCACTCCAGTATTCTTGCCTGAAAAATCGTATAGACAGAGGAACTTGGCAGACTGCAGTCTATGGGGTTGCAAAGAGTCAGATATGACTGAGCATGCCCGCAAGGTAAAATGAAGTCATTAGAATGGATCATAATCCAGTGTAGTCAGTATCCCTGTAAAAAGGGGAAATATGGATGCAGATGTACAGAGGAAGACCAATCCAAGCAAACTTACACTGTCATCCTTGGGTTTCTATGGAGGCTTGTTTCCAGGCCTCCCATAGATACGAAATCCACGGATGCTCAGGTCCCTTATATAAAAGAGTATAGTATTTGCATATAACCTACACACATTGTCTGGTATAATACCTAGTAGAATGTAAATACTATGTAAGACAGCTTACCGGGTGGCTCAGTGATAAGGAACCCACTGCCAACGCAGGAGACACGAGAAACGAGGGTTCTGTCTCTGGGCATGGAAACCCACTCCAGTATTCCTTCTGGGAAAAGCCCATGGACTGAGGAGCCTGGTGGGCTACAGTCCAGGGGAGAGTCAGACACCACTGAACACACACCCAATTGTAAATACAATGGAAATGCTACGTAAATGGTTGTTGTTACACAGCAAATAGAAGTTTTTCTTCTTGGGACTTTCTGTAATTTTTTTCCAAATATCTTCTATCAATGGTTAGTTGAATCCATAGATGCAAAGCCTGCAGATACGGAGGGCTGACCATACAGCATTTATTTGATCAGTCTTCCCAGATGATTCTAGAAGCACCACAGGTAAAGAACCTCAGCTTTAATTCACCAAGGGACAACACTCATTACATAGATGTCAACAGCAAGGATGATAATAATAACTTAGAGCATTATAACTTTTTAGAATTAATACAGCACTTTCATATACATTTTTACAATGTTGTTGTGAAATGAATCATCTTCCCAATGTACAGAAGAGCCTCTGGAATCTTGTTTCAGTTCACAGAGTCTATAATTAATAAAGCCAGATTACCCACACTACTTCCTGGACTACTCAATCCTGGGCAAATCCATTTCATCACTTTATCTGCTTTTCGCAAAAACCGTCTTTCAGCAGGGTGAATGTGTATCCCAATTTGCCCAAGGCTCTGAGTGTCTCCTGCATTTTCCCAAAGTAATTATGAATAACACCCTCTTTCACTCTCAGAAGCATCTGTGTTTACACGATTTATCTTATGGTCAACTTACAGATAAGGCACTTTTCCCAGTAAAAGATTCCTGTGGTGGTTGTTGTTTAGTTGCTAAGTCATGTCTGACTCTTTATGACCCCATGGACTATAGCCCTCCAGGCTCCTCTGTCCATGGAATTTCACAGGCAGGAATACTGGAGTGGGTTGCCATTTCTTTCTCCAAGGGATCTTCTTGACACAAGGATTGAACCCATGTCTCCTGCATTGGTGGCACTGAGCCACCTGGGAAGCCCACGGTAAGGGCATGTCTTTGTGCAATTCATGGCCTCACAGGCACATCTATTGGGTAAAACATAATCTGAACAGTGGGCTGTTTTATAGAGAACAAAGCACACCCAAGGGCCCAATTCAAGAGACCAGGACCCTGATTTGACCTGCTTTAGGCTTGCAGTGGGAATTTAGATAAAGAAGAAGGAATTCAGCCAGATGAACCTTAGTTCAATTCAGCTTGAATTCTATGGTTAATTTGACAAGTCCTTAGTGTGTTTAAGCACCATCCCTACTGGCTCAGACAGTAAAGAATCTGCCTGCAATGGAGGAGACCCTGGTTCGACTGCTGGGTCAGGAAGATCCCCTAGAGAAGGGATTGGCAACCCACTCCAGTACTCTTGCCTGGACAAGAGGAGCCTCGTGGGCTACAGTCCATGGGGTTTCAAAGAGTTGGACAAGACTGAGTGACTTTCACTTTTCACTTTCATTTTCAGTGTGTAAGGGACTGTGAGTGGGAGTGGACAGTAAAACAGGAATGATCATGGTGTTCTGGGGCCTTTGGGGGAAGGAGGACATATATGTGATGATGATGTTTTGCACCCAGACATCTGAAATCTGCATTCATTAGTTGGTTACAATAGCAAATGAACCCCGGAAAGATCAGTTGCTAACCATAGAAAGGTTTATCATTTTGTTCATGCAAAGTGAGTGCCCAGGGTGGTGCCCAGGGTGGACCCCTTCCAGTGGTTCAGGGATGCAGCCTCACATCTGGCAGCTTCACCCTTTGGAGCAGGTACCCGAGGCAAGGACACCAAGAGCCAGGCAGTGATGACACCCTTCCTGTTTTGCTCACACTCCATTGACGAGAACTAGTTGCCTGGCCCTGCCTAGGAAGTGGGTTACCTGCTAAACCCCACCCCTTGAATTTCAGTCCCCAGCTAGCATTTCAACCCTGTGGACTACACTTTCCTGCCTACCTCCCCAGCTCCAGACAAACTCTCAATGGACAACACAGAAGTCGTCCCCATGCCTTAGGTTTCTACTGTCCCTTCCTGCCTTTCTTAACCTCCCTGTCCCTCAGCCCAACACCTAAGTGATATCTGCTTGTATCCATTTCCTAAAGATGCTACAACAAATGACCACAATTTTATAGATAGTTCAAAGCAATAAATGTGTTCTCTAACAATTCTGGAAATCAGAATTCTGAAGCCAAGGTTGTCTTTAGACAGTGCACTCTCTCCTAGCGTCCGGTTGCTGGCAATTCCTGGCGCTTCTTCACTTGCAGCTGCCTCCTCCATCTCTGCCTCCATCATTCCATGACCATCTTCTTCTGTGCGTCTGCGTCTCATATGATGTTCCGCTCTCTGCGTCTGACTCTTTTATTCTTTTCCTATAAGGTCCCGAGTTATATTGGATTAAGAGCCCACCCTATTACAGGATGAACTCAACTTATATTTTAATCACATCTGCAAAGACCCTATTTCTAAATAAGGTCGTATTCACAGGTACCAGGGGTTAGAACTTCTGCACATTTTTTGGTGAAAACAGTCCAACCCAAGTCACTGTCTGAGAAGCCTCCTCAGGTGCCCTGGAGCAGAATTACCGCCTTCTGCCTCTGTGTTCTCATGGATCATATGCCATATACCAGAGGATGGCTTTGTTCCAGTGTGGGAGTTACTGGTTTGCACACTTCTCTTTCCCATTTTGTGGACAGGGATGATGGCTTGGTATCCTTGACATCTTTCTGGAGCATTTCCCATAATGCCTGATGCTGTAGTCTTGTCTAGAACAAAGGAGGGGTTTTGGCGATGGGTATTCCCTTGAATTCCAATCTTGCCACGTCCTAGCCATGCAGTTGGAAGAAAATATTTAACCTATGAGATTTTCAGTTTCTCCTTCTTTTAAGTTGAGAGCCCTAACCCAACCAAGCCAGCTGAAGCCACAAAAGGAATTCATCCTTTCCTGAAGAAGACCCAGTCCAACCTCACCTTACCAAAGTTCCCTCTAGTGATTATATTCTCTGGACCTTCCTCGTCTCTGACGACTTTCACTAATCTGAATGGACCCGAAGGGAAAAATCAAATTGTTCTCCTGAGCTCTGCCCAGGTAGGAAGCTAAAGAGCTTCAGGAGGCTTGAGCAGTGACAGAGATTTCAAAAAACCAAAGTTTGACTGGGAACGCTGGAAGCATGGAGATGTCTCTGAGAAGCAGTGGGGCAACTCACACACAAAGTAATTAGCGCTCCCGGCGCACAGGCTGGCAGAGAGCAGCATAAGCCCACCAGGCAGGACTGGGGCTACAGCATTATTTTCTCTTCTGTTAGATCAAATGCAAATAGGTAGACAGCGGGAAGCTTGAGTTGCAAGGGGAAATGACAGGCAAATGCCGTAAACAGAACTAATTAACTTCAGCTTCATTCCCAGGTTACAAAGGGCCAAGTAGGCACATCAAGCTGGTGGGGTAACAGCGGGGTCTCTGGCTTTGCCTCTTGACCCAAAGATAACTTGTAAGATACCTCCCAAAGTGCCTGCCCAGGTGTCTCCTTTTATATCCAAAGTGTCCAGTGGAATGCTTTTTTTGAGACAAATATTCACCCTTCCTCCTTCATCTTTCCTCATTGTCTCCTCTTTTCTCAGAAGCCTTCTCTTAAATCCCCACTGGCTTCTGTCCCCATTTTCTGAGCTCTCAGCCAGAATCCAGTGCTAACCAAGGAGAGGGAGTGTGACGCAAGGTTACAGGCAGGGTTCAGGACAGGACTGTCTGTCTGGATGCAGCTCAACCTGTGTGATCTTAGCAGGCAACTGAACCACCCTGGATCTCATTTTCCTTGTCTGTAAAATGGAAATTCTAATGCAACTTCACTGGTTGTCCTAAGTATGCATTGGAGAATGTAAGCACAATGAATGGCCATCATCTTTTCATGACGGGACTCAACATGATTTAACCTGTCCCCTTTCAACCCACCTCACAGGGCTGCCACGTGGACTCAATGAATTATTGCATCTGAAGGCACATCACAAAGTCTAACACATTTTATGTTGCAATTGCTGGTCCTATTGCAATTATGTCTATTCTTATATGTACAGCCTTCAGCCCAACTCCATCTCTACTGTTCAGTATGGTGTGGAACAATTATAAGGGCTTGTGGGAGAAAGATGACCAAACTCTTGATCTTCAGAGAACTTGTAGAGATCCAAGAAGGCATCATGGTCAAGAGGAAAGAGCATTAGTTCTGGGATCAGATATACCTGGTTTAAGGTGTGCCATCTCCTTCAAATTGCTCACCTCCTTTTCCTCACTTGCAAACTGTGGTCAAAATTGAACTTCCTACATAGGGAATAATAATAAAATGAGAGAATGTATTAAGTTGGCCGAAAAGTTCATTCAGGCCCAAGAAAACTTTTCAGCTAACCCAAAGGAGTGTTAACATATCACTCTGAATATAGTAAGTACTAAGTAAACATGCACTCTCATCAGATCCTCTGAGAAAGCCACAAACCACTAAAAATAGTGAGGAAGATAATCACAATTAACAGCACAAATGATGGTGCTCTCAAGCTGAAACAATGTTCAGTTCAGTCACTCAGTCGTGTCCGACTCTTTGCTACTACATGGACGGCCAGCACTCCAGGCTTCCCTGTCCTTCACCAACTCCTGAGTTTACTCAAACTCATGTCCATTGAGTTGGTGATGTCATCCAACCATCTCATCCTCTGTCAACCCCTTCCCCTCCTGCCTTCAATCTTTCCCAGCATCAGAGACTTTTCACATGCGTCAGCTCTTCACATCAGGTGGCCAAAGTATTGGAGTTTCAGCTTCAACATCAGTCCTTCCAATGAATATTCCAATCATTTAGGATTGACTGGTTGAATCTCCTTGCAGTCCAAGGGACTCTCAAGAATCTTCTCCAACACCACAGTTCACAAGCATCAATTCTTCAGCACTCAGCTTTCTTTATAGTCCAACTCTCACATCCATACATGACTACTGGAAAAACCATAGCCTTTACTAGACAGACCTTTGTTGGCAAAATAATGTCTTTGCTTTTTAATATGTTATTTAGGTTGGTCATAACTTTCCTTTCAAGGAGCAAGCATCTTTTAATTTAATGGCTGCAGTCAACATCTGCAGTGATTTTGAAGCCCCCCAAAATAAAGTCTGTCACTGTATCCACTGTTTACCCATCTATTTGCCATGAAATGATGGGACCAGATGCCATGATCTTAGTTTTCTGAATGTTGAGTTTTAAGCCAACTTTTTCACTCTCCTCTTTCACTTTCATCAAGAGGCTCTTTAGTTCCTTGCTTTCTACCATAAGGGTAGTGTCATCTGCATACCTGAGGTTATTGATATTTCTCCCGGCAATCTTGATTCCAGCTTGTGCTTTATCCAGCCCAGCACTTTGCTTGATGTACTCTGCATATAAGTTATATAAACAGGGTGATTTTATACAGCCTTGATGTACTCCTTTCCCAATTTGGGACCAGTTTGTTGTTCCATGTCCAGTTTTAACTGCTGCTTCCTGACCTGCATACAGATTTCTCAAGAGGCAGGTCAGGTAGTCTGATATTCCCATCTCTTTCAGTAGTTTCCACAGTTTGTTGTAATCCACAGTCAAAGGCTTTGGCATAGTCAATAAAGCAGAAATAGATGTCTTTCTGAGACTCTCTTGATTTTTCAATGATCCAGCAGATGTTGGCTATTTGATCTCTGGTTCCTCTGCCTTTTCTAAAACCAGCTTGAACATCTGGAAGTTCATGTATTGCTGAAGGCTGGCTGGGAGAATTTTGAGCATTACTTTACTAACATGTGAGATGAGTGCAATTGTGTGATAGTTTGGGCACTATTTGGCATTGCTTTTCTTTAGGGTTGGAATGAAAACTGACCTTTTCCAGTCCTGTGGTCACTGCTGAGTTTTCCATATTTGCTGGCATATTGAGTGCAGCACTTTCACAGCATCTTTTTTTAGGATTTGAAATAGCTCAACTGGAATTCCATCACCTCCACCAGCTTTGTTCGTAGTGATGCTTCCTAAGACCCACTTGACTTCACATTCCAGGATGTCTGGCTCTAGGTGAGTGATCACACCATCGTGATTATCTGGGTCATGAAGATCTTTTTTGTACAGGTCTTCTGTGTACCCTTGCCACCTCTTCTTAATATTTTCTGCTTCTTTTAGGTCCATACCATTTCTGTCCTTCATTGAGCCCATCTTTGCATGAAATGTTCCCTTGGTATCTCTAATTTTCTTGAAGAGATCTCTAGTCTTTTCCATTCTATTGTTTTCCTCCATTTCTTTGCACTGATCACTGAGGAAAGTTTTCTTATCTCTCCTTGCTGTTCTTTGGAACTCTGCATTCAAAATCTGCATGGCTTAAGTTAAAAACACTTAACTTAGCTTTCATTCTATAAATGAAAAGAAGTTCCAGATCTTAAATGTTTGTTATGAGTAGCCTCTCCATATTTGCTTACCTGAGTCTAAGTTTGAGGTATTTTTAAAATATTGCTTAGTTAAAGATATGTGATGAATGCAGGAGTAGTAAGAACATTGAAGGTGGTGGAAATAAAAATGGAGAATTCTTATGTGAGAAAATGAATAAAAATGATGAATGTCCTATGGTTTATTTGCCGTGACTCTTTCAATGGTAGGAACATTCTGGAAGACAAATGGTGAATCTGTTGTGTTTGAAAAGTGTAGTCAATATGCACCAACAATATATATCAAAAGAAGAGGAGAGTGATTGTCAGACCCTGGGCTGGACTGGGTCTAATAGGATTCATGGTAAACAAAGAGAGCCAACCCATGCTCTTGTAGTATTACAATATGGTGAAAGAAACAAATGTTCCACGAAGAGTCACACAAAGGTCAGATATGCTCAATGAAAGTTGTATGTTGGGATATGTCTGAAATGCTCTGCAGATTGCAAGGACAAAATAGAAGTCCCCTAATTTCTTCTTTGGTACTCCTTTACATGGAGCACTGATAAGTGCTAAGGAAGCTGTCTGCATACTTCATGGACTAGGAAGCCAGCAAAAATGATGGTGGATGTGGAGGAGGTCAGATAGAAAGAAGTGGACTAAATCAGGAGGTGGTTTGAAGAGAAACTTTCCAAGACTATGATGGTTTGATCTAGAGGTATTAGATGGTTGAGGATGATTTCTGAACTCTTATTTCACAACTGGGTAACAGAAGTTTCCATTTACAGAACCAAGGAGGCCTGCAGAGATGGATGTCTGAAAGATAGGAGTCACATTTTGAAATTTTTAATATTTAGATGCTTGTCACCTATATAATTGTAGATATCAGGGGTCCCCACTACACAAGGGCTGTTCATGCTGTCAACCACCATTTAATACTGTAACGCAAACTTTGAAACAGGTAATATACATATCAAGCCCTCTATTCAGAAAGAGAGCTGGGGTTCAAATAAAAAGATCTCTAACCAAACATATTGGAGCTTTTATTCCATTGTCATTAACTGTGTGACATCTGGAGGAAAACTGGGAAAATCCTTTTGTGGTTCAAGCTTCACTAAAATCTAGGAATAATCCCCACATCACCAAGTGATTTTGAGAATAAAAAGAGATAGACATTGTTTTATAGCCAGACACTATCATTTCCCTGTTCACTTTTCCATTTCTCTTTCTTTCTTCTATTGCCCTGTTACTTGTTGGTAGAACTGGAGTAAGTTATTATCAGATGTGTAATGAAAGATTGTTGAAATTCTTTGGGAATGCTAGAAAATTATTTTCCTTACCCCAAGTTCCTGACCAGTTCAGATAGAGATAGATGATAGATAGAATTATATAGATCTATATATCCAAGAGATATAGATATATCAAGTGTCTTCATCTTATTTTCCAACACCACAATGGTCTGAACACTTTCTACTCCCTGTAATTGTGATCTCCACTCTCCAACTGTTTTGTCTTCTTTCCCTTCCTCTGAGCATCTGAGGCAGAGGCAGTATCTGTATTCTTTCTCACCTGTCTCCAGTCTGCAGCCTTCTGCTTTACCCGCTGCTGCCCATGCTAGAGCAGAATGCAATTAAAGGACTTCAGAAGGCAGCTGGAGCTCAGCCTTCCTGAGAGACAACGCGTACCTGTGACAGCTTGGAAAGACTTTTCAATCAATATGCTCCAGGCAGGGGTCACTCAGAGGGTACTTAGATCCTTTAGAGTTCTTCAGGAGCTGAGCTTGTCATGTTGACCCAAAGCTGAGTAGACACCAGGAGGAGCAGGAAGGAAATGGAGGCCCAGAAGAGAAGGTTTTCATTAAGCTGTGATGGGAAGTGAGAGTGGATCAGGAAATGTTGATTCCCAAAGTGGCTCTGGCATTTGGCAAGATTGCTATGAAACGGGAGTGAGGAGAGGGCATCTTTTTGTGTTTTCTCCTCTACACTTTCTGCAAATACCTTCCTCACAGCCCTTGTTCATTTCCCATCCGTTTGTTCAGCAAATGTGCATGGAGATAAATGTGTATGGGCATAAACATCACCTTCAATTCTACTGACATATTGTACGGGAATGCCCACTGTGGCGTACATACAACAACAGTGCCTGCCTGGCTTGTGGTAAGCTTCCCATAAGTAAGGATTTACTGGTGTGATTACTAAAGAAGCCTATGAACTTATGAATGAATGGAAGGATGGATCAATAGATGAATGAGTCAATGAATGAATGAGAAGGAAAGGAAGGATGCTTAGCCCAGCCTATGAGATTGTGCAAGGAATAAGAATGAGGTGAACTAGAAGAAAGAAAAATAAGCTTTCTCACTCAGGCTGTGTTGGTGTAATTAATTTTATTGGCTCCTGACTTCTCAGAGTTCATACTTCATTTGGAGAGAGCATGCCACCATCATTTCTGAATCCCCAACACGTAGTGCAGGTCTCTGCAGAGAGTGAGAAGAAAGGGGGTATGTACCTGGATGAGGAGATGCAGGTTAGAATCCCGGTTCGGCCACATGCTACCTGTGAGAGCTCAGGCTGGTCGCTGGAGCTCTGGGCTCTGTGTTTTCTCCTCCACATAAGAATCCACCTGCAATGTGGGAGACCTGGGTTCGATCCCTGGGTTGGGGATGATCCCCTGGAGAAGGGAAAGGCTACCCACTCTAGTATCCTGGCCTGGAGGATTCCCATAGTCCTTGAGGTCGCAAAGAGTCAGACATGACTGAACGACTTTCACTTAACTTCACTTCCACATAATAAAGGTCATGAGAGCCTCTCTCAGAGTATCTCACAGAACAGTCACAGAGCCCAGAGGGGGACAAATACGTGTCCCAGTAGGTTGTCGACCATCGACCGCTATTTAGAGGCAAACTTGTGAACAAGACGTCAGCGGGCTCAGGAGTGAAATGACAGAAACCAGCCCAACTGAACTCATGATACAATACTGAGTCAGCAGCCAAAGGGCTGGAGAATTTTCAGAGAAAATAACCTGTTCTCAGAGCAGGAGCTTAGGAAGGCGGTTCTCTGGTGCATCCCTTAAGTACCATCCGTCTTCCATTGCTTCTGACTCCCGCGGGCCTCAGCGGTTCTCAGACACCGTGCATCAACTGGGGTTCGCTGGCAGCAGCAGAAACACCAGGCATGGCTTTTTTTTAATTTTCCAAATTTTTATTAAATGTTTCTGAAGCTTTGAAAAAAATAGATGATTGGCTTCCTTTGTGGAGGCTCTAATTCCATAAGTCTCTAGAGAGACTGTGACTGTTTACTTTAAAAAGGCCCCCAAGGAGCAGTCACAGTGGGGACCACTGTCCTGCTCGCCACCGTGTTGCCTTACCACCAAGTGCCTTACTGCTGGGAAGATGTTGCCATGAGACCTGCTTAGGTTTATGAGACATTAGCCTGGTGGGCAGGGGCAAGGAGCTCCTCACAGGTAGACCTGCACGTTCTGTGACGTTAGCTGGAACTCCAAATCTTGGGTTGAGGTCTGGCCATCCTCTCTCCAGCCTTGAGAGATGTTAGCGTCTCCTCACCCTTGCTGGGTCAGAGTTTACTTCTGGTTCCCAGAATGAGTGAACTGTCAGGGGATCTCCCAAGTGAACACTCTATTGCCTTGAATCTCAACTGTACATATGTTTTGGGAAGTCAAGCCCCCTCTCATCCCTCCTCCTTAAGTCCAGGCCAGTTTAGCTCTAGTTAAACTGCTAGTGGCTATAACCACTACTTGCTGAGCAAGGTCCTTTATACAAGCCCACGAGGGAGGCTGGCTTTGCTCTCTTCACTGAAGGTGTCAAGACAGAGGCTAACACCATTTTGTGTGCCCCAGGCAGCTACGAGCTGAGTTCATCTCTCCCTGCCTCCAACCCTTACCGCCCAGCCCCTCTACTCCATTCTGCAATGATGCCGGCACCTTTCTAGGGGCTGCCATACCCTGGTGAGTGAGGTAGAAACAATCCCTACCTTTTAGAAAATGAACATTAATTCAGAGAGAAAAATGGAGTAATATCTCAGAAGTCGTCGTTATTATTCAATCACTTAGTCGTGTCCAACTATTTGCGACCCCATGTGCTGCAGCACCCCAGGCTTCCCTGTCCTCCATTATTGCCCAAAACTTGTTCAAATTCATATCCATGGAATTGGTGATGCTATCTAACTGTCTCTAACGGGCAGAGGATGAGATGGTTAGGTAGCATCTCAGAAATAGATATTTGCAAACTCCATGAAGTCCAGGTATGATCTATAAAAGGGAGCATTGATGTCATCTGAGTTAGAATGTTACCTTGCATTGAAATCCAAAGGACAATTGGAAAACAAAGCAAAGAGTGAAGAAAAATAAACAAACATCCCACCTGGGGGAACCACGTGCAGAAAGACTTTGAATTTGAAGGGACAATGGCCTTTTTGAGGAAATGAAAGGTCAGGAAGGCCTGAGTTAGAGAGGAGGCTTGGAGTCAACCTGCAAAGGTCAACAAAAGATAAGCTGTGTGGTCCATGCATGTGGTCTTTGCTCTGAGAACAAGGAGATGCTGGAAGTGTCAGGCGTGGAAGTGAAGTGTTAGTTGCTCAGTCATGTCTGACTCTTTGCAACCCCATGGACCAGGCTTGCCAGGCTCTTCTGTCCATGGAATTCTCCAGGCAAGAATACTGGAGCGGGTTGCCAGTGGGATGAACATAAACAGATACATTTTAGAGTATCCGTAGGCTGCTTTCTGGAAACAGACTGGAGGGGGACAAGAAAGAGAGAGTGTGGCAAGTTCCTAAGAGGCTCCTCTCCAAGTGCCAGATGGTGCTGAAGTCTACCTCATTGTCCTCTAAATCTCATGCCCAACATCAGCATCTACAGAAGCAGAGGCTGCAACAGGGATTCATGTGCGAGTGACTTACGGAACTCATGCTGGCAGGAGCATCCTGCAGGGGGAAGACACCAGGAGGGGCTGGAGAGTTATAAAAAGATTTTCCTGACCCTGTAGGAAGCTCCTGGGCCTGAGTGTCACAGAAATTGTTGAATACAGATGCAGGGAGCTGAGTCAGCAGCTCAGGATGCCCTCTGGGGTGAGAGCGAACAATCCCTCTTCTCAGGCATCACCAGGCCAGAGGGCTCCAGTCAGTGAAAAGGGTGCAGATCTTAACAGTTGCCCTCCAGCAGCAGAGGAGGGGCGTGCCAGTCCAGTAAAGGGGACCCAGTGGGGTCACCAGTATCATCTGCTCCACTTCTACCCGTGGACCCAAGTGGTCATATTGTTTGAAGAAGTGAGTCAGTATAAAACAAACTTATGGTTACCAGGGCATAAGAGAGGAGAGGAGAGGTAAATTGGGAGATTGGGACTAATACATACATGCTATTATATACATATGTAATAAGGATCAAAGGTATGGCATAGTGAATTCTACTCAATACTCTGTAGTGACCTATACGGGAAAAGAATCTAAAGAAGAGTGGGTTTATGCATATGAAATGGCCACCCACTCCAGTATTCTTGCCTGGAAAATTCCCTGGACTGAGGCCTGTAGTGGGCTACAGTCTATGCAGTTGCAAACAGTCAGACAAGACTGAACAACTGAGCATAACTAATCCACTTTGCTGCACACCCAAAACAAACACAACGTTGTAAATCAACTCTATCCCAATGAAAATTAATCTTAAAACATACTGTGGTGTGGTTTAGTCGCTAAGTCACATGTGACTCTTGTGAAAGGATTCTTATTTCGTCCAGGCTCAGAAGGTCGGTCAGAACACCAGCACTCACAGGCCTTCAACTATAAGGCCAGGCTTGGGAAGTGTGTGTGATGAGCCTCGTCTTCTACATAAAGGGGGTATTTGTGCTCCAATGTCTGGAGCTGAGTCTGGGTCCACACTCCTGGGGCTGAAAGACTCACAGTCTGCACCAGTAAAACAGATCCATTCTCTGTGACTGTCAACCTTCCTGCCAACCATGGAGAGGGGGAAAAATAAAGTTTAAACCCTTGGAGGAGGAAGGCGCAGCTGACGTGGCCATGCCTCTGCCATTAGGTGATGTCTACCCAGCCTAAGTAAACCGGAAACTAGGAAAGCTGGGCTCTAGAACTAGATCTGTGAGAGAAAGTGGGCAAAAAGCTCTCCCTGCCTGCAGTGCAGGTGAGGAAACTGAGGAACACAGAGGCAACAAAAGCCTCCTCAGAATCCCATAGGTAATGAGGGTCAAGACTGAGTCATTGTTGAAAGCGCACACCATGCATTTGGGACATAGTTATAATGTAGTCTAAAAGCCATATTCTGAACTATTGTGCAGCCATCAAGTATGATTTCACGGAGGCATACTGCACAAGCAACCCCCACACACACCCTTAGCACAATAAGTGCCCCTCTCTCTTCACTCCATTAACCCGAAAGGAAATCAGTCCTGAATGGTCACTGGAAGGACTGACACTGAAGCTGAAGCTCTAGGAATCTGGCCTTCTGATGCGGAGAGCTGACTCACTGGAAAAGATCCTAATACCGAGAAAGATGGAAGACAAAAGAAGAGGGCAACAGAGGATGAGAGGGATAAATTGAAGCTTGGGATTAACATACACAGGACTATATATAAAACAGATCATTGTTGACTAAAAAGAGGCACAATGTGGGAGTTGCAAGTTAAGTTTTATTGGGGGCAAAAAGGACTGCAGCCCAGGAGGCAGCCCCTCAGATCACTCTGAGAGACTGCTTCCAATAGGCAGTGGGGGAAGGTCAATATATAAGATTTTGGTGAAGGAAAAGTTCAGTACAATTAAGCATTCATTTTACAAAAGGTTTTCTACTAGTTTTGAGGATCTGCTGTCATCATGAAGAGATCTAGTGTTTTCTAGATAAAAGGAGATGCAAGGATTGGGATCATAAAATCTGTTCCTGAAAATACCCAACTGTACAAAGACCTGTCCCACCAGATTCCCTGGAGCACAGAGTGCCTCCCTCCACCCTGAAATCCCTCAGGGGTGTTGCAGGTCAGCAGCTGCAGGTGTACATCTGAAACTAACTCAACACGGTAAATCAACTGTACTCCAATAAAATATTTTTTAAAAGACATCTTAGAAGGCAGGAAACCCCACCCGCACAGTGTCACTGAGCACCTCCAGCTGTATTAGTGCCATTGGAATAATAAATTCAACATGGTGGAAGAAAAAAAAAAAAGACATCTTGAGATTAGGGTCTAGCAAAGCACATTGGTGTTTACCTGTCCCAGTATCACTGCCCTCCCTCAGTTCTAACATTCTGGACTGTTTAAATATCCTCAGGCTCCATACTTTTCCACTTGGAGCGGGGAAGAGAGAGTTCAGTTCAGTCGCGCAGACCCCGTGGACTACAGCACACCAGGCCTCCCTGTCCCCCTTCATCGTCTCCCCAAGTTTGCTCAAACTCACACCCATAAACTTAGCGATGCCATCCAACCATCTCATCCTCTGTTGTCCCTCTCTCCTCCTGCTTCAGTCTTTCCCAGCATCAGGGTCTTCTCCAGTGAGTCAGCTCTTCACATCAGGTGGCCGAAGTATTGGAGCTTCAGCTTCAGCATCAGTCCTTCTAGTGAATATTCAGGACGATTTCCTCTACGATTAACTGGTTTGATCTCCCAGCATCAGGGTATTTTCTAAACGCATCGGCTCTTCACAACAGGCAGCCAAACAATCGATGCAAACAAAGGGTTAGCCCTCAAAGACATTTAAGTGTTTTCTACTGCTTAAAATCTTCCAAGGCCTAGAATTTAAGGACTCAAATGTCCAAACAAAAATTTTTTCTGGTCTCTAAGCAACCTTTGTTCCCAAACCACTTGCCTTGATGACCTAGACTGCAAATACCAAGGCCTGTTTGGCCCAGATGAGAACCATTCAATAGTTGTACATTTCTCAGCATCGCAGTCACAGAAATACTGGCACTAAACAGCTCAGTGCTGATCCACAG
The DNA here is from genome assembly GCA_006410935.1 of Redunca redunca. NCBI lineage: Eukaryota > Metazoa > Chordata > Mammalia > Artiodactyla > Bovidae > Redunca > Redunca redunca. Next base: position 337,971 of record SJYQ01096441.1, on the reverse strand, counting down.
TGAAAATTTGTGGAGTGTTCAATTACCCTTAGAACTGTTCATCTCTTACCCGTGGAGCCCCAGCGTCTAATCATGGAATAAGAGGCTGCAGTTGGGAAGCTGTTCACTAAACACAAAGGCAGTTCACTGAGAAGCCACGGGCTCTGGGCCTCCCCAGTGCAAAACAAGTTGTCCATTTTCAAACCTGCATCATCCTTCTCTTGGCATTTGTTCCTAATGTCTTCTGAGGACAGAAGAACAGTGAATCTGAGGTCACCATAGGGAATTTCAGGATGGAAAGAACTCTAGGAGTAGACGTTCCAGGGGCTACCCTTTGTGGGTCTTCACTGGATGTCGTCTGTTTCAGACACAAGCCATGTTTCTAGAAGCAAGTCTATCTAGCAAAGCTTTATGCCCCTGACTCCAAGGACCCCTATGTGGAAAGGCCCCAATGACACTTAACCTTCTTATACTGAGTTAGAGATTTATTCACCCATTTCCCTATTTAAATTTAGTTTGTTTTATTGAAGAACAGTTGATTTACAATGCTGTGTTAGTTTTGGGTGTACAGCAAAGTAATTCAGTTATACGTGTGTGTGTGTGTGTGTGTGTGTGTGTGTGTGTGTGTGTGTATGTGAATATGTACACATATTCTTTTTCAGATTCGTTTCCCTCCTATTATTGTTGTTTAGTTGCTAAGTCATGTCCAACTCTTTTGAGGCCCCATGGACTGCAGCCTGCCAGGCTCCTCTGTCCATAGGATTTCTCAGGCAGGAACATTGAAGTGGGTTACCATGTCCTTCTCCAGGGGATCTTCCCAACCCAGGGATTGAACCCACGTCTCTTGCATTGGCAGGTGGATTCTTCACCACTGAGCTGCCAGGAAAGCCCTCTTTTCCCTTATAGGTTATTACAAATATTGAATATAGCTCCCCATGCCATACTGTAGGGTCCTTGTTGATTATCTATTTTGTATATGGTAGTGTTTATATTATCCATCCATTTCTTATTTCACAAATGTTTAATGAATATCGGTTATCTACCAGTAACCAGATAGGAATTAGAAACCAAATGAGATCCAGTCCCTGCCCTGAAGAATCTCCCTAACTCAGATACACTGCTACTCTTCTGCCCTTTCCAGAAAGACGTTTATACTCTCTCTCTCAAAGGACAGACAGACAAGGAATTTAGTGCTTATAATCTGATATGCAAAACATGATGAGGAATCAAACACAGACCAGGAGATCCAGGAGAGAGACCGCTTAGCAGGGCAGGCCGGCAAGCTAGACTGGATCTCGGTTTTGAAAGATTTGAAAGTAAGAATCAGCCAGCTGCCTTACAGTCTGGGCAGAAGAAACTCTATGGGTATGAGATGCACTATTCCATGGGTGCGGGCATGGTGCCTCTAAGGGAAAATGAAGGGAGGCAGACCCTGAGGTTAGAGAGACCCCCACTGAGCAGCTCCAGATGTAATCAGCGAAGATCCTGAAACAGTTAAGTTAGCGTCTAAGTGAGGTGATTCTGTGATACCTGGGTTTCTGGCATCAGTGTTAACATGGATACTCTGGGTACCAAACCCCACTGGAAAGGATAAAATCATTGGTCCCTCCCCCAAAAAAGGCTCAGATGCCCAGAAAAATGGTGCCCTCGGGGGTGGAGGTAGCTCTGGCTTGTGTGGGCTGAATGTACTGTTCTCACTTCTGAGCTTTAAGTCTCTCATTTTTACAGTAAGGAGCTGTGAGCTCTAAGGGATGGGGGGTAGATTCAAGGAGATGGATGCATGCCTCCCTTTATCTTGATATATAGAATTTCCCTCATAGCTTGGATGCCCAAGGGGTAAGAAGGAGTGTCCAGGCTATAGAGTGCCCACATTCTTTTGTGCAAAGAAAATTGGGGCTTGTTATCTAGGTGCCTTCTTTCTATGCCACTTAGAACCTCTCAGTGAATACTAAGTCAGAGCACTGTGGAGAGAATCTTGGGCTTTGAGTCTAAGAGGAATCTGTTTGGTTGGCCCTGCCACTCATCACTAGGGGACAGGGTGTTACCTGCCTCTTGGCCTCAGTTTCTGCATCTGCAAAATGGGGACAAGAACACCAGTCCTCTTAGAAGGAGAGCACCTCAGTGTCTGCCTCCCTTCATTTTCCCGTAAAGGCACCGTATTCCTCACTCATGGAATGTTGCATCTCATATCCATAGAGTCATCTCAAAGGACTCCCTGAGCTGTTTTCAGTCACTAAGTTGTATCTGACTCTTTCTGATACCATTGACTGCAGCATGTCAGGCCTCCCTGTTTCACTATCTCCTGGAGGTGGCTCAAATTCATGTCCATTGAGTCAGTGATGCTAAGCATCTCATCCTCCGCCACCCCCTTCTCCTCCTGCTTTCAATCTTTCCCAGTATCAGGGTCTTTTCTCATGAGTTGTCTCTTTGATTCAGATGAACAAAGTATTGAAGCTTCAGCTTTAGCATCAGTCTTTCCAGTGAATATTCAGGGCTCTTTTTATTTTTTTGTGCTTTGACTTCTTGTAGAGTCCTTTTTAATATTGTGGAAATCTATTCAAACCCATTTATAATGCCGACTGCCCTCTTTCCTTGCATTTTTATTTCTTTTCTTTTCCCATTATACTCCCTACCCTCACGTCTCTCTCTCTTTCTCTCTCTCTCACACACACACATCTGTGTTTCCAGCAGAAATGAACCCAATTTTAATAACTTGTGAGGTCACACTCACACAGAGAGCAGCCAGGGTGCTCTGAGAAGGACAGCAACCCATAACATTGAATTCTATTCCAATAAGGTGTTGCCCACATCATTATTACTGAGACATGGTCCTAAAGATGCCATCTGTCTAGACTTGATACCTATCACTGGCTTACTGGCAGCAGCCTGAGGACTCTGACTGTTTAGAAAACACAAAGCTTCTAAAAACAGAGGGAATTCATTTTCCTAACAGGTGATTACAATGCTTAACTCTAATTTAACATGAAAGGCTGGGCAATTGCTTTCAGAGATAGCTGGGTGTCATTAGAATGAATGCACTTGGTCCCTGGGTACTCGCCAGTACAGCCACAGAGGATAAGCCTTTAGGGAGTTTCAGCTGTTTAGTAGAATTATCGAGTTGTGTGACCATCACCATAAAACACTTTTACATTTCCACCATCCCCATTTACTATTAATCCCTGTCCCCCAACCCCCACCCTCTGCCCCAGGCAACTTCTCATCTACCTCCTGACTCTGTAGATTTATCTTTTCTGGACATTTCATGTAAATGGAATTGTACAACATGCAGTCTCTTATTTCTGGCCTCTTTCACTTGACATGTGTTTGAAGTTCGTCCAAGTTGTAGCATGTAAAAGAGTTCATTCCTTTCTATTGCTCAGTAATATTCCATTGCATGAATATACCCCATTTTGTCTATCCATCCCCTGACTCATGAGCTTGTTCAGTTCAGTTCAGTCCAGTTCAGTTGTTCAGTCGTGTCCAGCTCTTTGTGATCCCATGGACTGCAGCATGCCAGGTTTCCCTGTCCATCACCAACTCCCAGAATTTACTTAAACTCATGCCCACTGAGTCAGTGATGCCATCCAGCCATCTCATCCTCTTCTCTTCCCACCTTCAATCTTTCCCAGCATCAAGGTCTCTTCAAATGAGTCAGTTCTTCATATCTAGTGGTGAAGTATTGCAGTTTCAGCTTCAGCATCAGTCCTTCCAAAGAATATTCAGGACTGAGTTCCTTTTTTTTTTTGTCAGTTTTATTTTTTTACTTTACAATATTGTATTGGTTTCGCCATACTTGACATGAATAGACCATGGATGTACATGTGTTCTCCATCCTGAACCCCCCTCCCACCTCCCTCCCCATCCCATCCCTCTGGGTCATCCCAGTGCACCAGCCCCGAGCACCCCGTCTCATGCATTGAACCTGGACTGGCGATTCGTTTCACATATGATAATTTACATGTTTCAGTGTCATTCTCCCATATCATCCCACCCTTGCCCTCTCCTCAGAGTCCAAAAGACTGTTCTATACATCTGTGTCTCTTTTGCTGTCTCACATACAGGGTTATCGTTACCATCCTTCTAAATTCCATATATATGTGTTAGTATACTGTATTGGTGTTTTTCTTTCTGGTTTACTTCACTCTATATAATCTGCTCCAGTTTCATCCACCTCATTAGAACTGATTCAAATGTATTCTTTTTAATGGCTGAGTAATACTCCATTGTGTATAATATGTACCACAGCTTTCTTATCCATTCATCTGCTGATAGACATCTAGGTTGCTTCCACGTCCTCACTATTATAAACAGTGCTGCAATGAACACTAGGGTACACGTGTCTCTTTCAATACTGGTTTCCTCAGTGTGTATGCCCAGCAATAGGACTGCTGGGTCATAAGGCAGTTCTATTTCCAGTTTTTTACGGAATCTCCGCTGTTCTCCAGTGGCTGTACTAGTTTGCATTCCCACCAACAGTGTAAGAGGGTTCCCTTTTCTCCACACCCTCTCCAGCATTTATTGTTTGTAGACTTTTGGATAGCAGCCATTCTGACTGGCATGAAATGGTACTTCATTGTGGTTTTAATTTGCATTTCTCTGACAATGAGTGATGTTGAGCATCTTTTCATATGTTTGTTAGCCATCTGTATGTCTTCTTTGGAGAAATGTCTGTTTAGTTTTTTGGCCCACTTTTTGATTGGGTCGTTTGATTTCCTTTAGAATGGACTGATTGGATCTCCATGCTGTCCAAGGGACTCTCAAGACTGTTCTCCAACACCACAGTTCAAAATCTTCAATTCTTTGGCGCTCAGCTTTCTTTATAGTCCAACCTTCACATTCATACATGAGCTTTTAGGTTTGTCTTATTTTTTTCCACTTTTGGCTTTTTGAAAAATACTGCTGAGAACATTTTTGTGCAAAACTTGTATAGATATTTAAGTGTGGTATTGCTGAGACATATTATAAATTTGGTTTAAATGTTTTAGAAACTGTCTTGAGAGTCTTGATTCTTTTCAATAAACCCATTTATTCTTCCCTTCACAACTAAAAAGCTAGTGATTCCACCATGAGGAACACACCCAGTTCATTCTCTCTCTCTGTTCACACCACTCCTTACAGCCTAGGATTAAAAACAAAAACAAAAGCCATTCTTTATCTCCTGGTTAGACACTTAGTGGAAGAGGGGTGGAGGGTTCAAACCACACAATGAGCCTGCCAGAGAAGTACGAAATCTATTTTTTCTCTCCCTCTTTTTTTCTGCCTACACAGTGCAGGGAAAAAATGAAAACACATTAGAAGGTACTGGAAATCAAACCTTCCACTTCAAAAGGTTGGTGTGGTTCCTGAATCACTAGCTAGAGTCTTTATTTATAATGCTCTGAGCACACATTAACTGTTACCTAATTAGAATTTAATTTACTGGAGAGCTGTAGGTACCTACCAAGTGCCTAGCATAGAAATTACTTCTCTCATTTCCAATGAGCAGTCTCCCCACTTCAATAGGTTGTGATCCCACCAATAGGAGGCCCATACCTTGTAATTTCTTTGTAATCAGGTTGCAGATCACAAGGGAATTTTGAATCTTTTTTTCCTTTTTTGCTCCCAAGTCAGTTGACAAAAAAATTTTAGGTGGAAAAAAGAAAAGGGTATTTGAACTTAGATCTACCCTGAGTTTATAGCTCCTCCAGCTATGAAATAATAGATGCTGGGGGACTGACCCAGAAGTACAGCAAGACAAGTATTAAAGTCATCAGTCTGTTAGGAAGGGGATACAAAAACCTACTGATTTACATTCACTCTGGAACAGCAGAGGGGAGGAAGGCAGCATGATTCTATGGGATTCTGTTCCCTTTGTGTCCTACACTTGAAAGGAGAATAGAATTAACTTTTACTGGGCACCCAGCTTCACATCCCATCTGCCAAGGCATTATTATTGTTCCCGTATCAACATGAGAAGCGTGTGACTCAGAACAGTGAAATCAATGCCTCAGGCTGAAGCCCAGGGTCTAATCACAGACGTAAACGTGCCAGCTATTTCTGGCACCTAAACAGAACTCATTCTGCCTTTAGGACACTGTAAATGTTCAGGGTGGGTTAGCCAGTGGCGTTCCAGTAAATTTTAATAAATGTTTGTCAAACAACTCCTTGGATGGGGGGAAATGTATGCTTATATAAGTACACAAGTTTGTTACAAATTTTAGTGATATGATCATCTATCACATACCATTTACAAAGAATAATGAAACATACAGTGTTCTTTATCATCCATCCCATATAGCCAGTTGATTCTCACAGAATTATTTTATTGATTTTTGCTAAACTCATAGCCTTAGCCAAACTCTGGTTGCAATTGACAAGGGATGACAGTTCTGACATCAGTTTTGATTAACATTTTCCTTTACACGAATGAGTAAAACAGAAGTGAAACCACAGAGAAGAATGCCAGAACTTCACTGGTTTGTCAGTGATGGGAACAACCTCTTTGCTGAATCCGAAAATACCTTCTGGAAAATACCTTCTCGGTTTTTGTGCTATTCACAGTGGCTCAACTCGAGACATGACTCATGTTTAAATTAAACCTGCTTTACTAACATTTCTTCCATCATTAAATCAAACTCTGATCTGTAGCATGTGCTGATGCCTGCGAGTAAGTGCTCCTAGTGTGGAAAAATTCAGTGCCAATGGGAAGTCATGAAATGCACTGCATTACGTTTACTCTTGCCTGGAAAATCCCATGGATGGAGGAGCCTGGTAGCGTGCAGTCCATGGGGTCTCAAAGAGTCAGACACGGCTGAGCGACTTCACTTTCACTTTTCACTTTCATGCACTGGAGAAGGAAATGGCAACCCACTTCAGTGTTCTTGCCTGGAGAATCCCAGGGACAGGGGAGTCTGGTGGGCTGCCGTCTATGGGGTCGCACAGAGTCGGACACAACTGAAGTGACTTAGCAGCAGCAGCAGCAGCACCTTTCCATCATACATCAGCATACGTACATACATACATCATACAGGTATGACAGAAATAGCACCAAGACCACAGGTAACAGTAAACTATGGTAAAATAAGTAGGAAGTAATGCATGGCACAGTGGTAAAGAATCTGCCTGACAGTGCCTCCTATGCAGGTTTGATCCCTGGGTCAGGAAGATCCCCTGGAGGAGAGCATGGCAACCCACTCCAGTATTTACCCAGGGAAGACAGCACCCCCCCCACCCCCACTCCCATGCAAGTCCAATGTTGCGGTCCTCAGTCATTACTGATCTTTTGTTTAAAGACTCAGGGCTTTCTCTGAACACTGACAGTTATTAGCTGACCTTGGGAAAGTTGTTTGACCTTGAGACTCATTCGTTTCATTGTAAAGTGGGGAAGTTCATAGTTTCATCACAGTATCACTGTGAGGACTGATAAGGCCACCAGCACAGAGACAAGACCGCACACCCGCTCAGCAACTAGGAGTTTGCACCCCAGTCTGCCCCTCCCTATGTCCTGGGGCTCCATACCTGAGTAGGTCACAGAGAGCTACACTGACCCCCATTCACTCTTCTCGTCTCTGTCATTATCCTTTCCAATTTCTGTGCCCAGAGATAACTGACCACATGACCTCTCTGACTAGGAGAATGCATACACATAAAAAGCAGTAGTAACAAGGCTTTTCATGTATTAACTCATTTGATTCTCCTGACAGTTCTATGAAGGAAGTGTTTTTCTTTGCTCTGTTTTGCAGATGGGGAAAATGAAGTCCAGAGGGAACAGGTCACTTACCCAAAGTCACATTACACCTTTCCTACTTGATCGAATGGCCTCTAGTTACAAGGCAGATTCCGGTTCTGTAGGGCTGGGGTGGTACCTGGGATTTTGCATTTCTGGCCAGCTCTTGGGAGTAGTTGCTGGTCCAGAAACCACACTCTGACTGGGGAAGAACTGGATTGGCAGGCTAAAAAGCAGACCATGCCACCCGCATGCATGCATGCTCAGTCACTCAGGGGTGTCCAACTCTTTGCAGCTCCATGGACTGTAGCCTACCAGGCTTCTCTGCCCATGAAACTGTCCAGGCAAGAATACTCGAGTGAGTTGCCATTTCCTACTCTAGGGGATCTTCCTTACCGAGGGACTGAACCTGAGTCTCTTGTATCTCCTGCGTTGGCAGGCAGATTCTTTACCACTGAGCCACCTGGGAAGCCCCAGACAATGCCACTTAGCTGATTCCAAAGTTCATGTTCTCCTCTGGGAAGTAAGAACTCTGTACCAAGCAGGAGTCTTCTGATGGGGACACCTGGAGACACCACAGTATCAGAAATATCTACAGAACAAGAAAGACAGCACAGATCCAGGACCCTATGTGAATGAGCTTCACATACCCAGGGAGCCTTGCTTTTTCATAATGATCATGTTTACCATTATTCAAGTCACTCACCAATGTGCTACACACCATACACCCAGGGTGACTCCGTTCAGTTCAGTTCAGTCACTCAGTCGTGTCCAACTCTTAGGGACCTCAGGGACTGCAGCAGCCTCCCTGTCCATCACTGACTCCCGGAGTTCACTCAAACCCATGTCCATTGAGTCGGTGATGCCATCCAGCCATCTCATCCTCTGTCATCCCCTTCTCTCCTGCCCCCAATTCCTCCCAGCATCAGGATCTTTTCCAGTGAGTCAACTCTTCTCATGAGGTGGCCAAAGTACTGGAGTTTCAGCTTCAGCATCAGTCCTTCCAATGAACACTCAGGACTGATCTCCTTTAGCATGGGCTGGTTGGATCTCTATGCAGTCCAAGGGACTCTTTAGAGTCTTCTCCAACACAGTTCAAAAGCATCAATTCTTTGGCGCTCAGCTTTCTTCACAGTCCAACTCTCACAGATCAGTTCTACTAATGCCCAACAAAAATTCCCTAAAAAATTCCCCACCACTAGGCTCCTGGCAACATCGCACTGAGACGTGTTGCAGAGAAAATTTAATCATTGAATCCATTGACGTTTGAGCCGAAAGAACCTCACTGCTCAAATAATCTGAGTTCTTACTCTATAGCTGGAGAAATTTAGGTCCAGAAATGGCAAACACTCCATGAGGTAGAGGCTAGGTGATCACCCTATTCTCGCCCTGTCACTCTCCAGCCAGAGTGGCAGTCTCTAGCCAGGGAGGGTGGCCTGGGCGTTCAGGGCACGTGGTCAGCCCGCTGGTCTCTGCTTCCTCTGGGGTCCTACATGCAGCTTGGTCTGTGCTCCAGGTAGAACAGAATATCTCCAGGAGGCTGTCACAGACAACGTCAAAGAGATGAACAATGTGAGACAGAACAGGGGAAATTATACTGCTGCTGCTGCTGCTGCTGCTGCTGCTGCTGCTGTCACTTCAGTCGTGTCCAACTCTGTGACCCCATAGATGGCAGCCCACCAGGCTCCCCCATCCCCGGGATTTTCCAGGCAAGAATACTGGAGTGGAGTGTCATTGCTTTCTCCAAAGGAAATTATGAAATGCAGGAAAACTTGCTCTTTTCAATGGTTTTTGGAGGAACCATCATTGAGGAAAGATTAATCCTATGGGCAGAGTTGGGAGAGGTGATGCAGAATGTTACGGAGTTTTAAGCTTTGTTATTCAAGTAATAACACTCCCTTGATCCCTGACTCCCACTATTCCTGGGACCCTGGGGTCCCAGATAGCATCAATTTCTGCCCATTACCATAGTAACTTCCCCAAAGTTCTCCCGGTTTCTACCTTATTCACCAAGGATAAAACTATTTTGCACACAACAGTCAGGGAAATCCTACAGGAACATGACTGATATCACCATGTTCCTCTGTCAGAGACCCTGCCATGGCTTCACGTTTATTCGAAGCCTCGGTCCCACCCTCTCAATCACACCCTGTCTCACCCCGTATGCCGTCGTGCCCCCAAAAGCACTTAGATGGTCTTCCCAACCCATCCCCAATTCAACCATGCTGACCCCCTCACCTTGACCCCACCGCCCAGCCAGGATTCTGCCTTCAGGCTCTCCCCCCAGCCATCCCTGGGGCTGGATGCTCTTCCTGCAGACTCCCCACAACTGACACCTGCAGTGCCTTGTCCGTGCTCACTCCTCCTCAAGGAAGCCCACCTTGACCACCTCATGGAAAGGCGCACCTGTCTGCACACCATTCCGTGTGTGGCGATTGTCGGCTTTCTCTCCCGAAGGGCAGAGCTCCTTTTCTGTGTTGCTTCATGGGAGTGAGGCATCTTTACTCTGTTCACTGATATCTCCCAACCCCAAGGACAAGCCCAGCCTGGATACTTAGAGCTGTGTGGCCATGAGCAACGTGTTTGGCCTCTCTGGGCTTCTTTTGTCCCATCTGTAAAGTATAATAATGGAGAAGGAAACGGCCACCCACTCTAGTATTCTTGCCTGGAGAACTCCATGGACAGAGGAGCCTGCTGGGCTACAGTCCATGGGGTTACAAGGAATCGGAACCGACTGAGCAATTTTCACACTTCAAAGGATAATAAGGCAACAGAAATAACTGAGAAAAGTGGTTGACACTTTAAGTAGTATTTTGGGTCAGTTTATCCATTACCCCTGACTTCAGGCTCATGCTTCTTCATCGGGACCATGATATCGGACAGATCTGGCATTAAAGCTCAGTTTCGTCATGTCCCCCCAAGCTGTATTGAACCCTTCTTCTGGGGGGGCTCTGTACTAGGAGCTAAAAAGACAGGAAAGCCATCTCTTCACTGAGGGATGTGGGCATGTTCCTGGAATTGTGTCAAGAATCGGTTGCTGAGAGGATCAAACAAGAGAACTTGCCTTAAGTGTTTATCTGTGGACCTCTTGTAGGAAGTTGGGCATGTTATTTATGCTGTTTCTCTACATACTGACAGAGATTTCAGGGATCGGGCCCATCCAGGGACAGGCCAGTGGCTCATGATGGCTGCCTTAGGGTCAAGTGGGTTTTGTAGAGAGAGAACTGTGGAGAGATGTCAGGGACCAGACTGCGGGCGGCTGTGCGTCATGCTCAGAACACGGACCTTAACAGAACATGGACCATAACCTCAGGCAGTGGAAATGACAGATTTTAGAATGAAGACCCTGGCTGCAACATGGTGGATGGATTGAAGAAAATAAGATGTTAAGTGGAGGGATTACTGAGAAGGCCTGCAGATTCCAGGGCAGAGAGGGGGCACCAAGCCCAGGAGCTGGCATGATATAGAACTTTCTCCGTTCTCATCCCATTCCCCTTCGCCCGCCTTGATTTCTCTTCCTTTCTTTTTCTTATACTTTATTATTTTTTTGTTTGTTTTATTTTTGGTCGCACTGGGTCTTCACTGCTGTACACAGCCTTTCTCTAGTTGCGATGCTTGAGCTTCCCATGAAGGTGGCTCCTCTTGTTGTGAAGCACAGGCTCTAGGCACGTGGCTCCATAACTGCATGGGGCTTGCAGGCTTAGTTACTCCACGGCATGTGGAATCTTCCCGGACCAGGGATCAAACTTGTGTCCCCTGCATTGGCAGGTGGATTCCTATCCACTGCACCACCAAGGAAGTCCCTCCCCTTCCTTTCTTTTGGGCCTTCTGGAGTCAGGAAGTGTTGGCCTAGGAGATGGAGGGAAGGATATTGTCTTGGGGAGTTTCATTCTCTACATTCTAAGCATGAGGTCCCTCCTGGCACTCCTGCAGACCACCAAAGAAGGTCCCTTATGACCCTTTACTCTTGGGCTTTAATGGATTGTGTATAACCAGGCACAAATCAAGTTTTTGTTTTGAGGGTTTTTAAAGATAAGCATATTTCTTTTCTCTTGTTGTTTCCTATCATGCATCCAGACTCTTTCAGGCATGACCATCTATAAATTAAATTCCACTCTGAATACATCTATGGACCTATAAAAAGGGTAATTCAGTGTTGTTTTTGTATTTGCTCATTACATACATTGATGGCCTTTTAGAAGTTACATCCCTGACAATCAAGATGAGGTGGGGGTGGGGGGGTTGTTGGAGAAAGCATTTGAAAATATGTAAGACTTCTATTCTTTAGCTCATTTGTTTCCTCTCCCTAAATCAAAATTTAAACAACTAAAAAAAAAAGCAGGAGAAAAGGTTTTACAGGATTTCTTGAAACCTGGACATAAAAGGATTCAGAATTACTTTCTTGTTTTCTAAATTAGGTTATCTTTCTTTTGTCTTTCCGTCCTCAAGGAGATTAAAAAGAAAAAAGAGAATTTATTTAGAAGGCATGCAAAGAGGCTTAATTGGAAGACAAGCACTGGGGAAATGAAAGGGACCTCAGGCACCACACAGGAGCCAGGAGCTGATCCAGAACTTTCTGTATCAGCATCTGGTTAGTGTGGGCAAGTCATTCCACTTGTCTGGACCCAAGTTGTCTCATATGTACAATTAACAGGTTCAACATATGGTTGCTGGGCGGGGAGGGGTAGTTAGGGAGTTTGGGATAGACTTGTACACACTGCTATATTTAACATGGATAACCAACCCACCGTATGGCACATGGAACTCTGTTCAATGTTATGTGGCAGCCTAAATGGGAGGCGAGTTCGGGGGAGAGTGGATATACGTGTGTGCATGGCTTAGTCCCTCTGCTGTCCACCTGAAACTATCACAACACTGCTAATCGGCTCTGTGTGCACGCTAAGTCACTTCAGTCGTGTCTGACTCTTCATGACCCTATGGAGCCCACCAGGCTCCTCTGTCCATGGGATTCTCCAGGCAAGAATACTGGAGTGGATTGACAGTTTCTTTGCCAGGGGATCTTCCCGACCTAAGGATCAAAATTGCATCTCTTATTTCTCCTGCATTTGGCAGGTGGTTTCTTTACCATTGGTGCCACCTGGGAGGCCCTAATTGGCTATACCCCAATACAAAATAAAGTTTTTTTTAATTAAAAATTAACAGGTTCAAGCAGCTTCAAGATGATACACATGTATCTTTCCATGGAGACCCACACTCTGGGACTCTCTGAAGCTGTAACTCGGGGAAAGCAAGAAGCAGCATTCAGACACCACCCTCTACTCTGTACCTGCAACCCATAGGCAGAGCTGGTCTGTTCTAGAATATTCCAACTCCATTTCTTCCATTAGTAGTAGTAGTGTTAGTCACTCAGTCATGTCCAACTCTTTGGGACCCCATGGACTGTAGCCCGCCAGGCTCCTCTGTCCTTAGGATTCTCCAGGCAAGAATACTAGAGGAGGTTGCCATTCCTTTCTCCAGAAGATCACCCCAACCCAGGGATTGAACCCGTGTCTCCTACGCTGCAGGCAGATTCTTTACCATTTGAGCTACAGGGAAGACTTGTCCTGTCTTAATGAACAAGAATTAGCAATTCCCTCCAGAGATTCTATGGATCTTCTCAAGAGCGAACGTTTCTTCTGCTGCTGGTCTGCAAGAGGGAATGACAGGAGTTCAGAGCTTTGATGAGAGGTGCACACGCCAATCGTGACCACATGGGTGGCCACCTCTGAAAACTGAGGTCTGATCCATTTCATCAGAGAATCCAAAGCCTCTCCCTGAGTCTGGAGAATCGAGAGAAGGAAGGGCAGCCCACGTGGCCTAAAGGAGGACCAAGGCTACCTCCTGGCCAGGTGTGAATCCACAGGCAGCTGTCAGAGCTGCCTACTAAGGGAAACTCATGTCAGAGCCAGGTGGACTGTCCTGAAACCAGATAGCCATTGGAATCAGGAGCAAATGAAACAGGAAGCCATGGGGGAAAAGAAAAACAGAGGAGGTAAGCTTCTTGTTCACTAGCTTGGTTCCCACTCATGGGCTGCCAGCTTCATCAGGGTAGGACTTTTTGTGTCTTGTCTGTATTCCCAGGCATAAGACAATAACCAACATATACTAGCTACTCAATAAATATATGACTGGAGGATGGTTCCAGGGTCCACTGCTCAATTTCAATTCAGTTTCAGTAAAGGACTTGAGTCTGAGAGGATTTGGTTTCCAAGACCGTGAACTATCAAAGAGGATACAGGAGGAGAGGGACCAGGTTCAGGATAGAGTGAGGGCTTAGGGAACACGGCTGCCATCGGCCAAGATGGAAAGCGAGCTCCATTCTAGCTCATGAAGGAATTAGCACATCTGTCCAGATACTTTGGGGAAAGATGAGCAGAAAAGATGGCATCTGTGCTGGGCCCAGCAGATCAAGAATTTGATGTTGTGGAGATGTTAGAAAGAGAAAGAGGGAGAAATGAATCACAGGCAGGGGAGACCACATGAATGGAGAAAATTTCAATGTGCTGTCTTTCAACCTAGCCAGAGGTTCAGTTTGCCTGGAATGTTGGTTTGTAAAACAAAACAGAGAGTTGAAATGATGGCTGAGACAAAATTGGCAGAGGATCTTTGAGTAGAAAGGGACAGATATCAAGGAGAACAGTTAAGAGGCTCTCGGGTCCAGATGAAATATCAAGGGAGATTCCACGAGCACAGGACCCCTTAAGTTAATTCACTCTGCCACCAAGTTCTCAAGTTCTGTTAGGTATGCTCATGGTTTTTAAGACTTTACCATAGACTTTCAGCTGCTTGTGAAGCTTATCCCCTTCGGTTTAATGCAGGAACAGCAAAGTGTGCAGAATATATCCAGTAATGATGCTTCAGGAAACATACCAACCCATCCTACTCTGATTGTACACGTGGCACAACCATAACCAGGCTATGGTTAAGTAACATGTTTGAGATAACCCAGTGAAGCAGTAAAATAGATAGGGCCTGAACCCTAACCCTAAAGTCACAGGACCAAACTCTCTTTCCACTCCAGCTGTCTGTCCCCAAAATTATCATCAGAGTTGCAGCTAAAACTTCATAAATGGAAGACACTGGACAGGAAAGACAGAAGGCAATGCCCCCAGTGCTGAAGCTGCTTTGAAATATAAGTCTGTCTTGTATCTGGGCTCTTCCCTCACTTTCTGCTACACATGTACTGTCAGGCAGGGCAGAGATACCTCCAAATTGTGTACTGTGATCTCCTGGTGTGCACAGACAGAAGGAGATACAGGACGTTACCACATCCCTGTCTCTGAGCAGTTTTTGAAACAATGCCTTATCATCAGTATCTGCTTCCCAGCAACTGTAGCCTCCTGTGAGAAGCTAGTATGTGTGTGTGTGATCTTCTTCTCCAAGATCCTTTGCCAGTTTTGAATGGGGAGGCTGCGTGAGTTTGAGAAAATCGGCCCTAGGTAAATAGATTCAAATTCAAAGTTTAATGGAGAACAGTGTGGAGATTCCTTAAAAAACTGGAAATAGAACTGCCTTATGACACAGCAATCCCACTGCTGGGCATACACACCGAGGAAATCAGAATTGAAAGAGACACGTGTACCCCAATGCTCATCGCAGCCCTGTGTATAAGAGCCAGGACATGGAAGCAACCTAGATGTCCATCAGCAGATGAATGGATAAGAAAGCTGTGGTACATATATACAACGGAGTATTACTTAGCTATTAAAAAGAATACATCTGAATCAGTTCTAATAAGGTGGATGAAACTGGAACCTATTATACAGAGTAAAGTAAGCCAGAAAGAAAAACACCAATACAGTATACTAACACATATATATGGAATTTAGAAAGATGATAATGATAACCCTGTATGCAAGACAGCAAAAGAGACACAGATGTATAGAACAGACTTTTGGACTCTGTGGGGGAGGGAGAGGATGGGATGATTTGGGAGAATGGCATTGAAACATGTATAATATCATATATGAAATGAATCACCAGTCCAGGTTCGATGCATGATACTGGATGCTTGGGGCTGGTGCACTGGGATGACCCAGAGGATGGTACGGGGAAGGAGGAGGGAGGGGGTCAGGATGGGGAACACGTGTATACCTGTGGCAGATTCATGTTGATGTGTGGCAGATTCATGTTGATGTGTGGCAGATTCATGTTGATGTATGGCAAAACCAATACAATATTGTAATTAACCTCCAATTAAAATAAATAAATTTATATTTTAAATAAATAAAAGAAAAAAAGTCTGTATGTCCTTCAGCTTTTCTGGATTCAGCTGTGCAAGCACATAAAACGTATCCATCATCCCAGCTATGGCATATCAAATTTGCAAGAGCCTGGGCTTTGCTCAGATGCTCGTCTCTGGTGGGGGGTGGGGCGAGGTGGTGTTGAACATTTCCTAGGTTTAGAAGAAGCTATGCACAGGAATATACAACTCAACGGAAGTTTGTGCATATCACCCATGCAGCCTGAAGACCAAATCGAATGAACAAAATAGGAAACTCTAGTTCAGGAAAGTTGTTTGTGACGACTCATGCAGTGACTATTTTAAGAAAATTAGAAGTATAGCATTCCGCTGCAAAAAATAATTACAATGGCCCCTCACATGCAAGAGCAAAGATTCAGAGAACCAGTCTGTTCTGACTTGCTGGCATCTTCTGGAATTAGCTGAAAAACTTTTGAGAACTGGCCTGACATTTTCAGGAGTCACGGAAGGTTATAACACAGGCAGCAGGAAGAGTCCAGCCGACTTGGCTTGTAGGTTTGTCAGATACCTTCTGGATGCTAGCAACTAGTGTCACGCCTACTCACACTTCCACACTTAGTTCAGTTCAGTCACTCAGTTGTGTCCCACTCTTTGAGACCCCATGAATCGCAGTACGCCAGGCCTCCCTGTCCAACACCAACTCCTGGAGTTCACCCAAACTCATGTCAATCGAGTCGGTGATGCCATCCAGCCATCTCATCCTCTGTCGTCCCCTTCTCCTCCTGCCCCCAATCCCTCCCAGCATCAGTCTTTTCCAATGAGTCAACTAGTATATGGGGAAGACAGACACTAAAGTGGCCCCCAGTTACCACTTCACCTGGTACTTGCATCCCTCCCTATGTAATCCACTCCCTTGCTCCCTTGTGAGCAAGCCCTGTGATCGCCTATAAACAACAGGAGATGGCAAAATTGACAAGATGTCATTTCTGTGATAACATTACATATGATTGCAACTTCTCTCTTGTCTTCTTGATTTATACATTTTGATAAAGCACGTGGCTATATGAGGGAAGCCCAGGTGACAAGGAACTGAAGGTGTCTTCTTACCCACATAAACCGGGGAAGCAAGGCTCTCAGTCCAACAGGCCATAAGAAACTGTTGAACCTGCCAACAATCCCGTGTGCTTAGAACCACATAGAGCCTTTCCCAGTTGACCTTTCAGAGCAGACCCCAATTCTGGCTGACACTTTGATTGCAGCCTCAGCAGAGACCATGAAACAGAGGACCCAGCAAAGTCAAGCCTGGGTCCTGACCCACAAAAGTTCTGAGATAATAGCATTTTGGCCTGAATGAAAATGTTCACTATCAACTGCCCTTCTGGGTCCTCCTGGTTGTCCACCTCTGCTATTCCTTGCTTATTGGAGTAAGAATTGAACCCTAGATAATAAAAATGATCACCAACATGCAATCAATATGTGAGGGAGTTATTATAACTCCCCCTTCCTTGAGTGTAAAATGGGGAGGATGAGATAAACTGGTGACCTATTCTGTTGGCAGAACCAGATTCAAATTCTGATGGAGTACAAATGAGTGCTCTTAACATCTGTGTCCACACCACACCACATCCTGTGGGCCAGTATCTCTCTGACTTGCTTCCCCACTCCCTCCTAGGGGATGCCCTACCCTCAGGATCCATCCTGCCCTGGGCCCCATCCTTCCTTCCCCCCTCCTTCCATTCTCTCATTCTAATGAGAACTACAGTAAGACCTGTGTTGAGCTTGGGCTCTCAGACTCTCTAGAGTCTGAATCCAATGTGACACTGTACTAGCCTTTTGGAGTCTCTCCCTCTCAACTTCCTTTGGGAATTGTCTCAGTTGAATAGAGTTGCCTCACCTGGGGCAGCCTGCACCCACTACCTGGTTCATCCAGGAGTACAAAGGCATGGTGCTGTTGCCACAACTCAGGATAGTTCTGAAGGGCCCTGGTGCCAATCTCAGAGCACAGCCCAACTGTTCCCCCTTCCAAATTCGGCTTCCTTCCCTGCCCTCCACAGCGACTGATGCCAAGATCTCACCCTAGTGGACTTCCTGCATCGTCCTCTCCATCTCAGGGTTTCCTCAGGAGCCTGTGCCTGCATGTGTGCATGCTAAGTCACTTCAGTCGTGTCTGACTCTGTGCAACCCCATGGATTATAGCCACCAGGCTCTTCTGTCCATGGGATTCTCCAGGCTAGAGCACTGGAGGGGGTTGCCATGCCCTCCTCCAGGGGATCTTCCCCACCCAGGATCGAACATGTCCTGTGTCTCCTGCATTGGCAGGCAGGTTATTCACCACTAATATTCTCTAAGCCAGGCCTCAGCAATACATGAACCGTGAACTCCCTGATGCTCAAGCTGGTTTTAGAAAATTCAGAGGAACCAGAGATCAAGTTCTCAACATCCGCTGGATCATCGAAAAAGCAAGAGAGTTCCAGAAAAACATCTATTTCTGCTTTATTGACTACGCCAAAGCCTTTGACTGTGTGGATCACAATAAACTGTGGAAAGTTCTGAAAGAGATGGGAATACCAGACCACCTGACCTGCCTCTTGAGAAACCTGTATGCAGGTCAGGAAGCAACAGTTAGAACTGGACATGGAACAACAGACTGGTTCCAAATAGGAAAAGGAGTATGTCAAGGCTGTATATTGTCACCCTGCTTATTTAACTTCTATGCAGAGTACATCATGAGAAATGCTGGACTGGAAGAAGCACAAGCTGGAATCAAGATGGCAGGGAGAAATATCAATAACCTCAGATATGCAGATGACACCACCCTTATGGCAGAAAGTGAAGAAGAACTAAAAAGCCTCTTGATGAAAGTGAAAAGAGGAGAGTGAAAAAGTTGGCTTAAAACTCAACATTCGGAAAAATAAAATCATGGCATCTGGTCCCATCACTTCATGGGAAATAGATGGGAAAATAGTGGAAACAGTGTCAGACTTTATTTTGGGGGCTCCAAAATCACTGCAGATGGTGATTTCAGCCATGAAATTAAAAGACACTTACACCTTGGAAGGAAAGTTATGACCAACCTAGATAGCATATTCAAAAGCAGAGCCATTACTTTGCCAACAAAGGTCCATCTAGTCAAGGCTATGGTTTTTCCAGTGATCATGTATGGATGTGAGAGTTGGACTGTGAAGAAGGCTGAATGCCAAAGAATTGATGCTTTTGAACTGTGGTGTTGGAGAAGACTCTTGAGAGTCCCTTGGACTGCAAGGAGATCCAACCAGTCCATCCTAAAGGAGATCAGTCCTGGGTGTTCATTGGAAGGAATGATGCTAAAGCTGAAACTCCAGTACTTTGGCCACCTCATGCGAAGAGTTGGCTCATTGGAAAAGACCCTGATGCTGCGAGGGATTGGGGGCAGGACGAGAAGGGGACGAAAGAGGATGAGATGGCTGGATGGCATCACTGACTCAATGGACGTGAGTCTGAGTGAACTCCAGGAGTTGGTGATGAACAGGGAGGCCTGGCGTGCTGCAGTTCATGGGGTCGCAAAGAGTCGGACACAACAGAGTGACTGAACTGACTGAACTGACCACTTGGGAAGCCCCCTCAGAAGCCTAATATGTGGCAATTCCTGAGGAGAAAGAACATGAGCCGAACACAAGATGAAGAAATTTAACAGGGTTTGGGATAGGCTTGGACTGGACTCTTAGGGTTGTGGTGAGCATTTGCTGGACTAATTTGTATGAACTGGCAAACAATGACCAGTAAGTTGTAATTATAGCATTATACATTATTATTATTCATGATCTTGGAGTCAGCAATCCAGCTGCATTGCCCTTGAAAAAGAATTAAGGCATAGGGAAAATTTGTGTGATTTCTCAGGGATCCGCACTCTCATTGGTAGTGTAATGAGAAGCTTCTGGAAAAAGCTGAACTTGTTCTCAGTGCTTACTAAGAGAAGTGTCATTTCACAGCAGAAGAAGTGGTAGCTTTTCATCTGTGCTGGTCAGACTGAACCTGCCATCTTGGGTGTACCTGGGAATACTGGTAAAGGTGAAAAATTAGAGGAAAATGGCCAGGAAAGCTTGGGGCAGGCATCTGCCCCAAAATAGGTTGCCCCGCCTCACTGTCCACCTTCCAGCTCACCTCTTCATCAATCTGGAAAATGCTGTACATCCTCATTCATTGGGCTTACCAGGTGGTACTCGTGGTAAAGAATCTACCAACCAATGCAGGAGATGTAAGAGATTCAGGTTCTATCCATAGATCAGGAAGATCCCCTGGAAATGGAAATGGCAACCCACTCAGTATTCTCGCCTGGAGAATCCCATGGACAGAGGAGCCTGGCAGGCTACAGTTCATGAGGTCACAAGGAGGTGGACACAACTGAAGCGACTTTGCATGCACCTCATCCATCAGTCTGTGGAAGCCTTCCTTGACTACCCCCTCACTTAAAGATGTTCCCATTTATTTCTTTTTCCTTGAGACTATATGCATTTTTGTCATTATACTTCTTGTTTTGTCCTGCTGAAGATCTGGGTCTTTTTATTTTCTGTACTTTAGGATGGGTCGCGTTAGATGTTCTGTGTATTGGGTCCTCTAGGGCTTATAGTGAGAGAAGGCAATGGCAACCCACTCCAGTGGGTTTCTTGCTTGGAAAATCCCATGGATGGAGGAGTCTGGTAGGTTGCAGTCCATGGGGTTGTGAAGAGTCGGACACAACTGAGCGACTTCACTTTCACTTTTCACTTTCATGCACTGGAGAAGGAAATGGCAACCCACTCCAGTGTTCTTGCCTGGGGAGTCCCAGGGAAGGCAGAGCCTGGTGGGCTGCCGTCTATGGGGTCACACAGAGTCGGACACGACTGAAGCGACTTAGCAGCAACAGCAGCAGGGCTATAGTGGCTTAAATCAACCATGGGGTTTAAAATAACAGAAAGGTATTCTCTCACTGTTCTGGAGCCCAGAAGACTGAAATCAATCCCGAGGGCTGTGTCTCCTCTAAAGCCTCTAGCGTAGGATCCTTCCTTTCTTCCTCCAGCTTCGGGTGCTCCAGAAGCTCCTTGGCTTATGGCAGCATCACCCCAATCTCTGTCTCCATCTTCCCGTGGGATGGCACATGCCCTTCTCTCGTGTGTCTTCTCCTATGGTCTTCTTTTCTTAGAAAACCTGTCCTTAGACATGGTATGTGTGTGTGTGCTCAGTAGCTTCAGTCATGTCCAACTCTTTGTGACCCCATGAACTGTAGCCCGCCAGGCTCCTCTGTCCATGGGATTCTCCAGGCAAGAATACTGGAGTGGGTTGCCATGCACTCCTCCAGGGGGTCCTCATGACCCAGGGATCAAACCTGTGTTTCCTGCATCTCCTGCATTGCAGGTAGATTCTTTACCCACTGAGCCAGCTGGGAAGCCCAACTTTGAATACAAGGCCACCCTAATCCAGAACAATTTCATCTCAAGATCTCACCTTAATTACATTGTCAAAGACCCTCTTCTCAAATAATTCAGTTTTGATAGATACATCTTTCTGTAGACACCCTTCAGCATACTACAGCCAGTATATACTAATTCAACTATGCAGAACTGACTTCTGTTAGATCTACCTGAAAACTCCTTGGTCCTGAGAAGAGAGAGTGTAAGAAAGGGATGGAACAAAAAGACATGTGAAGGAGGACTGGACGAGTTTTGTCAACTGACCACTCAGGAGGGAGGTGCCAAGGAGGAAAAGGAAAGCAAAAATAGCCAAAAATTATAAAACCAGAAGTGATAGTGGATAGTTAAGTAGAGAACCTGGCTCCTGTGAGGTGATATGCTCTTTCTCAGCAGAGGACAAGGTGATTACAAGAACAATTAATTGGCTCACCCACTGGCACTCTGTGCCTCAGTTTCCCCACAAGCCTATGGCACTTCCCCTTTTTTCGGGATGTGCTGAGTTCACTGTTGAGTAAACTAACCTGTGTTGCTTCCCTGGGAGGCACTTGATGAGGATCAGAGACAAGCAATAGAGCAGCCGTTTAAACATGCTCATTGGATTTCTTTTACTATGTGGATGAGGCAGGCTGAATGGCCCACAGGAAGGACAGCTGGTCTTAGATGTTTGAGGTCTTGAAAATGGTGCATAGCTACCTACATTACTGCCATATACAGAGTCATCAACGCAGGCTCACAAAGGCCAAGGCCAATCTGTGGAAATGTCGACTGTCTCCTTCCAAGGTCAGTTACCAGTTTAATGCAAAGCAGACAGTTTTGACCTGGTATGATAAACATTCTTAAATAATATTTTCTGTGATATACTGAGACTTTATAATTCTTTCATCATGGTACATGTTTTTTTAATGTGTTCCTAAAACCTGGAACCCTAAGGAATGATTTGAGCCAGAAAGAGCTGGTAGAGAGGAAGACTGTGGGGTGGGACATTGTGGTGTTCCTTGTGATTAGCAAGCAAAACTCCATTCTGAATAACTGGAAAGGGAAGGGGAGCAAGGGAGAGAACCTCTTCTAATGTTAAACCTTCTACTGTTCTCTGTTCTTTTCATATGTTTTAAAAACAAACTTAACTGCTCACTGTCTAGGTTCAGTTCGGTTCAGTTCAGTCGCTCAGTCGCGTCCAACTCTTCACGTCCCCATGGACTGCGGCACACCAGGCCTCCCTGTCCTTCACCAACTCCCACGGAGTTCACTCAAACTCATGTCCATTGAGTCGGTGATGCTATCCAACCACCTCATCCTCTGTCATCCCCTTCTCCTTCCACCTTCAATCTTTCCCAGCATCAGGGTCTTTTCAAATGAGTTGGTTCTTTGCATCAAGTGGCCAAAGTACTGGAGTTTCAGCTTCAACATCAGTCCTTCCAATGAATGTTTAGGACTGATTTCCTATAAGATGGATTGGTTGGATCTCCTTGCAGTCCACGGGACTCTCGAGAGTCTTCTCCAACACCACAGTTCAAAAGCATCAATACTCCAGCGCTCAGCTTTCTTTATAGTCCAACTCTCACATCCATATATGACTACTGGAAAAATCATAGCCTTGACTAGATGGACCTTTGATGGCTGTTAACTTGCCAGCTTTGTTCATCTGTTAAATAATCTTTTGTGGGAAGGACAGCACCACCTCCTCATTCTTTGTACCCCCCCACACACCCACTCATTCTCGTTCCTGTTCCTTAGTGGGTCTCAGAGGGGCCTGACCCTGAGGATCAGCCAGCTACACACCCTGGCTCCCCCAGGGGGGCGTACATGCAGCACATGCCTGGCAGATTAGAGACCTGGTGTGGAGCACTGGCTGGGCCATCAACCAGCTTGGTGACCTTGAACCAGATCCCCTCCACTCTCAAGGTCCCTGTTCCCTCATCTGTAGCAAAAAGCTGAGAAGGATGCCCACCCAACTAGTGTTACTGTAAAGATGAAATAGAAAAAGAGCTTGAGTTAAACTCTCTTCCTAAAGATAAAAAAGCAAAAGTAGATTATCTGGAAAGGTTAGAGGAAGCTCCCAGTCTGTTGGGTTCTTGGGGATCCCAGGAAGAGGTTGAGAAAATTCCCAGAACCCCCCATATTCTCCTAAAATTGAACTGGTTAAACCCTTTTCAGCAAATGTTACCCTGGCTGTCAGAGCACAGAAATGTTGCCCATACCTTAGAGATGTAATGAAACCAAGGGTCTCCTTCTCAGTGCAGGGAGACATCAGAAGTTGCCTGGTATCAGAGAGACCTAAAGGACCCTACACAATAGACTTAGTGGTTCACTATTGTGTAAGAGCCCAGGTGGGCAGGGCATTAATTTATCTATTTATTATTAATGCATCATTTCATATCTTAAAAACATTCCTGAGGTCACACATGAGGTCAGCTAGTCCTTGTGCTGGGAGAGAAAATATTTCCAGGATATGCGTCTTCTCACAAAAATCCTCTACTCTAGGGGAACATGAACACCTGAACAGGCACACATACACAGCAATATGATAAAAATATGATTGTTTATCCACTTGTTCATGGCCTGTCTCCCAACAACCATAAAAGATTCACCAGGAAGGCTTCATGTGTCTTCTTTACAACTTCATCCCATTGCCGGGCACAAAATAGATCTGATATCTATAATATCTCTAAGATTGCGTTGAGTTAATGAATAAATGGATTCATGAACAAATGAATGAATGGTATAACAGAGACATACCAAAAATACTAAAACGTTCTAAGAGGAAGCAGCACAGAAGACCTCACAAGGAACTAATGTTTGAACTAAGCCTTGAAGAATGGAAACTATTATTGCAGGAAAGAGCCAGTTGTGACTCCACACGGGAACTGTTTCTTGCTGTTAGAACTGTTCGACTTGCTTTTCATTGCTTTTGTTATTGTAATCATCCATGGTATCCTGCCCCAGAAAATCCTGCCCCTCTGCCTGATTGTTAACTAAAGTGTCTTTGTTCAGGACCCTGTCCACCTGTGGATGTCAGGAAGGGAGAATTATCACACCCCCTGTCCTAGGGTTGCCTTTCCAAGAGATACTCGCAAGATTAATGGCCTTTTAACTTCATTTCCTCACTGCCCCCCATCTCTGTTCTATAAAAGAAACTGGCATCCAGACTGCAATAAGATGGTTATTTTGAGACACTAGTCTGCGATCTTCTTGGCAGTAAGGTCTCCAGATGAAGTATTCCTTGCCTCAACACCTAGTCTCTGACTCACTGGCCTGGCCTGTCATGTGGCAAGCAGGGACAAGGCCAGGGCGGGTGTGTGGGGGGGCTGCATCTGGCGGGGGCCTGGTCAGAGAGCAGGGCTAGCAGGAAATAAGAATACAAAGAATACAAATTGTATCCAAGGCCAAGGCCCCTGGAGCAGGGATCCTGGTAAAGACTGTGGACTCTGTCCTATGGAAATAGGAAATATAGGAGGGGTGGGGATTTCAAGTAGAGGTGCCAGCTAAAAAGATGGTTGTTCTCATTGCAGTTTGGTGGGTGGACTGGAGCCCAGGAACCTAGGGGGCTGACACCGGAGTCCAGGCTGGAGAGAATGAAGGCAGAGCTAAGACTAGGTATCGTTTAAAGGATTGAAGAGAGATGTTTGGGACTCAGTTTCTAGGATCTGGTAACAAATGGTGGAGATGGTGAGGATGGAGAGGACAAGGGAGGGAAGACTCAAGATGAGTACACAAATAATTGTTTGGAAGTTCTGTGAACAATGGAGCCGTTCACTAGGAAAGGGCCTGAGTCAGCTGGGGGTGACCAGTTAAAAAATTCCAAAAGGTAGATGTTTATGTCCAGAGCTTAGAAATGAAGCCAGAATGCAGATAAAGATTTATGAATCGAGCTTTCACCTAGATAAATAAAAAACAATGAAATAATAAAATGTATTGAATATAAAATAATACAGTAATGAAATAACTGTGTAATTGTGGAATAACAAAAACTGAAAAATAATGGAATCATGCATCATCTTTCTAGATGATCAATTTACATGGTGACAAAATATATCCAAACAACTCACTACATTTTTAATTTATTGTGTTGCAGTTAATAGGCTATACAAAAAATCCTTGATGGATATTTCTCTCTGACTTTACTCAGTATAACAATCTTTAGTTCCATCCATAGTACAGGGAACTCTGCTTAATGTTATGTGACAGCCTGGATGGGAGGGGAGTTTGGGGGAGAATGGATACATACACATGTATGGCTGAGTCACTCTGCTGTGCGCCTGAAACTATCACAACATTGTTAATCAACCATACTCCAATATAGAAAAAAAGTTTTAAATAATCCTGGCTGGAGAGAGAGCCTCAGGTCATCTTTCAGCCCGTCCTGCACAATCAGGCATAGTCTCGGGCGCTGGCCATGCAGTCTCCTGCAGTCTCTGCCCTCGTGGAGATGGCAGTTCCTCAGCATCGCCATCACGAATACAACTTACACATTAAGTCGAAGGACAATTAAAACTCAGATGAGTGCTAGAAGGGGTCTGTCTCAGAGGAGAAAGGAGGTTTCTCTGATGAAATGACAGCTGAACTGAACTCAGAAGCTTGAGTCTGATGCAGGGGAAGAAGACAAACAAGTGTTTGAGAAAAAGGGACCAGTCCCTGGAAGAGCCCTGGGGGAGGGAGGAGAGGAAAATCTAAGGTCCTAGAAGAAGCAGGTATGGCCCAAGTAGAGAGAACCAGGAGGGCAAGCAGGTCAGAGGAGCTACCCTGGTAGCTGCTAAGGAGAATTCATGGAGGAAGGGATCATCCGTTAACATCTAATAGAGCTCATAAAATGCCTGCAAGAAAAATGAAAGTATATTAAACTTGGCTAATGAAATGAACTAGAGATTCTTTATGATAGAGAATGCCTTACTGAATTTGAACAAATTAACTCAATTTAAAATTAGTTAATCTCTTCATAGAAAATAGCATCGCAAAGTCCCTAAATTATACAGGAGTTCAATACATATTATTTGGATCTGAGTTGCTATTCCTAAGTCATCTTCCTCCCTACCCCGGATGATGTTGCTAGTTTTGGCCGAATTCAGCCAACACAGGAAAGCATTTAGGACATTTCCTGACCTGCAGGCACTGTCCTTGTTTTACAGCCTCCCCTTAACCAGGTGGCATTCATGTGATTCTTTTTGCTGTACAGAGCAACGTTATGGAAATTCAGGGACCTTAGGGAGGACACCACTTGACCACGCTGATGTGAGAAAGCCCACGTCTTCATCCAGTTAGGGGCACTTATTCTACCCCAGGCTATCGCTCCTTGTAAAATAAAGCTCTTACATTAAAAAAAAAAAAAAGTATATTTTCAAGTAATTGGATTATCTTAAGTCCAGATTTTGTTTAACTCCACTGAAAATGCAAAGAGAGATTTGGGATTACGTGTGAGACGTTAATTACTTACATCTCACTGAGTGGTTATTTCTATGAATGAATGCACTTAATTAATTTTTCCTCTCACTTCTTGCTATTTCCTGACAATAATCTATTTTCTTTCATCACAGAGGCAATAGAAAAGTAGCCAAAGAAGGATCCAGTGATTTGAAATTCCAGAACTTCGCTCTGCCGAAAAATAGGTCAGAATATTTCTTTGTTCATGAATAAAGGAGTAAAACTTTTGATGCTGTGGCAAATAAGCTGACCAGCATACACACACACACACACACACACACACACACACATATCGTTAATGGGATAGACTTATATTGCTCTCAGTGATCTTAGACATTACAGGGAGATCGAGATTTAGAACAAGAAGGGACTTGACGTAGGTTGAACTTCCAGACTGCCAGCACATATGTGATGCAAGTGTTGCTTATGGGAGAGGGATGCAGTGGGAGGTTGGGGTTAGCAGATGTAAGCTATTATATATAGGATGGATAGACAGGTCCCACTGTGCAGCTCAAGGAAATAGAGTTACTATCCTGTGATAAACCATAATGGAAAGGAATATAAAAAAGAATTTTACATATATATATATATATATATGCATGTGTGTGTGATAAGTCACTTCGGTCATGTCTGACTCTTTGTGACCCCATGGACTGTAGCCCACCAGGCTTCACTGTCCATAGAATTCTCCAGGCAAGAATACTGGAGTGGGTTGCCATTTCCTACTCCAGGGGATCTTCCGAACCCAAAGATTGAAACTGCATCTCTTACATCTTCATTGGCAGGCGAGTTCTTTACCACTAGAGCTACATGGGACCCCCCTATACACACACACACACACACACACACACACACACACATATATATATATATAAAACTGAATCACTTTGTTGTATAGCAGTAATTTACAAACATTGCAATTCAACTATACTTCCATTTTTAAAAAAATCAAAGATTATGTGTAAGGTAAAACAGCCAATAAAAAAATTAAAAATTTTATAAAAGCACCACCCAGGCATCCATAGCATTTCAGACCAGGGCTATTTCCACCGCCTACCCAGGTCTCTAAACAGCCCAAGAGACAGCCTTTGAGGGGAAAGCTTGCATCCTTCAGCTGCTGAATGATTTAAGTGATGAATCATGGGAGGATCCGGCCATGAGTTCACAGCCAGGTCTCAGAAGTGAGCAGACTAGAGGGACCCATGTGCCCACTTGGTTTCTTTCCTTTTTCTTTCTATTGAGCAAAACATTTACGAGCAATTATGGCATTAGGACAGGCTCTTGAAAATGCTGAAACGAGAGGCAGAGTCCTGTCTCCAAGGGGCTCACAGCCAAGTCTGAGAGCTCAGAAGGAGGGCCACTTGATGAAATGAGTGACAAGGGACCAATTGTGAAGCCAGCTCTAGCTCTGCGTTGAGCCAGGTCTGATTCTGAGCAATGCTCCGTTGCTCAAAAGGGTTGTAGGCCTGCCTGCCCCTAGCCAGAGCCCCTCACCAAGCCCTGCCAGAGCTGTCTCTATACCTAAAGGAACCCAAGGATTTCCAAGTGCCATGGCAACACTTGCATCCCAGTGAACTTCAACTCAAGTCAACCTTCAAATATCCGTTCAGTTCCTACTAAGTGTCAGGCACTAGAAACATTCTTGGCATGCTAAGATGTGCTTGAAGTAATATTTTCCCTAAGCAGAGTGAATGCATGCCTGTAAAACAGAATACTTGAAATATTTTCAAGGCTGCATTAAGCAAAGGAAAATGTGTGGCTGTTCTCAGACTTCTTCAGTGTTTACATTCAACACATTTGAATAATGCCTTTTAAGTCAATATTTCTGATTTTCTTGACAATAGCAAGAGATGGGAGATGGACGGGTTAGAAGTCTTCCTTCAAATGGAGATGGTTGCAGCAATTACATACCTCAGAGTAATATTTAAAGTTACATTTGCAAAAGAGAGAGAGCAGTGCTTTTTTCCGAAGCAAATGATTTCAGGATGTGTCATAGCATGCTCGAGATATATTAAAAAGAGCAACAGACGATGTTTCTGCAACCTGTTCCAAACCATTTATAAACCCAAATTAAAAAGAAAAAAAAAAAACTCCTATATACATACAAATCTTTGTACCACTGCATATTTTATAATGAAAGTGTTATATGAATATAAATTAGTATCTGAGATCTATAAATCAAATCAAAATGTCTAAAAACTACAGATTTGGATCTACCATCATAGTTTCAGAACTAGTAAAGGGATGCTTTCATTCTCCACTCAAGTGATAATTATCAGCGTCTGGTGATGAAGCAGTAAGGGCATCGCTCCACATGGGCAGGACCAAAGGACAGAACAGGCTCTGCTCCCTAGTTGAGTGGCCTCACTCGGACAAGCCCCATCCCAATGCCTTCCTTCTTTTAGAAATGGTACTTGGAAACAAGAGCAGACCGAATTAACTGGCAGTCAGGTGCTTAGAACTCCCACACTTTCACTACTGAGGGCCCAGTTCAGTCCATGGTTGGGGAAATAAGATCCCACAAGCTGTGTGATGCAACATGAAAAAAAAAATAAAAGAAAAGCAAGAGTAGACTCTCTTCAGTTCAGTTCAGTTCATTTCAGTCGCTCAGTCGTGTCCGACTCTTTGTGACCCCATGAATCGCAGCATGCCAGGCCTCCCTGTCCAGCACCAACTCCCGGAGTTCACTCAGACTCATGTCCATCGAGTCAGTGATGCCATCCAGCCATCTCATCCTCGGTCGTCCCCTTCTCCTTCTGCCCCCATTCCCTCCCAGCATCAGAGTCTTTTCCAATGAGTCAACTCTTCACATGAGGTGGCCAAAGTACTGGAGTTTCAGCTTTAGCATATTCCTTCCAAAGAAATCCCAGGGCTGATCTCCTTCAGAATGGACTGGTTGGATCTCCTTGCAGTCCAAGGAACTTGCAAGAGTCTTCTCCAACACCACAGTTCAAAAGCATCAATTCTTTGGCGCTCAGCCTTCTTCACAGTCCAACTCTCACATCCATACATGACCACGAAAAACCATAGCCTTGACTAGACGCACCTTAGTCGGCAAAGTAATGTCTCTGCTTTACCATCAATCCCCCAGATATAAGGTAGTGCTTGTGTTTGGGGAATAAATCCCTGACCTCTGCAGCATGCCTGGAACACAGTAGGTTCTCAATAAATAACAAAGGCCAACAGGCACCGAGTGCTCGCCACGGGCTAGGTGCTATTTTAAGAGCTTATATGCCAAGAAAGGTAAATATCAAATGAAATCGCTTGTATGTGGAATCTAAAAAACTGGTACAAATGAACCTATTTGTAAAACAGAAATCGAGTCACAGATGTAGAAAACACTCTAATGGTTACCAAGGGGAAAAGAGGGGGAGATAGATTGGGAGATTGGGATTGACATATACACACTACTATACATAAATAGGGGCTTCCTAGGTGGCACTAGTGGTAAAGAGCCTGCCTGCCAGTGCAGGAGACCGAAGATACCTGGGTTTGATCCCTGGATCAGGAAGAGCCCCTGAAGGAGGGCATGGCAACCCACTCAAGGATTCTTGCCTGGAGAATCCCATGGACAGAGGAGCCTGGCAGGCTGCAGTCCATAGGGTCTCAAAGAGTCGGACACAACTGAAACTTAGCATGGCACTCATGGCACATATATAAATGGACAGCTAATAAGGACCTACTGTACAGCACAGGGGACTCTACTCAGTACTCTGTAATGCCCTACACAGGAGTAGAATCTTCAAAAGAGATTGGATGTATATATGTGTATAACTGACTCAGCGGTGGTGGTTGGTGGTTTAGTCGCTAAGTCATGTCCAACTCTGCAACCCCATAGACTATATAGCCTGCCAGGTCCCTCTGTCCATGGGGTTCTTCAGGCAAGAATACTGGAGTGGGTTGCCATTTCCTTCTCCAGGGGATCTTCCAGGCCCAGGGTTCAAACCCAGGTCTCCTGCAATGCAGGGTAGACTCTTCACTGACTAAGCAATGAGTCCTTGCCAGTAACACTGTAAATCAACTATCCTCCAATTTTAAAAAATGAAAATAAAAAAATCTCAATAGGTAGTGTCTCACTGCAGCCAGGCAGTCACATCCTCACTAAGAGAAGAACACAGGCTGGAGATGGTGAATAACTTCCCTGAGGCTGAGGTGTATCGCAAACAATAGGCCTGAGTAGGATAAATATTCGGGGAAGGCAATGGCACCCCACTCCAGTACTCTTGCCTGGAAAATCCCATGGATGGGGGAGCCTGGTGGGCTGCAGTCTATGGGGTCGCTGAGAGTTAGACATGACTCAGTGACTTCACTTTCACTTTTTACTTTCATGCATTGGAGAAGGAAATGGCAACCCACTCCAGTATTCTTGCCTGGAGAATCCCAGGGACGGGGGAGCCTGGTGAGCTGCCGTCTATGGGATAGCACAGAGTCGGACACGACTGAAGTGACTTAGCAGCAGGATAAATATTACCAATCTCTGAAGCAACCCTGGCTCATGAATGCCATCCCTCAGTTAGGGGTCAACTCCAGAGACAGGTACAGAAGGGCTGTCCTCCCCCACCACCCTAAACTCAAACATGCATGGACCTCCTGGTAACATACAAGGTAAAATGTCAAGCTCGGTGCTGGGGTTTCACAAAGGTGATACCGCCCAGGAGACTATCCAAGAAAAACACCGGATCACATACCTGTCCATTACCCATGACCTGTCCACAAGACTGAGACAAATGTTTTCTAGAACAGCCCATGGAATCTACCTGGCGGAGTCCTCAACACCCACCACACCCCCATGTGGGCAGAAACAGAAGCACCGTCACTAATGTTTTCCAATGGAGTCCTAACTTGAATCAATAGCTGAATGCCTAACAAGTACCAGACTCTCCATAAAAGAAACTTCAGCACTGAATCCTCTGAAACAGGTATTGAGTTGGCCAAAAAGTCTGGGAAGATGTCACAGAAAAACTCCAATGAACTTTTTGGCCAACCCACTGTGATCATTTCCATTTAACAGATGAGGAAAGAAAGCCCGAGAGAGGCGCCGTGTCTTGGTCACAGCCACAGAGCCAGTAACTGGTAAGAGCTGGATCTGGATTCAGAGTCTGACTTCAAATCCAGGGCCTGTTCTGGGTTCTAAATTTTCTGTTCCTGTGAGTCTCAAACCTACTCTTGTCAAGACTCCACTATGAATAAGGAGCTCATGTCCTGAGAAAGGACAGCCACACCCACATCACGAAGCCTCCAGCGCCGATTCTTCGAGCTGACACGTCCTGAGAAGGACATCCCCAATCACGAAGATTCCTAGCGGCAATTCTCAGAGCTGGTCCCCGGACCAGCAGTATCAGCATATCTGGGAACCGATTGGAGGTGTAGGTCCTCAGCCCCACCACTGAATCAGACACTTGGGTTTTAGAGTCTGAGCACCTGGATTAAACAAGGCCTCCCAGTGATGATGATGGCTGGGCATGTTTGAGAACCTCGGCATCAAACATTGTTACCAAGAATGCAAGCTTTGGAGCTGGAGTAAGAGGCCTCTGGGCTCAGCCCTCTCAACTAGGTAAATGAGATGGAAGGAAGAAGATGTAAGATAGGGGTGCAGGAGGGTGGGGTGGAAATGGGAGAGAATGCTGTCCTCACCTGTGAGAGATCATTTGTAACAGAACACAGGCCACGGTGCCACATGTGGGGACTGAAGCAGATGCAGGCCCCTCGAGCTCGGGGGGTGGTAAGGCTGGGGAGCTGCAGGGCTTTCTCAAGCCCACTTTCTAGGGAGAAGCGAAGCCAAGGTTCACACTCCAAGTGCCGGGCTCTGTTTCCATCCCCATTCCTGATGAGGCCACTCCTAACAGCGTCGCTCACGCTTCCCACATTCATACTCTGTCCAATGCATCACCTCATTGTCTAGGGATTTTTCTCTCCTGCCATTAATACCTGCTGCTGCTGCTGCTAAGTCGCTTCAGCCGTGTCCTACTCTGTGCGACCCCATAGACGGCAGCCCACCAGGCTCCCCCATCCCTGGGATTCTCCAGGCAAGAACGATGGAGTGGGTTGCCATTTCCTTCTCCAGTGCATGAAAGTGAAAAGTGAAAGTGAAGTCGCTCAGTCGTGTCTGACCCTCAGCGACCCCATGGACTGCAACCTACCAGGCTCCTCCATCCATGGGATTTTCCAGGCAAGAGTACTGGAGTGGGTTGCTATTGCCTTCTCCAATTAATACCTGCAGCAATAGCTAACTCCAGGGGACCAGGTGGAGCTGGCTGTCAATTCTCAGGTCCCAGGAGGCTGGTCCTCAGGGAGACGGCTTCCCTGTTCTATTCAGTGCACTGGGAGGCCCCCTGCTGGCTGTCCTTGCCAGACACCCCAGAGATCACAGCTCAGCTCGGGTGGGCGGCCACTGCAGTAGGTCTGTGCTTGGCTTCCCTGGTTTTGCCCTTCCTGTTCTTCAACCGCTCTGAGGATCTGCGGCGCCGAGAGAGATGTTAAGAACCACTTCTGCTCCCTCTGGTCCCCTCACTGTGCAGAAAGCGTCTTTCCTAAAGATTCCCCCAAGCTGAGAGCTTTACGGAGGGTGCCAGGTGCTCTCAGAGGATGCATGGGAGAGTGTGCTGTCCCGCCAGCTCTCTGTGGTCGTCCCCAAGGAGCTCCTGTGTAAGCTCCTATGTGGAAGATGCTCAATAAACACAGCTGAAGGGAATAAGAAGAGGGGGAAGGAGGTAGATAAAGTCAGGATGCCCCAGGATGCTATGAGCTTGTACTCCTCCCAGCACCTGGCAGAGACTGGATCCTGAAATAGATGATAAAAGAAACTTTTCACAGAGCAAGAAGGATGGAAAAATGAAAAGAGAGAGAAGGGAATTGCCTGGCAGTTCAGTGGTTAGGACTTGGCACTTCTGCTACCGAGGGCCTGAGTTCTATCCCTGGTCGAGGAACTGAGATCCCACAAGCTAGGCTGCACAGCCGAAAAAGAGAGAGAGAAACAGGGAGAGATGGCAGAACAAATGGAAGAGGGAGAGAGAGCGTGTAGGGTGGAGGGGATGGTAGATTGGGCATCGCTCTGCCCACTGGAGCTAAAGTCGTCCTGCCAAAGCACCATGCTCTGCACCACTCACTCGTCTGCTGTATGACCATCAAACTGCCAAATGAATTTGTTTTCCTCTTTCAATATTTGCCAGGAGCTTAGATCGTGTATATGGAGGGGATTGTAACTCACAGGACATGCTTTCTGTCCCCAAAAAACTTACAGTCTAGTTGAGGAAAGAAGGAAAAGAAGGGAAAGTGAAATTTAATATGAGATTTATGTAAGAAGTTAATAACTATACACTGCTTTGAGCTACACGAAGTGTACAATTAGAGCTGGAAGGGCTGACATAGAAGCTCAGGGGAGGGAAGGCTCTGGGACCCTGGTAGGGTAGGATGCCGAGGGGGTGAGAGTCAGACTAAGCTGGCCCCAGCCAAGAGTGTGGTGAGAGGTCTGAGCGTTTCATGTTCAGGATGAGATCAAAGCCTGGCAGTGTCTTTCTCGGGATCACTTCAGGGAGTTGCATCCTCCCAAATATTTTTCCATAAAAACGAAATAGAAAAGAGAAGATTCTTAGACCTAGTCAAGGATATCCTTCAGAAAATTATGAATCCATAATCCTCCTGTGCTGTTGGTGGGGATGTAAATTTGTGCAGCCACTATGGAGAACAGTGTGGAGGTTCCTTAAAAACTAAAAATAGAGCTACCATATGATCCAGAAATCCTACTCCTGGGCATACAACCAGAAAAGACAAAAACTCTATTTCAAAAAGATACATCCACCTCAAAGTTCACTGCAGCACTACTTACTATTCACAACAGCCAAGACTTGGAAGCAACCTACGTGGCCATCCACAGATGAATGGATAAAGAAGATGTGATATATATACAGAATGGAATATCACTTAGCCGTAAAAAAGAATGAAACAATGCATTTGCAGCAACATGGATGAAGCTGGAGATTATCTATTAAGTGAAATAAGTCAGATGCAGAAGGACAAATATTATATGATATTGACTAATGTGTGGGATCTGAAAAAATGATACAGTGAACTTATTTATGAAACAGAAATAGACTCACAGACTTAGAAAACAAACTTACGTTTACCAAGGGGGTAGTGCGGGTTGCTCAGTCGTGTCTGACTCTTTTGAGACCCCATGGACTATAGCCCGCCAGGCTCCTCTGTCCATGGAACTTTCCAGGTAAGAATATAGGAGTGGGTAGTCATTCCCTTCTCCAAGGGATCTTCCTGACTCAGGGATCAAACATGGGTCTCCTGCATTGTAGGTGGATTCTTTACCATCTGAGCCACCAGGGAAGCCCCACTAAGAAGGAAGGGAGGAGGGATGAATTGGGAATTGGGTATTAGCAGATATACAGTACTCTATATAAAGTAGGTTAACAATACGACCTACCGTATAGCATAGCGAACTATACTCAATATCTTATAATAACCTATAGTGGAAAAGTCTGGAAAAGAATATGCATATATATATATATATATATATATATATATAAATGAATCCCCTGTACACCTGGATCACTGTAAATCAATTATACTTCCATNATATATATATATATATATATATATATATAAATGAATCCCCTGTACACCTGGATCACTGTAAATCAATTATACTTCCATTTTAAAAAGAACGTTTCCATCACCTTCCCCCAAAAAGGAAGGAACCATTATTCACTTATTAAATACGAGACTTGATCTGATTCCACCTTAGTGTGAATTTCATCTGTTTCAAAGGAATAAGGAGTCATTCCTTATTCTCCAATGTCAAATTTGTAATGAAAACTGGAACCAGTCCCCAGGGGGGACTTGCATGCCCGCCCATGGACCAGGTTCCTACGTGCTGGACACCCTGAAGGCCTCTCTGGGGGAGGCCGAGTCTGCGTGTGGACCCAGACATGGGCTGTGCTGGGGCTCGAGGCTGTGTCACTCCGGGGTTGTTCTCTCACCTGTGTCTCCCTGCCGCCTGCCTCGCCATCATCCGCTCGCCCCTTCCCTCCACTGTGCTCATTCAACAACATGCTTTGGTGCATAAGCCGCGTTCCAGGCACTGTGGTAGGTACCTGGTCTCCGCTTTAGGAGCTAAGGGCCTGGGGTGGGAAGTTTGAGAAGGGGAGCTGGGCTCCATTCTGGTGAGACAAGTGTGGGTTCCAGGTGCCATGTGATCAGAGCAGGGTTTGGGTGCCCATGTCGGAGAAGAATAAAAACCCACCCTGCTGAGGCCTGTCACACCTCTTCCTGAGACTGTTACACCCCTGTCCTTCCCTCTCCACTCGGACATGTGTGCTCCAGCATCACTTTCCTGAGATGTGGCTCTGAGCATCCTTTATCCTCTCTCTGCATTGAGACGCATCACACCACCTAGAGGTCAACACAGTCCTTCCAGCTTATCCTCAGGTTCCCTGCCCTCCAAGCTCCCTGTGCATTTCCACACCTCCACCCGCATGTCTCCCTGATGCAAACCCTCCTCATTCCTCAGGGAGGTGGAGAGAAGAGGCTGGGCCCATCAGGTGGGAAATACAGCACTGATATCCCATCGTAGCCCTGATGCTAATAGCAAGATACTGTCCAACAAGAATTGCTACGAAGTTTGAGTGAAATGAGCTCCCAACATGCTGCAGATAGAGCAGGAAGAAGGGAATGAATTTAGAAACTTGACCTCTGCCTTCACTCCTTTTTGTTTTATATTTAAAATGAGTTTTGCTGTTCTTTTTACTCATTAAATTGTGTCCAGTTCTTTTGTGACCCCATGAACTGTAGCCCACCAGGCTCCTCTGTCCATGGGATTCTCCAAGCAGGAATACTGGAAGGGGTTGCCATCTCCAGGGGATCTTCCCGACCCAGGGATCAAACCTGCATCTCCATTAGCAGATGGATTTTTTTTTTTTGGCCACTGAGCTACCAGGAAGCTCCTAAAATGAGTTTGAAAAGTGAAAGTTGCTCAGTCATGTCTGAATCTTTGCAACCCCATGGACTATACAGTCTATGAAATTCTCCAGGCCAGAATACTGGAGGGGATCTTCCCAACCCAAGGATCAAACCCAGGTCTACCCGCATTGGAGGGGAGTCTTTACCAGCTGAGCCACCAGGGAATCCCAAGAATACTGGAGTGGGCAGCCTAACCCTTCTCCAGTGGATCTTCTTGACCCAGGAACTGAACCAGGATCTCCTGCATTGCAGGCAGATTCTTTACCAGCAGAGCTACTAGAGGTAGTGACTATTAAAAAGATCAGTCATTTTCCCCCAAATCAGAGAACTTTATTCTAAAGTAATCCTTCTATTCCATAAGCAGAGCTTTCAGTGAGGTATGGAGCTGAGCCAGTTAATCCTGGAGGTTTGGGAGAGGGGATGAAATCACCCCAACCACTTCCCAGGGGTTTTGCTGCCGCATTCTGGACCAGCGGCAGGTGCCTAGGGAGACCCAGAGGGGCCCACCAGACCCGAGAGGGTGATGAGGAATTAATCTCCAAGCCAGGAGCCTGACCCTGGAGGCAGGATCAAGTCCCGTCTCTATGGGACCGGAATAACACACCATCCAAACTCTGTTCTCATGGATAAGACAACATGCGCGCACCCTGCCCTCTCCATCAGACCCAGTTCTCCCAGGCAGCAAGGGGGAGGGGGAGCTTAATCTAGTACCCTCGAAAAATTTAAAATGATTAAACCTTTTAAATTATTAAGAAGTATTAAAAATTCAAACTAACTCAGAAATTAAACATCTTCATTTGTAATGAGCCTTAAATATTGAAAACCACCAACCTCTGGAGGCCAGCTTTGTTCACTCCATACCCCATGAATTGCCCTGCCCACCATGTGGACACCTGCCTGTCCAAGCAGAAATAGAGAGGGACAGCTGCTTTACTCAGGGCCCAGATACCAAAAGGAGCAGGAGGGTCGGGAGGGCAAAGGGGAGGCTGCCAAGCGACACACCATTCAGCTGCAGCCTGTTCACACATGGCCACGTGATGGATGCTGTTGACGAAAGCAAGCCAGGGAGCATCCTTGTCATTCCCTGGCAAGAGGCAGCTTGCTAACCATGGGCCTTGCTTGAGCACAGAGAGAATGCATCAAATCTCCAGGAAGTCTGCAAGCGGCATCCTTCATTAATCACCCTGGGCTGTCAGGCTGTGAAGAGTGTTAACACAGGAGCCTTTTCAGAGCGCTTGTCAGCTCCCAGTGTTGAGACATGGTCTGCACTCCAGCCAGACATACCCCTGGAGTCCAGGACACCTCCCCAGGCCCCTCCTTGCAGCCTCCCTCCCCACCCCACCCCATCCCACCCCTACCCCGGGCTTTTGGGCTCAGCTGGAATAACAACATCATTCCTGCCTGGCTGCCGCTTCCTCTGCTAATTCATCTGGCTTGCATTGACGCACAGAGGACCCTGGGGTGTACAGTCCCAGAGGATATGACATATGAATGAGCACCGTGGCTTTGGGGCCCCACCAAGAGGAGTCAGCAGATAAACCACTTGCAGATGGTTTTACAATTGGGAGGAAGCTTCCAGAGGCAGGGAGCCTGGCGGGCTAAGTTGTTGCCTCGGCTGGTGAATAATAAGGCCATTCCTGTCGCTGCCGACGGCTTTCCCTGTCACTTTAGACATGTGACTTCTAAGTTTTAGTTGCATCTGCAAAGCAGGGAAAGCCCACAGGCCAGAGCCGAGCCCTGCTCAATGCCTGAACAGGTGTTTTTCCCTTCAGATATGCTCTTTTTAGCATCCCAAGACCTCAGTCCAGCCTCCAAGAATCTGAAACCTGCAACCACAAATTGGACATTATTTCCAGCGTGCTTTCAGACGTTGATGGTCTTTGAGTCTAAAAACTGGGTGGGCGAGGGCTTCACCCCCCAAGAATCCGCCTGCCAATGCAGGAGACACGGGTTCGATCCCCAATCTGAGAAGATCCCACCTGCCACGGAGCAACCAAGCCCGTACACCACACCTGTTGAGACTGTGCTCTGGAGCCGGGAGCCACCGCGGCTGAAGTCCACGCGCCCTAAAGCCAGTGCTCTGCGACAAGAGAAGCCCCCGCAGTGAAAGGCTGGGCACGGCAACTACCGTGTGAGCCCCGCCCGCCACTCCTCGAGAAACGCTCGCTGAGCAACAAAGATCCGACACAGCCAAAAATGAAATAAGTGAATAAAGAAATTTTTAACAATAAAATAAAAATGGGGGTGAGGCCAAGATTAGACAGAGAACAAAATCTTAATTTAAAACCTGAAGCTCCTCCTCCAGTCCCAGGAAGAGGGTGCCTCGTCCTCAAAGTCCCAGGGTCAGGACGACATCCTGCCTGTGCTCACACGCTGCCTTCTGTCCACAGCCTGCCATGCCCGCATCAAGCTGCCTGTACCGTCGCAGAAATATATCATTTCCATGTCACACATCAGGAGCTGCGACTCTGGGGAGCC
Organism: Redunca redunca; assembly: GCA_006410935.1. Lineage (NCBI taxonomy): Eukaryota > Metazoa > Chordata > Mammalia > Artiodactyla > Bovidae > Redunca > Redunca redunca. The sequence goes on along the minus strand of SJYQ01096441.1, from coordinate 298,799 downwards.
TTTCGTGGCGTTAATCAAAGACCAAGATGTCAGGGAAGAGGCCATGTGTGGAAAGTGTCAAGAAAGAGCTCTCAGGCCCCAGATGAATGATCTGCTCCTTCCTGGCTGATTTACTGTTAATTTCTGCAGGATCTCAAGCAACTTGAAAGAGAGCCAAGAGCGAACCACACGGCACCTCAGGGCAGTGCACAGTCCTTCCAAAGCATGACTGGCCAGAGCCTGCAGGCAAGGGCCAGGGGAGGTGGCAAGGATCTTGGCGGGGGGAGGGGGGTTGTCCCACAGGCTGGTGGCAATTCCTTCGATATTGGCAGGATGGGATGAGCCATGGAGCCCTGTGAACCCCACATTTCCTCCATGAACTTGGAACAGTGGTAGCGACCCAACAGAATCGTTTGGGGCATGAACCTTATGAGAAGAGGGCAATAGTCTGAGCTGGAAGTGGGACTCGTGGCCTGTGATCTCCTGGTGACTACGAGCTCCCAGCTTAACTCTTCTGTGCCTGGTGTCCCAGCCACCACCAACGAGACCTCATAAATATTTACACCTGGCGTGTGTTGCGATGCTCAATTAATTGCTCCTGTGACGCACTTTGAGAGCCTCGGAGGATAGGTACCCTGCAAAGACCAAGGGTTATTAAAGGCACAAACAACTAAGCTCACAGCAGGCTCATCCTTCAGAGCTTTCATTACCCCAGGGCCTTTCAGATCATTGCCCGAAATCTAGGGAAAAGGAGCTTCCAAAAGCACACTGCCAAGGGGGAATGTGGCGGCCAGGAGACCTCGTTGGCTTTCCCAGATAACTTCACCACTGAAGACATGCAAAGGCCTGAAACTCTTTGGAAAAAATAAATAACAATTCACCCTCCCTAGTCATCAAGGAAGTGAAACAGATAAAAAGAATCAAGTAGCAAATAGGAAAAGTTGTTTTAAATGATTTTAAATAGTCGTGGATTTAACAGTGGTAAAATGTGATGAGACGATCACCCCTCACTCTGTAAACAAGAATATAGATTGAAAGATTGATGCAAACTGTCCAGAAGGCATGTGAGTGATATGAAACAAGGAGCTAAGAAGACCCACATTATCATTGTCAGACACTTCCGCTGCCCTTGATGGAGTCTCTCCAAGGAAATACTCAGCGATCGGATTCAAAATGCAATCAGGGGTCCACCATGCAACATGATTTACAGTTGCAAAAGGGAGCAAGAACCTAATTTCCCCCTCCAGAAATCACACACCAAATAAATAGCATGTTTCTGAGTAACAGTTAAAAATCTACAATGCAGTTTTATTGGGGTACAATTGCTTTACAATGTCATGTTAATTTCTTCTGTACAGTGAAGGGAATCAGCTGTATGTATACATATATTGCCTCCCTCTTGGTCCCCCTGTCCCACCTCCCCCATCCGTTTCCTCTAGGTCATCAGGAAGCACTGAGTTTGAGCTTCCTGTGCATTATAGCAGGGTCAATATACTTTACCCATGGTAGTGTATATATGTCAGTCCTAATCTCCCAGTTCATCCCTCCCTCCCCTTCCTCCAGCACGGGTTCACACGTCTGCTCTCTGTATCTGCAGGAGTCTTCATACTCTTTCATATCATTTTTAGGCGTCTATATATCCCAATGCATGCAGACGTCCTCATACACACATGCGCACATATGCCTGAGCCTCGCCGAAATATTGCCTGTGGTGTTGACTGTTTTTTTTCTAGATGCACGTCTCTGAAAGTTTTCTGTAGTGAGATATTCCTTTGGGTCTAGACCAGCACAAGCACAAAGGAAGTGCTCTATAACTTGATTTGTGACCTGCCTGCGGTGACTGCCTGCTCCTCTGGGGAGGACAATGAATTGAATGCAGCAGACACTTAACTTGGTTCTCTTTTCTGTCCTAGGTCATGGCCCAGAATCGACAGTGCCACAGGTAAGTCAGAGGCCCCCAAGCACCGAAGCAGTGGGAATGTCAGCAGGAGTTATTCCTCCTTCCATCTTTCTCCATTTTTCCTTGGATAAAGCTATTGGCCTGTTCAAGGCAACTTTAGTGACTTAGAGTCTTTCCCTCTGGTTGCTCCCAGGCTGGAAGACTATGACGTCCACAGCTTTGGAGGCTGCCAGATGAGGTGGAGATCCTGGCTCTCCAGTTATTAGCTGCGTAGCCATGGATGAAGCACAGATCCCTGTGGGCCCCAGTTTCTTCATCTGCAAAATGGGTAGAACTCTGCCAGAGTGCCAGTATTTGCGGCCACTCGTTAGTGTTTGTTCAACTAGACTGTACATAACGGGCCCCTAAAACACGTGTTGGGTTAACGAATGAGTCAGAAACCACTTTTTGTGTTTCTCCTACATCTCTTTTAAGAGGGCCTAGTTCCTGTTAGTAGACACTTAGTTAGGACCCTGTTAAAGTTTGAATAAAGTATTATATATACTTATTCATCTTAGAGTATTGTTATATCAAGGAAGGTCCCATAAAATTTCCTAGAAAACTGGTGGCTAGAGATGATGACCGGAACGAGACTTAAAAAAAAGAGAGAGAAATCGGGAATTCCCTGGCTTTCCAGTGGTTAGGACTGTGAGCCTCCACTACCAAGGGCCTGGGTTTCGTTTTTGGTCAGGGAACGAAGATTCCACGAGGCATGGCCAAAAAAAAAAAAAGAAAGGAGATGAGAAATTGACCAGAGGGAGTGTGCAAAGAAGCAATAGAGGCTTTGGGAGTGATCTCATCACAAATGAATTCACAGGATTCATTGTATTATATTATATATAATGAATTATTCTTTATATCACTTATGATGTGTTATATTCATATAACATACATTGGAGAGTATAACCAGCACCCGATGTGCCCTGCACAGTAGAGAGAAGGAGGAAAAAGCAAAATCAACTTTGCAAGTATGAATATAAATAGGAGACAAACGAGCACCCAGGTCTAATCCTTCTTGCAAGAGCTTCTCAGTCAGGTCCTAAGAGAGGTTGCCCTGACTCAAGGTGTGTATATATTCAGTCGCTCAGTCATATCCAACTCTTTGCCACCCCATGGACTGTAGCCCACCAGGCTCCTCTGCCCGTGGGATTCTGCAGGCAAGAACACTGGGGCGGGTATCCATCTCCTTCTCCAGTTCTCTCAAGGCTGTTGTTCCTAAATCGTACTAAGTCTCTGTTGTCAAGCATATTCTCCCCACGTGCTTGCCACCTCGCAACACTTTCTACCATCCACTTAGAGTTTGGGGAGCAGGGGCAGAGGGGCTGTAGACAATTCTAAAGGGGATGGTGCCTCAAATGAGGTTGCTAATCTGATTCAGTGGCCGGCGAATGTTAAGTGTGACCTGTATTCTCTCCCTTGGGACTTGTTCTCCACCTGCCTTAAGGGAGAAAAAAACTGACAAACAGATTCCATTTCAATAACGGCATTCTAGAGACACAAGCAAGGAGACGGAAACAAATCAACCCCGCCTCCAAAGTTGATAGATGAAGCTGCCCAGACTTGCCCAGAGCACCTGAATCTACATCCTAACAAAAATACTTAGTGAACCAGACCACCCCAGCCTCTGCAAGCTTACACACTATGGCCTGTCTACTGAACTAGAATAAAGCTGATATAATTAAAGACACATGTGAAGATTTATATAAAAGACAGTTTATCACCATGATATTTATAACATTCCCAGGTACTTTAAAGGCGCTTGCGATTTTGTATCATGCGACCCATTGAAAATATGGTAAAAATACAGTTGAAATTAAAAGAACGTCTATATGCAAGAATACTACATAGACATTAAAAATGACGATCTTGAAGCATAGTCACTGAGGGGTATATTATAGCAAGATATTATATGAAAGGGCAGGCAAGAAAACACGCACACACATTGTGATCATATACACATAATTTATATCATGTCTGTATGTGTGTGCTTGTGTGTGTGTTAGTGATTTTGCTCTAATTAAACATTTATAGTGGCTATCTCTCAGTTGGGAAAGAATCTGCCTGCCATGCAGGAGACCCGGGTTTGATCCCTGGGTCAGGAAGATCCCCTGGAGAAGGAAATGGCAACCCCCTCCAGTGTTCTTGCCTGGAAAATCTCATGGACAGAGGAGCCTGGCGGGCTACAGTCCATGGGGTCACAATGGGGTCAGGCAACTTAGCGACTAAACCACTATATCTTCGTATGGGAATATTATTGTGACTTTACTTCTCTTTTTTGCTCATCTGTATCTTATGATTTTCCTACAGCAGCATATTTTTTATGCTCAAAACAACCTATCAAAAACAAAAAAATTCTCTAGGCCTAGGAGAAGACAGACACATATCCAAATGTGGACAACCTGTCAATACCTACATCTTTTGTGATGTATAGAAAAGCGTGTCAAGTTTTTCCACAAAATAAACTCAGGAGATTGTCTCCTTTCACTGAATGAAGATTGATACTGGAGAGGACAGCCCATTTAGAAAGTGCGTCCTTCCGTCTTAAGTCACCCTATACAATAAAAACTCTGATAAAGATGTTTGTTGGTTGACTCAATTAAACAGACAACAAATTTCATTTTTACAGGAATACTTGTTTTGTTTTGTTTTTTCCTAAGGAAAATCAATCTTAAAGGTTGTTTTTTTGTTTGTTTGTTTGTTTACCCTCACTTCTAAAAGAAAAAATAATACAAATTTTAAGACTTGGCAGGGGGGCGGAAATGGTAGGTAAGGAATATGTGAGCATCCACTGCCGCCTTCTGGCCATTTCTAGGTAGTGCAATACCTGTGTTAATACGCAGAGGGTCCTTCTCCCCCAAAATGCTGGGGAAGCTGGGGAACAGAAACAAATTGAAACGTTAACAATCGAATCGCAGGAAAAAGCTCTCCACCCAGTTTTCATTAACACAAGCCAGGATTCCAATCATCCAAGGCTGATAAGCCCACGGATTTACAATTGCCTTTAAAATCCAGAGTGTGTCAGAATCTCAGCAGCGAAAAATGCTTATCACAAGCCCATGCCAGGGTTTGTTCTTTGGCAGAGCTATAGTGAGGCGAGAAGGGTAATTCTAATTCAGGTAGTGCTAGGATAGTCTTTTGAGAATCACTGGCTGAAGAAAAAAATATAGACAGGAGAATGGAAACTTATCAAGTCTGCCTCCACCAAGAGGCAGCTGCCTGTTTAACTATCACCATTCATTTATCCATTTATCCATTCATTCAACCAACTGAGGTAGTTTCTTAATATGTCAGATACTCTAACCAGCTTTGACCACGAGTATTTGTCTGTTTGTTGTAATTGATAATAATTCTACTTAATGCACTTATCAAAGCACATGTAACATCAGTACGCTAAAATACTCTTAAAAATACAAAATGCCATCACAATTCAGTGAGATATCTTGACCACAAGTGTTTGAAAAGGGAAATAAAAATGAAAGTTTCCCAGGACTCGGGTAGTCTGAGATTCTCATACCATACTTTACAGATGAGGAAACTAAGAACTAGAAAAGAGAAGCGAATTTCCAAGAGCTATCTGGTGAGAACCTTGAGCCTGTTCTCCCAACTCCCAGTAAATGTTTCCCATATAGCTATGTCTGCAAGTTTAGACTATTTGTGACTTGAAATTCACAGATCATAATTTTCAGATCAGGAGACTATGATTCAGTGAATAAAGCTGAAATTCATTCACTGAAAACTGAAATCTAGCCAGAAGTGCTAGATGACTGAGCAGGTAGATAGATAGATAAATAATTAATAAGTGGATAGATAGATAGAGATTAAATATGTATTAGATATGTAACATACATAAAATTGTTGTTCAGTTGTTAAGACGTGTCCAGCTCTTTGAGACCCCATGGAAGGCAGCACACCAGGCTTCCCTGTCCTTCACTAACTCCCCAAGTTTTCTCAATTTCATTTCCGTTGAGTCAGAGGTGTTATCTATCTCATCCTCATGCATAAGTTACCTATGTCTGTATATTATATTTCTATTCTTTCTTTCCCTGCCTGCTTCCCTCCTTTCTTCCTTCTTCCTCCTCCTCTTGACTTAATTCAACATCATAATCCTTGACTCAGAGACTGAAAATAACTCTAGGAAGTCCCTTCCTGCCTTTCCCTACAGCCGTGGATGGATGCCAAACAGAAGAGGTTCTAAAGTTTGGGACCAGCCAGGGTGCAGAGTATAAACTACCCCCCTCTTCACAGACCGAGAGGAAGGGCAGGCTGATGCCTTCCATCCCCAAATAACTTCAAGTTTTTAAAGGATAAAAATAGAGAAAGGCATCCTCATGTGGGAGAAAGAACCTGGGATGTGAGTGTGGAATTCGAATATCAGTGAGTTCTGAGAATGAGAGAAAATGGAAAGAAATTAACCTGTCAGGTGGGGTGCCTAGTATGTGCCAGACCTTTTATAAACTTGTCTAATTTAGCTGTAGGGCACACATTTTATTCTCTTCAATGCATGATTAGCTAAACGGGGCCCAAGCAAAACTAGGGAACTTGTGGAGACACCAATAGACCTAGACGCCAATAGCATAGAACTCAGCTTCATCACAGCACATGCGTTAAGTTGGGCCCCAAACAGTGTCAGCCTCGGTTTCTCAGTCATTGACTCCCAGAGCCTCTTGGCTAGAAGGGAGCTCTGCTCGAAGAATCCTTCTGAATAACTGACAGGTGCTTGTAAACAGTTGAATGCTGGAAAGGCACCTATTTTGTCTGAAAATGGGCACTAACTAATGAACAAATTCCAAATATAGATCTGAAGATCTAAAGATCTGGACTGAGTGGAAAAAGATTTGGCCTTGAAGTTGACCTTGAAAAGACATGAAACGCAGAACACAGAAATTCCTTAGGGGGGGCACTGACCCAGGGAGTTATTTATTTAAGCTTCTCAGCAGTTATTTGGGGTAGATACTCTTATTCCTGGGCTTCCCAGGTGGAGCTAGTGACAAAGAACCCTCCTACAAATGCAAGAGATTTAAGAAACTCGGGTTCAACTTCTGGGTCAGGAGATCCCCTGGAGGAGGGCATGGAAACCCACTCCAGTATTCTTGCTATGGACAGAGGAGCCTCGCAGGCTATGGTCCATAGGATCACAATGAGTCCAACACGACTGAACGACTAAGCACGTAGGCACACAGCCTTATTCCTACCAGGCTTACAAGCTTGCCTGAGGTCACATGGCCAAGATTTGAACCTAGAACTTCTCATTATGCTTCTGGGAAACACAGGCCTGTGTCTTTGATCAGAGGCTCTGCTGTGTTTGTTAATGGAGAACGCCGCAGCTGAGAATAAAATTTAAGGCAGCAAGACACTTTTAAAAAGAAATCGTGGAGCTTAGACATGACAAATGTTTATTTGCTACGTAAGTCAAGTCCAGAGGTAAACAGTTCAAGGCTGTTTGGCAGCTCTGTTCCTTGAAGTTCTCAGAAACCCTGCCCCTCCTGCCTTGCTCACCCTTATCGTCTAAAATAGTGATGTCTGCAGGAGCGAGGAAGGGAAGGAAAAGAAGGAATGAACAGCACACAAAAATTTTCCTCAAGAAAGTCTCCTGGAGATTCTGAGTTGATTTTCCATCTCTTCCATCAACCAAGACTTGGCCCATGGCCAAGTGATGATAAGGACATATAATAAGGACTTGCTCTAGGTGGCCACAGACCCTGCTACCCATGAGGGGTTCTAATGCGGAGAAGCGAGGGGAAATATGTGGGGGACAGTTTTGGCTCTGGGCACTTAGTGATGGGAAGTTGGGATTCACCAGCCTCTTGCTTTTACCAGATATTTATGAGTGAGTTCCAGTAGTTGGGCCATCTGATGCGAACATCTGACTCACTGGAAAAGTCCCTGATGCTAGGAAAGATTGAGGGCAGAGGGGAAGAGGGCACCAGAGGATGAGATGGCTGGAGAGCATCACTGACTTAACAGACATGATCTTGGGCAAACTTCAGGAGATGGTGAGGGACTGGGAGGCCTGGCCAGCCGCAGTCCATGGCGTGGCCAAGAGTCGGACATGACTGGGCAACTGAACAACCCTCACCCTCACCATACCTCTCCCCTGTGTCTCCCTCTCTGAAATCTTGTGACTGAAATGAAAGCAGAAGCTCATTTTGCTTGGGGAACCCGTCTGCTTTGGGAATACAGTCATCTGAAGGGCCTGTGAACTGACTTCACTTCGTAGAGAAACAGAAAGTTCGAGGACTCGGCGTTTACCTACTTCGACTCCTCTTCTCACACCAGAGAAGCATACTCTCTTCCCGGGACCAGCCCAGGATTTCCTTCTCCGGTGACCACCTCATGGTAGCAGCACTCAGATGCTCGGAAAGCCACCCTGTCTCTGGAAAGGGGTCGTAGACCAGGCAGCAAGCTTGCACCTCCAGGGGCTTAAGTTCGTGGACCTGTTTATTAGTGAAAATAGTCTGAGTCTCTCCGAAGCGTTAGTCGCTCAGTCGTGTCTGATTCTTGGCAACCCTGTATACTGTGTAGCCTGCCAGGTTTCTCTGTGCACGGAATTCTCCAGGCAAGAATGCTCTAGAGTGGGTTGCCATTCCCTTCTCCAGGGGATCTTCCAACCCAGGGATCAAACCCGCACCGCCTGCATTGGCAGGCGGGCTCTTCACCTCTGAGCCACCTGGGATGGCCCACCTTCCCCGGCATGAGAGTTGGAGTGTCTATGTCAGTAATTTCCAGACTTCTGAGGCCAAAGTAAACACCACCGTGGGAGCTTGTGTAAAATGCCGTTGGTCTGCTCATGGACCCAAGTTTGCTTTCTTCTGTTTTATAAAGCAACCAAGATGCGACTGGTCAGGGGGCCAAAACTTGATGGGTATATTGGACACTCTTGCCACACTTCTGTAGTCCTGAGGTGTCCACGTTCAAGACCAAAGTCTGGGGCAATTGCCCCTGCCAATAAGGAAATCCCCCTGAGTTTACATGGCACATATTCATCTTCACTCCCCTCTTAAAAATACCTTTTAGGGAAATGTTGTCTTTTGTAAAAAAAAAAAAAAAAAAAAAAAGATGTCTCCTTGAGGAGCACACAGAAGTCAGTCAGTTCTCTGTGGCCGTTGAGGGGCCAGTGGTGATGGGGGACCCTCCACTGACATGGCATCACCTTCACTCTTTCAGGATGACGATGTGGAAAGCTACTGAGCAGCTTCCTCATCTGTCTAGAAAACAGCTCTCTCTGTCTCTGTGAAACCAGCCTACCTGTCAGTCCCAGGGAGACTCAAAGACCTGGAAGAATTGAGGAAGTCACTACGGTGAGGATCTGGGTCCAGCAAGAGGGAATGCCAAAGTCAAGTTTGCTCAGCAAGGGAGAGGATCAAGTTCATCTTGAAGTTCCATCACTGGTTCCATGTCCTGGGTGTTTCTGCAGCAGACTGGTCATTTATTGTCACTTGCCATACACAGAGTTAAGGAGCAGTCAGAGCCTGGGGTCTCAGCACTGCCTTGGGGAAGGCAAGCACCACCGTCTGTAACTGTGTGATATATTCGTTGGCTTGCCTTGTGCCTACACGCTATGGAGAAGTTGAGCAGGGTATATTAATCAGGGAGGACTAACATCTATAATGCATAAACTTCAGAGCTTAGTAGTTCTGTTTCCCTGGTGGCTCAGACAGTAAAGCGCCTGCCTACAATGCGGGAGACCCGGGTTCAGTCCCTGGGTCGGGAAGATCTCCTGGAGAAGGAAATGGCAACCCACTCCAGTATTCTTGCCTAGGAAATCCCATGGATGGAGGAGCCTGGTAGGCTACAGTCCATGGGATCACAAAGAGTCGGACACAACTGAGTGACTTCACTTTCACTTAGTAGTTTAATAAAATAAAGGTTTATTTCTTGCTCACGTCACAATCCAATGGAAATTGAGTGGAATGGCAACCCACTCCGGTATTCTTGCCTAGAGAATCCCATGGACTGCGGGGCCTGGCGGGCTACAGTCCATGGAGTCACAAAGAGTCAGACATGACTGAGTAACTAACACTCATTCTTTTTCCAAACACTCATTCAGCATTCACTCTGCTTTTCCCAGTGGCTTCCATTATCCCCGAGGGCCTTGGGGTCCTCCCTCTCTGGCCAGCCACTGGGGCAAGAGTGAGAGATGGAAGGTCAAGCGGGATGGCCTGGAGTGGAATCTCCCACACCTGCTGTGTCCCAGTGGCCATAGCACCAAGCCAAGGCCACCCAGTGGAAGGGACACCAGGAACTGTGTGCCCGAGCAAATGGGGTTTGATGAGCACCCAGCATTCTCACCGCCGTGCTGGATGCTGAGGCAGTGAGGACCACGGCTGGAGGATGCTCCTAATTTTTACCTGATGTTGATAGTCAGGGATGGTCCCCCAGGGCAGATGACATTTAAAATATAGTATGATGGATGATGCTTTCGAACTGTGGTGCTGGAGAAGACTCTTGAGTGTCCCTTGGACTGCAAGGAGATCAAACCCATCAATCCTAAAGGAATTCAACCTTGAATATTCACTGAAAGGACTGTTGCTGAAGTTGAAGCTCCAATACTATGGCCACCTGGTGTGAAGAGCTGACACATTGGAAAAGACCCTGATGCTGGGAAAGATTGAGGGCAGGAGGAGAAGGGGGTGAAAGAGGATGAGATGATTAGATAGCATCACTGACTCAATGGACATGAATTTGAGCAAACTCCAGGAGATGGTGAATGATAGGGAAGCCTGGTGTGCTGCAGTCCACGGGGTTGCAAAGAGTTGGGCACGACTAAACAGCAATAACAAAACAACAGTGATGGATGAGAAGGATCCAGGCCTGGGCAGAGCTGAGACGAGAACATTCTGGACTGGCAGACAGTGCATGCAATGTCTCAGAGGCAGAGGAGCTTAGCATACAGCATGGACTTGAAAAGAGGCTGATGTGCCTGGAGTTCAGAGGAGGAAGAAACTGGAAAGAGATGAGACCAGAGACAGGGCAGGAGCTGGGCTGTGCTGGGCTGTGCTGGCCTCCGGGAGCCACAGCAGGAAATCTGGACTCTGTTTCACGGGCCATGAGTGACAGGAGCTGATTTACAGGTTCAAAACTGTGCTTTTAAAATTATATTTCCAAAACTCTGCTTTGTTCATAACACAGAGAGGTACTGAGGGTCACAGAGATCAAAGACAATCCACTCGCTTCCCTATAGGAGGACGGCGTGTGTATACAACAAAGAAGCAATCAGATGCTGCCTCTTTATTTAAGTGTCGTGGTGAGTGAGACAGAAAACAACAGCTCTAACGATTTAGCGAGATTAAAGCAACCTGGAGGGGTCAGGAAAGGAAGCCCCAGGAGAATATCAAAGGACACTGAGCATTTTGGAAAACAAAACGGAGGAGGCAGGGACTCCAGGTGAAATCAACACAAGCAAGGACTCAGAAGGGGTGTGTACCGTACGTCTCAAGAGGGGCTCAGACTGCCACGCTGCTGAAATAAGAGACTTCTCAGCTCTCCGTGAAGACGTGGCAATGACTACGCTCTAGGAGGCCAGTCTCCTAAAATGAAATGATACTGGATGCAGGATACTTGGGACTGGTGCAAGGAGAGGACCCAGAGGGATGGTACGGGGTGGGAGATGGGAGGGGATTCGTGTTTGGGAACGCATGTACACTCGTGGTGAATTAATGTCAATGTTTGGCAAAACCAATACAGTAATGTAAAGTAAACTAAAGTAAAAATAAAAATTATAAAAAAAAAAAAAAGAAATGATACTGAACCTGCACTTAGTGGCATTGCTGTCCTGGATCACGTGGATTGGAGAAATTCCCCAATAATTCTATGCTCATTTGCTCCTGCCAGACCGGCTGGTGTATCGGGTGACTTTATTCACTTAATTCATGAGAAAGAGTGTGTGTGTGTGTGTGTGTGTGTGTGTGTGTGTGTGTGTGTGTTAGTCACTCAGTCGTATCCGACTCTCTGACCCCCCTGACTACAGCCCTCCAGGCTCCTCTGTCCATGGGATTCTCCAGGCAAGAATACTGGAGTGGGTTGCCATTTCCTTCTCCTCATGAGAGAGTACAAATTGCTAAAGGGCTGAAAAACCTGTGGGTTTCTCTGCCAGGGATCTCAGTAGTGGGTGTAACTGTACTGGGACAGGAAGATGGTATTAGTGCCCCAGGGGGCTGGTCAGTGCTGGTCCTACCACCAGGATGGACGGTGGACAGTGCAAACAGGATTCCGCTCCTCCTGGCTCACTGTCTCAAGGAGATTCACTTTGGCTACTTGACACTTGCCCCATGCTTGAATCCTAGGCAAGTTCCAGAGAACTGCATTTCCACTGAGCCAAAGTTTCATGAATTTACACATTATACCTTACAAAAGACTTGGGCATGCTGACACAAATTCACAACTATTAATTTTGCATTTCAGTATGGGAAGAGAGGCTTCCCAGGTGGCACTAGTGGTAAAGAACCCGCCTGCCAATGCAGGAACCATAAGGGCCGCCAGTTTGATCTCTGGGTCAGGAAGATCCCCTGGAGGAGGGCATGGCAACCCACTCCAGTATTCTCATCTGGAGAATCCCATGGATGGAGGAGCCTGGTGGGCTAGAGTCCATAGCGTCACAAACAGTTGTACACAACTGGAGCAAGTTAGCACACACACGTGGGAAGAGAATTTAGGGTGAATAGACAAAAGTTAAAGAACACGATGAAACTGGACCAAAAGGCAGCAATACATATCATACCATAGTCCTCTACACTATTTGGACACAGGCCAGAAACTTGCCCTGAGAGTCTCATCAGCCAAAGAAGGAGGGGAATACACTCTTTTCTAGGACTGATGCTTTTCCTTCACTCAGAGCAAATGAAAAGCTAAGCTGTGTGCAGCTTCCAATCCTGAGACCTGCTAGAAGCTTCTCACTTATGTGCTAATAAAGAGAACATGATAAGAACATTTTCTGCCTACGGTGTTCCTAAATTCAGACTAACAGCATGAACCCATACTGTAATTTAGGAAAATTAAGTCTATGAGGAAGCAAAAAGACCTGTAGGCTATGTGAGCAATTCTTTGGTGGTTTTGCATAATCTGAGGATGAAATGTGAAACATTTACCCTGACTGCACTAGATAACCTTTGGGCAATCTTTCATTGATCAAGTTCAAAGGAAGCAGTTGAGTGTTGAAGCACCCCCGGCTGAGCAATATTTATTCAACAAATGCGTATCAAGAACTCATGTGGTCCATTTGGGCCCTGCACCTGAAGCCAGGGAGAGATGAATAAGTAGATACGGTCCCTAAGCTCAAACTAGAAGGGAACGACAGAGGATGAGATGGTTGGATGGTATCGCTGACTCAATGGACATGGGTTTGGGTAAACTCTAGGAGTTGGTGATGGACAGGGAGGCCTGGCATGCTGCAGTTGATGGGGTCACAAAGAGTCAGACACGACTGAGTGACTGAACTGAACTGAAGCTCAAACCATGTAGTCTGTTGCAGAAAGCAATGTCTGGATAGATAACAGTGTGTCGATAGATTAGGCAAATGCAACATGTGTGTCAGAGGGGCAGGGGACAGCACCCCAGGCCCTTGGCTGAGATGCTGCTGAGTCATCACTTGGGTGCAACTAATTTTGGGGCAGAGTTCCTTCTAACTTTACTTCTCTTTCAGTGGGAAGGTTGACCTGCTGTAGAAAAAGCCAGCCTTCTGAGCTGGGATTTGATTTTCTTTCCTCCTATTCCAATTGCCCCTGTTAGGCAAGAGCAGCTGATAGAGCGAGAGGCATGAAAATGTGCACTTCATTTTGAGCAATTACAGTCAAGAACAATTAAGTGAAATGAGCACAAGATTTCTGGAGAAAAACAAGGGCCCAGTCTTTCCAATGTTTTGCAATAACATTTTGCTGTTTCTGTTGGCAGGACAGTACCAGACTATTAACGAGCCTCTTCTTGAAGGTGTAAGTCAGCGGCTTTCTTTACCTATTTTGTCAGTCTTTGAGATTTACAAAGTAAGTGGCTTTTTTCTATGTACTTGGTGAATTGTAAAACATTAAACTTTTCCAAATGGCATGATTTCCCAGCAGAGAAAAGTGCATTTCAAGTCTTGGGTAGAATACGGTATTCCTACAATGCATGTAAGTCAAATCATTGTGCTGTATGCCTGAAACTTACACAATGATGTATGTCAATTATTTCTTGGTAAAGCTGGTTAAATAAATAAATATATTGAGGCATTAATACAGAAAAAGACAAAGAAAAACATATTTCAATTCCTCAGCTATAAAATGGAGATAAAAATAAACTCATAATAGTCACTGTGAAGACTAATTAAAGTGAAAATACCAACACATGATGCTGGCAAGTGTGTGGTGAGAAAAGCACTTCCCAACACTCACAGTGAAATTTTAAATAACAAGAAATTCTTTGGAAAGCAATTTTATAAGATTAACAAATATAAAAATTTTATTTTCTTCAATCCCATAATTCTGTGGGACAAATTAAAGAATTAACCTAAAATTTGGATGAATAATTAAACACTCATTTCTGTTTTATAATATATTTTAAATGGCAACAGACTGGAATCATGTTATATATTCAATCATAGAAAAATCATTGAATATATTATTATGATATATTCATATTGTTCTGTGGTTCAGCCACTCAGTCGTGTCCGACTCTTTTCGACCCCTGGTGGCTGCAGCACACCAGGCCTCCCTGTCCCTCACCACCTTCTGGAGCTTGTTCAGACTCATGTCCATTGAGTCGGTGATGCCATCTAGCTATCTCATCCTCTGTTGTCCCCTTCTCCTCCTGCCTTCAATCTTTTCCAGCATCAGGGTCTTTTCCAATGAGTTGGATCTTCACATCAGGTGGCCAAAGTATTGGAGCTTCAGCTTCAGCATCAGTCCTTCCCAGGAGTATTCCCGACTGATCTCCTTTAGGATGGACTGGTTGGATCTCCATGCAGCCCCAGGGACTCTCAGGAGTCTTCTCCAAACACCACAGTTCAAAAGCATCAATTCTTCAGCGCTGTCTTCTTCATGGTCCATTTGTCAAGTCCACACATGCTGCTGGAAAAACCATAGCTTTGACTAGACAGACCTTTATCAGCAAAGTGATATCTCTGCTTTTTAATATGCTGTCTAGGTTTATCATAGCTTTTCTTCCAAGGAGCAAGCGTCTTTTAATTTCTTGGTAGCAGTCACCATCCACATTGATTTTGGAGCCCAACAATATGAAATCTGACACTTTCCATTTTTTTCCCATCTATTTGCCATGAAGTGAAGGGACTGGATGCCATGATCTTCATTTTTTGAATGTTGAGTTTTAGCTATCTTCTATTAATAATATTTACAAAGAATTTTAATGACTAAAAGACAAATTTTAATTTATAATGTGAAATCA